>OU343058.1:22843762-23248893 GCA_910593695.2 Ocypus olens | reverse complement strand
AATTTGTAATGTGTATTTCGGTAACCGATTTGTAATTATACAACAAAATTATTCATTGAACATTGACGAATAGAACAACGAAATTGCCATATACATTTTGGAAGTGTCCGCAGAAAATAAATAGGACCATTCCATGGAATGCAATTATTGCGAATAATAACTTGCTCTATCTTCCAAACGGCTGATCTAATCTAAAAAATAAATGTAATTAATTTAATGTAATTAAATATTCCTTTTTATTAATGAAAATTTTCATTTTTCATAAAACGGGTCCGATACGTTGTTCGGTATACGAGTCGGAGCTTTTACTATTGAACCAACACGCCTTCGTACATTGAATACTAAAATGTTGAATAGTTGATAATATTGACAGCGTTAATAAATACTGATAAATAGAAATAATAGGGCCAAGGTGTGAAGGATTATTTGAAAGTTTATTTAATATGGAATCCAAATATTTAATCAGAATGTGTAAAGGAGGAGCTGCATATAAGATTCTGACATTTGGCAATAGATTTGTAATTATACAAAATTATTTGTCGCACCTTGACGCATAGAACACTCAAATTCTCCACAGAAACATAAATAGGACCACTCCAAAATTGAATTACTTTTACTTTTAATATTATATAGAAAATTATTTAGAAGTGATCGCGCAAAATACATAACCTTAAATTCTTGCCAGGGCGCTGTCTCGGCAAAATAGGATTTGTAAATTTCGCTTACCAAAAGTCCAGAAGATTCGGCAATAACCAGAAGGACGAAGAAGTAAACAATGACCAAAAGATTGGTGTTGTGGATGGCACGTGTTCTGAAGTGTTGAGGAGCTGCACACAAACGCACGTCTGATCACTACAAGATTCTGACAAAGACTGATTATTATTTTAGGGTAAGTACTTAAATAAATTCATTGTTGTGGCGCATGCGCAGTAAATATGATTGTTTGGTATCATTGGAAATCTATTTTTCAAGGAGTACGAATATGAAATCAAAAAAATTCCAACATGAAGAATAAGGCCCCTAACACGAACGAGAATAGATTTCTGGTAGGAAATGATAAGACACCGCGGGCCTAACAATTAAAATACAGTGCGTGTCTACGGAATTTACAGAATTTGATTGGGCTAAATATCAATTAATAGGAATAATTTTCCCCTTAATCAGCAATAAATTTACAGTAATTTTAATATTTTATGAACTAAGTACCTTCCACGGGCCGCTACAAAATAACTATGTCATTGATCAGCTGATTGCGCAAAGCAGCTAAAGTTTGTACCAAAATAATTATAAAATTTAATTTTTTAATAATATGTATGACGTAATATTACGCAATATAGCGTAAGATGATTAATAATTGTTCGCGTACTAAGCTTACTAAGGCCCGTATTCAGCAAGTAGAATGAAGAGCAATAACACTAATAGGAGGGCCCCTCGGGGCCTTGGCCTATTTCATAACTTAGGGCCTTGCCCCAAATCGAAATGTAGCCCCCACATTATTAACCAAATATTTAACTCACATTTAAAGGTTCACCACTTCATCAGCACACATACCCCTAGATTCAAAAATTCGGAATATTTCATCGAAGAAACCGAAGGTCTATATTATAATTACACTACATTGCGAATGTTTTCCCAGTAAGAAATCGACAGAAGTTTATCCGCGCTTAATTCATATATTTTTCATGAGGTATTTAAAAGTCACAAAGTACTAGAAGGCGAGTGCGACCGCCCCCGAATAAAATGAGATAGGGCAAAACATATTTTTAATAAGAACATTAAAAAGAAATCATAAGTTCAATGAAAATCCCCAAACTTATAATATTACTATTTTAAATGTTAATTACGGGTCCCCTAGTGCAAAGGAGAGTGCGCGAAATAAATATTAATCAAATATTCGGAGAAATAAGTGTTTATCGCCCGATAACAAATGGAGTGCGTTGTGTGAAGTCAGATGTTCAGGTAGGTCATGTATTTGTATAAAAAATATTATTTTGAAAATGTGATTGTTTGGTATCATTGGAGAGCTATTTTTTCATGGAGTACGAATATGAAAGTATAAGGCCCCTAACACGAGCGAGAATAGATTTCCGGTACGAAATAATTAGAAACCGCGTGCCTATATTATAATTACATCACAAGCAAGTGTTTCCCCGTAAGAAATTTACAGAAATTTGACGGATTTATTAAATAATTATTAATTTATTTATATTAAGTTTATATTAGTATGAGCAAGCTGGAACAAGGCTGAACAAGTCTCAACATGTTTTGAGGCGTAGGCAGATATTCAACACGGAAAGAATAAATGTAATATTTACAAGTAAAGTTGTCTCAATTTTATGTATTATTTATAGTAATCAGCATCTTTGATTTTTAGTGGAATACTTCATTATACTTAACCTTATTTATAATATTACTCTTATTACGGCTCTTAGAGTAAATAAAGATTTAATAAACGAATTAAATAACAATAAAATATTCAGTGAATTGCAATTGTTTATCGCGCCTCTTCCGGTCTGATAAGAAACGGAGCGATCCAAGCACTCAGCTGTCTGCGTTTTTAAAGAGATAGTCCGTGCGCATATATATGATTAACGAAATATATAAATTGAAATAAGATAATATTTTGTGAAATACTTCATTGCACCAACCTTCTGCACCAGAGGGATTATTAGTAGTAAATAACAAGCGTTAGTAAATAAAATGTTATAATATTATATAATGTATATTGAAATTAAAAATATAAATACAAACATATAATTATAAAGTAAAATACGATATACAAGTACAGAATATACATATCTATTACATAGTTACACAAACAATATATACAATTTTATCCGAGTCTCGCACGCTTGAAGCCATAAGGGACCGAATTATAATCTGTAAAACGTCTTTTCGTTGAATTAGGTTTGTACATTGTTGTTTCTGTACGTGTCACCAGCTGATGATCGACGGTACGTCTAATGTTTGTAGTGGTCACAGGCACGGGGTCACTTCTAGATAAAATCATATCGGCTACTTTTTTAAAGTTTATCAGCTGTGATGTTGTATAGTTGAGTGTTATCCCCTTAACTTTTACTGTCGCACTTATTCCCTTTTCTCCGAACACCTCGTATCCGTAGTTCTTTGGGCCTCCAGACGCAAATTTTAAAATAAAACTACCAGGCCCGTATTTTTCCAGCTCGTTGGTCATGTCACCAATGTAGTTACCCAAGGGCACGTCGTACTCTCCTTCACGTCCTATGTAGATGGCGGAATCGGTATCATAGTACAACACCCTCTCCTCCAATTTCTCCAGGTGGGAGTAAAGTTTTAGTCGGGCTTGAGCGGTGGTATATGCAGCTAGAGTAACGTTCACGGTGCTCAAGGGTTCATAGGCTTCCTCGATGAATTCGTAGTTAATGACAACTACATCCTCGTTTAGGGGTAAAATCCCACAAACCTCTATCGATGGGTTAGCCAGCATATCGAATAATTCTTCAGGTTTATTAACAATTTTGGTTTTGGGTTGGTTCTCGCGTTGACCCAGTTTTCCCCAAAAACTATTTAAAATTAATTTTGCAAGCTGCCTAAGCCCGGGGTTATTCAATATTTTATCAAACTCGAGACGAACGCCCTCATTTTGCAAATATCCCTCAATGTAGGCGTCTTTCTCTTTTTGTGTGACGCAACCCCCAGGCCATCCTGATGCCTGCTGCTTGTATTGAATGAACTTATTCATCATTTCGGTAAACAGCCCTCCTGCCTTTAATTCGGTATCGTATTGGGCAACTTGGTAATGCCAAATTTCCTGGATATTAAGCAATTTATATCCTTTTTCTAGGGCCTTTTGAACTTCCTCGATAACCCACGTACCACTTAAAGCTCGTTCACTGTCAATGTGCCTACAATCCGTGCTCTGGTTCATTTCTTTACCGCACGTACGGCACAGAACAAACATTAGTTTATTGTTCAATTTGAGCGGTAATACGGGGTGGTACAAGTTTGTGGGGGGCAAAATAGTGCATTTAATTAGCCCACTTGAGACACTTAAATCCAGTTTGGCACACTCCTTATCACCGACAAGCACCTCTGGATGGTGAAGGGGAAAGCGGCCGTACTTGCATGCCCACGGGTACAGGGAACAAACATCCACATATTTAATTTTTTCACCGGGAAGAGCCTCATAGTATTCCTTACAGTTTCCAGTTCTGCCCCCGTAAAATGCATCGCGCGGGTTAAGAGGGGTTGAAGTTAAGAGAGGATGATTCTCAGTAAATTGCGCAATTTCCGTGTCGCCTTTCATCATTTGGCGGAATTCACACTCCCACATTTCTACTACCTCATATCCAAAATCTCTAAGTCTTTCGGTTTTTGCTACGGTTGATTCATGCCGCATATTTAACGTTTCCTGGGGGCTGTCGTACAATGGCTCATCGCGATTATGTTTGAAGCATCTGGGGCACCCGTGGTAATAACACCCATGAAATTCAAACACCTTCTGCGCACAAAATCCATCTACTTTCACTCCATTTACAACCACCTCTTTTTGTTTTGCCGAATGTACAATATTTATCTGTCTTTGATGCTCCTCCCACACCAGCCACTGTGTAGCAATTCTGGACTGGTTGTCGCGCCATCTATATCCTCCCTTTGGTATTATTCCTATGGTGTTTGCCTTCAAGAAATTACGCCTGTACACCTTGCTGCATGCCGCGGCAATTGTACAGGATTCCGTGAGAGGGCAAACATTTCCCACCATCAGCAGCAATTCCCTGAACTTTAGGCATGCCGCAGATAAAATTTCCACGTCACTAATACAATATTCAACAATCTCTTTCTTGAAATCAAACTCTGTATCTTTGTTGGCTTCATACCATGCGAGAAATTTATCCCGAGCATCTGTCTTCATTGAATCGGGGCAGTAGTACTCCATAGAGGGCAGAGGGCCAACGTAGTTGTCGTTCTCAGTTTTGTTAAACAAATGGGGAAAATAACCTTTCTTAAAATTATCACCAAGTCCGAACGCTTTTGGTAGAGCACTAAGAGCCATCGGGAAGAAATTTAAAGAGTCTATAAATTTCACGTTTTCCAGCACCATTTGTATAATTTTAGTTCCTCGCATAATGAGTTCGGGTTTCAAATCCGTTTTGGTTAAAATATAATTGAGAAGGAACTGATGATCGTACGCTTGTCCGTTGTGCGCCACTACTACAACCTGTTTAAATATTTTTCTCTGATTAAGTGTAAACTCGACAAAGCGTTCTATAGGGTTTTTGCTTAGGGTGTGTAACCGCGGCCCGCACTTTCCGCAAAGTTCAACCCCCATCGACAAACACTCTTCGCAGTAAGTTTTAAAAACACACAAGTTCGGTTCATGCAGTAAATCTCCATTTTCCAGCTGTGTTTCTTGACGGGATTCCAGGTCGTAAAACACGAATAAAAAGTCTTTTGTATTTGGACTTCCCGTGTCAGGCTGCATATAACACAGATGTTCCTGAGGCTGGTGTTTTTGGCAAATCTTACAATAAATCTCCCCGCAGGTATGTTGCCTGTCACTTTTAACTGTTTTTAGACAGTCGGGGCACATACGGACTTGTTCACACACAGTTCCCTTTCCCAAAGATTTCAGCTTCTTATGATTGTCCAAGCATTGTTGTCCGCGAAATGTTCTATTACAGGCGCTGCATCTAATTTTCTGAGAGGCCGCGCATTTAGGAGCCTGCTGACAGGAGGGGCAGGTACCCCCACAGCGATGTTTATTTTGGGCGTTGTAGGGAATGTGGCACTCTTCGCAGTAATAGCCACAGCAAAAGGCGGCTGTCAATGATGTAATCACATTGTAGTGTCCGTTGTGGTACAATAAATTTAATTTCTTACTACTTTCCGTTGCGCCATCAAACACCAGGTCTCGACCTTTACTACCGTACCTGTATACCACAATTTTATAGTCTTTAAGGTACTGTTGAAGTTGATGTAATTCCTCAACCCCTGCGCCTTCTTCGGGAATTTGAATACCTGAAGATTGTATCAGGCCGTGAGCTCTACTGGTTTGCTCCTTCCTGATGTCGCACCGCACTTCTTTATATTTCGGGTCTTTATTTACATGCGCCGCGGAAACCACTAATGCGCGAGGCAAACATAAATTGTCTTTATTGTTAATCGTAACAATTCCACGTCGCATAGCACACTCTTCGTTAAAAGTATTGTATTTTGACCCACGCCCTCTCCCCTCAGGCGCCCGCACAGATGTTACACTCAGACAGAATGTGTCGGTGTTCAGCCCTGTTGAGTTGGACTGGAAAATTCTACTAATTATGGACCAAACATCGTTCACAGAGAGCTGAGAGGCATTCTTGAATTTCATGTAGCCAGGTCCTTGTTGAAAGTCCTTTGAACAGAAGGTGATGCCTACTTGGTCTCTTGGCTGAAGATGATTCGTGGCTTTCTTTACTATCTGGGTAATCGCGTCCTTAACCCAACTAACAGGCTCCGTGTTTTCTGGGATCGCGTTTATTTTAAACTCCAGAGTTCTACCATGTACTTTGAATCTCCTGTTGACCTTCACAAAATCCTTGGCAACAGTGAATTTTTCCATTTTAACTGGAACAATTGAGAGACGAATAAGGAAGAGCACGTCTGATCAGTTTGACGACTAGTCATCAAGTGAGAAAAGAGCTTAGTATATGTTGATATATGTAGCAGCTCACGCATGCGCAGTCAGCAAATAGAAAAGCAATAATCTATCGTGACAACCTATTATAGTATCAGTAATCAAGATGAGTTCAATGAAGAAGGTTCTCTCCCTGATAAATTCAATAATTGCACAAGAATTAATAATAAGAGATATAAGTGGTGCATGTTTACCTAGTGCACTGATATTTTATGAACAGGCGAAGAGGTTAGGAGCCAATGTCGACATTATCTGCGGGTGTATTTATTACGATACAAATCTAGTTGTTCCTATACATTTCTGGTGCGTGACATCTACTGGATCCTCTTATGACCCGGCCGTAATAGTAGTTAGAAAAAAAATAGATTTTAATATGGAAAAATTGAGATACGTGCCACACTGCGAGGTCACATCTCTGGAGGATGAAATTATGATGGGGTTTTATGAAGAATTTAAAATGACTGGATTTACTCGAAAATACTTTGAAGAAGCGCCTGCATACCTCACCGAAGTTCGTAGTGTAATTCATAAACGTGTCAGTAAATTGTTGAAACGGTACAGCTTGTAATAAATATAAAATAGCACACGGCGTTTTTATTTAAAAGCTTCTAAACCAATTAATGAGGGTATTAGAGAGGGTATTAAGGAGGCTAATGCGGAGGGTAATGAGGGTAATGCGGAGGGTAATGAGGGTTACAGACCTGTGCGACAGCTGGAATAACTGCTATCTGTCTTGGAATAACTGCTATATGTTTTCAAATAACTGCTATCTGTCTTGAAATAACAGCCACCTGTCTTGAAATAACAGCCCTGTTTCTGAATAACAGCCCTGTGCGACAGCCCTGTTTTTGAATAACAGCCCTGTTTCTGAGTGGCGGCGGTACTCGTGAGACAAAATTGTTATTATGATTCTTCTTGATTTTGTAGTCTCTTTTTATATATTTTTATAATAGTGCCCATAATGCATTGCGTTTTGAATAAATTACCATAGTGGTTTTATGAAAACTAGGCATACTCAAGCAGTTCTTTAATAGCCTTCAGGTGACAATTACCCCTGATCATGTTTGCATTTAACATACGAAACACTGTATATACCTAACTCCTTAAAGGTAATAACTAGTTTTGCAGGCTAGGATTACGATTACCAAGAGTTGATACTTCACCCTCGTAAGGGTTACGGTGACGTGTTATCGTGCGGGTAAAAGTCGACCGCGAGTTAGCCTCGTAAAAACAATGTTTTGATATTATGTAGCACCACAAAAAAAAATTAACATTTACCAATAACAAACCATTCCCATCCCAATGAATGATAATATATGTTAATTTTAATGATTGATTTATCAATTCTTTTAATAATCTCGGAATGGATATATAAATTTAAAACTAAATTTAAATTAGTAGATACGTGCGGACTATAAGATACGCGAGAACTGTGCATTGTCATGTGGTACGTAACGAGGTCATCGAGTGTTCGTAGACGGCGCCGGAATAAATTCGAGTTATTTAAAAAAACAGAAAATTAAACAATAATGCTATGGGATGTGGGCATTTCGCAAATTTTGCCAAAATGCCCCAACATTGCACGGGACTACGGTTTAATGGTCATCGAAGACACCCTCGTAAGGGTTACAGCGACGTGTTATCGTGCGGGTAAAAGTCGACCGCGAGTTAGCCTCGTAAAATCACTGATATTATGCAGCAGCTCAAAGAAAAATGTAAGTTTGCCGATAACAAACCATTCCCAACCCAATATATAATATATGTGAATTTTAATGATTCATTAATCACTTAAGATTTTTATAATGGATATATAATTTATATTAGTAAATATGCGCGGACTGTGTAAGATGCGGGGAGAACTGTTCATTATGGAGTAGTACGTAACGCGGCCACCGAGTGTTTATAGATGGCGCCGGAATAAATTCTAACCGGAGTTATTAAAAAAAAATATTGAATATAAAATTAAAATGATCTGGTCCTCATTCCGCAAATTTTGCCAAAATGCCCCAAAATTGCACTGGGGCCAAATTACTGCGCACGGATTTTAATTTGAGTCATCGACTGTGCATTGTCGTGTAGTACGTAACGCGGCCACCGAGTCTTAATAGGTGGCGCCCGAATAAATTCTAACCGGAGTTTAAAAAAACTAAATATAAATAATAATAGTCTGGTATGTGAACATTGTGCAAATTTTGCTAAAATGCCTCAAAATTGCATGGGGGCTAAGATACCGTGCACGGATATAATGGTGAGTCATCAAAGTGCCGCATTAAGCGCGCGTCTCCCGCGTACCGGAAGGGGGCTGGAAATTATTAAACTTTCTTACCTTTGTTACGATAATTTCGGAAAGTATCTGGAACACTCAAAAAATGTCACTCACCACCACTGTCGCACAATGAACTAGCGAAGATAAATGGAGCATGTAAGAGATTTTCCGGGGTTATATAGCCTCCGGATGTGTAAAGATTCTCATCCACCAATTAAATACATCGTTATTATGACCAATCACAATTAAGACAACTTAAAAACGCTCGATTTTACCATACTTTGTGCGTATTTCCCATAAGAATCAATGCATTTCTGACTGAAAGTAGAGGTCTTGCAACACTTTTCCATTTAAACACATGTAAATCGAAGCACAAACACGCGCAGCCGGCAATTAAAATTATTTATCGGGGTTTAAATACAATTAAAGATTGTTGTTAAACTAATTTATACTAAAATAATTATATGTCATCTTCTAATCATTTTTCTAGTAAAATTACGTATTAATTGTATTTCATATACTTGTCTAAATTTTATAATGTCACTGCGCTAATATGTTTGCTGATATCCATCCAGTTACTGAAAGAGAGGATGACGCCACACCTAACGTTATTGCACAATAATCTGTTTTATTACTTATTTATTGAAAAAAACAAAAAGTTTATAAGGTTGTGAGGTATCATTCTAATCGTCTAAATGTGCCAAATTCAATCATGCAAATAAAAACTTAAAAATACTGCAAAAATTCGAACGCGGTGCTATAATGTGCACAGCGGTTAAAGGATTACGAGAAGAAAGAGAGCGGGTTTGCCGTCTGCAAATACATACTCGTTCGTACTCAAACCATGGGGCTAATCATATTTAAATGTAAGAGTCTCACAATAAAATGCACTAAAAGCATACACGGTTTTATATTAAAAACGCATCAAATATAAAAATAGTATTCTCACTATTGGGTTTATTTAGGTTAATAAATACTTTTTCGGTTGGCAATCTTTAAAGCACATGTTTCAAATTAATAAAACGTTTGTTTAAATTCGTTTTTAGTATATTATTAATAAATTATTAAATATATAATATTAAATATAAAAAAATCACTGCTTACATATTATTCATTTATTGGAAAATGTACTATTTTACATCAATAAAATATGTATTTTTATGACATATATTGGGACAAAACAGTTATATCAAATGCACATTTAGCACATAAAGTTTTGTTACACTCTTCACAGATTGATTTAACTGTTTTACATTTTCTTTGAGCTACTTCTCTTCCATATTCCTCAGCAAGCATTTTATAACAATTCACACAACGTCTACGGTATTGTATATGTTTCAATACATGACCTGTTAAATCATTGCACGGTGGGTGAAAGGTATCTTCTATTCGTGTAGATATGTTTTTATCCCTTATGTTGTCCTGTTTAATCTTCAGTATGATCCCATCTAACGAATCTTGATTAGTTGGAGAAGTATCGATGTCTCTAATATAATTAGCTTTCGAATTAAGTTCTCTTGTATCTTGCCTTATGTCACTTATTTCTGTAGTTGGTGCTCTTAAATCATTTCTACGCGTGTTCCAATTCTCGACAAATTCATTTATTCCTACATGTGTATCAGGTCCAGGTAAACAATAGATTCTGTTGTTACTCTTGTCTGGTAACTTGCACCAAAATTGACGCGCTAAATTCGCACCCGAGCGACGGTGATTATTGAAAAGTAAACCCATGTTTATACCTTTAAAGTCGAAACCAAACTACTGATCGACACAATGAGAGACGTTTTTATATGTTGAGAGACACAATGCAATTCGATTCTAAATGGTGAGGGCCACGTTGAGAGACATAATGTCTCTCAAGGGTCTCTCAATATGTCTCTCAATTCGATTCTAAATGGTGAGGGACAAAAACACCTGGTATTTGTTCGACAAGCTAATATGCGAGGGAGCTTATTATGCTAATCACCGATTATTAACAATATGTCTACATCTACTAGAGGAAGAAGAAAACAACTCATATCGATTTGAACCACTTTCTAGACAGGCACATAAAGATATTGCGACATGGTTGGTAAAAAATATATCTCGGACCGAAGAAGGAAAAGATGTAGGATGGAGATCAGGTCCTGATTCTGGTATTTGGCCATCCAGCTGCCCAGAGGATTATATTCTTACATATAATTTATATAAATCATACATGAAGCTGTAAAAACAATGTAAATTAATATAATAAAATTATATTGTTATATATGTTATTGTTTCATTACTCTAAATAAATGGGATAATCAATCTCTACCCTTATTTTATACCTCACTTAGTTGATCGTAATTACCTTAATTTTGTGAAATGTTAATTGAAAAGTTGATTTAAAAATTAAATATTTGCTTCCAAAAGGGAGCAGCAAAGCTGCTTGAAAGGTTGATAGTCTTGAACAGTCATTTAACCCAGCATTCAGACAGGTATTTCATCTCCTTGACCGGTCATTCAACCCAACATTTTTACTAAAAGTTAATTAATTCCATCATTAAACGAAGTTTATTTAAAAAATCGAAATATTTTTACTTCCAGAGGGACATAACCTGGAACGGTCATTTGACAGACAGGTATTTCATCTCCTTGGCGGGTCATTTAACCCAACGTATGCACTGCCCTCAAGGTCCCTAACCTCAAACATTCCTGAAAAGTTGATTTAAAAAATCGAAATGTTTACTTTATCTTGACAATTTGGGGGCTACATTTCGATTTGGGGCAAGGCCCTAAGTTATGAAATGGGTCAAGGCCCCGAGGGGCCCTCCTATTAGTGTTATTGCTCTTCATTCTACTTGCTGAATACGGGCCTTAGTAAGCTTAGTACGCGAACAATTATTAATCATCTTACGCTATATTGCGTAATATTACGTCATACATATTATTAAAAAATTAAATTTTATAATTATTTTGGTACAAACTTTAGCTGCTTTGCGCAATCAGCTGATCAATGACATAGTTATTTTGTAGCGGCCCGTGGAAGGTACTTAGTTCATAAAATATTAAAATTACTGTAAATTTATTGCTGATTAAGGGGAAAATTATTCCTATTAATTGATATTTAGCCCAATCAAATTCTGTAAATTCCGTAGACACGCACTGTATTTTAATTGTTAGGCCCGCGGTGTCTTATCATTTCCTACCAGAAATCTATTCTCGTTCGTGTTAGGGGCCTTATTCTTCATGTTGGAATTTTTTTGATTTCATATTCGTACTCCTTGAAAAATAGATTTCCAATGATACCAAACAATCATATTTACTGCGCATGCGCCACAACAATGAATTTATTTAAGTACTTACCCTAAAATAATAATCAGTCTTTGTCAGAATCTTGTAGTGATCAGACGTGCGTTTGTGTGCAGCTCCTCAACACTTCAGAACACGTGCCATCCACAACACCAATCTTTTGGTCATTGTTTACTTCTTCGTCCTTCTGGTTATTGCCGAATCTTCTGGACTTTTGGTAAGCGAAATTTACAAATCCTATTTTGCCGAGACAGCGCCCTGGCAAGAATTTAAGGTTATGTATTTTGCGCGATCACTTCTAAATAATTTTCTATATAATATTAAAAAGTAAAAGTAATTCAATTTTGGAGTGGTCCTATTTATGTTTCTGTGGAGAATTTGAGTGTTCTATGCGTCAAGGTGCGACAAATAATTTTGTATAATTACAAATCTATTGCCAAATGTCAGAATCTTATATGCAGCTCCTCCTTTACACATTCTGATTAAATATTTGGATTCCATATTAAATAAACTTTCAAATAATCCTTCACACCTTGGCCCTATTATTTCTATTTATCAGTATTTATTAACGCTGTCAATATTATCAACTATTCAACATTTTAGTATTCAATGTACGAAGGCGTGTTGGTTCAATAGTAAAAGCTCCGACTCGTAACCGAACAACGTATCGGACCCGTTTTATGAAAAATGAAAATTTTCATTAATAAAAAGGAATATTTAATTACATTAAATTAATTACATTTATTTTTTAGATTAGATCAGCCGTTTGGAAGATAGAGCAAGTTATTATTCGCAATAATTGCATTCCATGGAATGGTCCTATTTATTTTCTGCGGACACTTCCAAAATGTATATGGCAATTTCGTTGTTCTATTCGTCAATGTTCAATGAATAATTTTGTTGTATAATTACAAATCGGTTACCGAAATACACATTACAAATTTTCTAATTACATATTTGGATTCCATATTAAATAAACTTTCAAATAGTCCCTCACACTATGGCTCACTATTTGTATTGATCGCTATTTATTATTAACGGTGTTTTTTTTTGTGCTCAGCGTACTAAGGCGTGCTGGTACAATGATTCTCGAACAACGTAGCGGCCTCAGGTTCAATCTGTTTTCAGGATCTTTTTGAATTTTATGCAAAAATAAAACAAAAATTAATAAAAAAGGAATATTTAATTCAATTAAATGATTGCATTTATTTTTTCGCTTGGATCAGCCGTTTGGAAGATACAGCAAATTATTCATAATAATTGCATTCCTTACCGCAACTATTCAACATTTACGACACCTACTTCAAGAGAACCGGTTGGCGCAGTTGTAAACTCGCCGACATGTGAACGGGGCCACGGGAAGACAAGTGGTTCAAATCTCGACAAGCAATTTACTTTTTTATGAAGGAATTATGTTTCAAAATTTATAATATTAAAAATACGTGATCTACTCTGAAATTGATTTGAATTAATAATTCAATATTCTCCATCCCACTCTTTCATCGATAAATTTCTCTGTCGCACTCATTGGCTCTTATGGGGATTTGCGTGAAAAGTGCGCGTATACCGGATGCACAGGGGGATGCTCCCCAGACAGATAGGAATGAGTCATCATAGGCCCCTCCCTCCAATTAGGGCGGTCATCTTGGGATAGGCAACCGTCAGGACTGTCTGGCCCAAGTGTCCCCATACCTACTGTAACTGGCAAAAAGGCTTAATTAAAAATTCTTGCTGAGATTGAAACTACAGGTAGTGCCATGGCTCCTTGACTCTATATAACGAACCGCCCATAATCTACAAACATGTTTTTGCGAGAAGTCAGTTTTTGAATATCAGATTTCAGTTTTGACGAATGCCATATTTTTTTCCAGAAAAGTTTTAAAAAATAATTAGTAATTTGTGAAGACACATTGTCTAGGATTCATCTGTCGCAGTTTAATTGTCATTTTATATTTGGAATCTACAAACATGTTTGTGAGAAAAGTCCGTTTTTCAACATCAAATTTCAGTTTTGACCAATGCCATTTTTCTTCCAGTAAAGTTAAAAAATATTAATTTGTAAAGATGCATTGTCTAGGACGTATCTGTCGCAGCTTGATTGAATTGTCACATTGGATTTGGAATCTGGAAACCTTTTTCCGCGAAAAGTCAGATTTTGATCATCAAATTCAAGTTTTGACCAACATCATTTTTCTTCAAACGAAGTTAAACTTTAAATAATATTTTATAACAAATTATTGTCTGAGAATCATCAATCTAGCAGTTAAGTTAAATTATGGTAAAGAATTTGAAATTCCCAATCGCATTTCTGAGAAAACTCCGCTTCTAATCATCTTATCTAAGTTTTGACCAAAGCCATTTTATTTCCAGTTAATCAAAACTTTAATTAGTAATTTGTAAAGACGCACTTTCTAGGGTTAATCTGACACAATTTAAATTATTTTTCTCAACAGATATTGAATTTGAAATCATGTTTCTGCGAAAAGTTGATTTTTGTTCATCAAATTTAATTTTTGACCAACGCTATTCATCTTAGAGTGAAGTGAAAAAATGTACTCCTAATTTATAATTTATAATAATTGGTAATTTGTAATTTGTAAAGACAGACTTTCTAGGGTTAATCTGATACAATTAAAATTATTCTTCTTAAAACGTTTTAACCAACGCCATGTATAAGTTAAAAAAGTGTAATTTATGATTTATAAAAATACACAATAATAATAATAATGGTTTATTGTGCTAAACAAAAGTTACACTCGTCAATAAAAAATAATACAATGTGGCATTATAGACATATTGTAATTCTAACTAAAACTATACGCTGAGAAATCGAAATTTGGTGTAATTGTGTCAAAGGATTTGTAATCTTCAATCATGTTTCTGAGGAAAGTCCGTTTTTGTTCAACAAATTTAAGTTTTGACTGTCGCCATTTATCTTCCAGTGAAGCTAAAAGAAGTACATTGTCTATGAATCATATGTCTCAATTTGATGTAATTCTGTCAAAGGATTTGGAATCTTCAATCATCGTTCTAAGTAACATTTCAGTTTCGACCGTCGCCATATTTCTTTCAAAGCAGTTAGAAAAAATAATTGATGATTTGAAAAGTTCAGGACTCATCTGTCGCAGTTTGATTTAATTGACATATTGGATTTGGAATCTACAAACATGTTTCTGTTTCTTAGTTTTTCATCAAATTCAAGTTTTGAGCAACGCCATTTTCCTTCTAGAGTAAAACAAAATAATTAATACTTCACAAAAACACATTGCCTATGAATCATCTGTCGCAATTTGCTTAAATTGTGTTAAGGGATTTGGAATCCTCAATCATATTTCTGAGAAAACTCCGTTTTTATCATTACATCAATTTTTTTACCAACAACAAATTTAACAACATTTTATTTTCAGTAAAGTTAATGAAAACTGTAATCGGTAATTTATAAAGACGCACTTTATAGGGTTCATTTGACACAATTTCAATAGATATTGAATTCGTAATCATGTTTTTGCGAAAATTCAGTTTTTGGTCATCAAATTTAAATTTTGACCAACGCCATTTATCTTCTGAAGTTAAAAAATTGTAATTTATAATTTATAAAAACACATTATCTATTAATCATCTGTCGTTATTTAGTATAATTGTGTCAGAGAATTTGGAATCTTCAATTATGTTTCTGAGGAAAGTCCGTTTTTGACCATAACATTTCAGTTTTGACCGATGCCATTTTTTCCATAGAGGTTAAAAAAAATAATTTGTAAGGACATATTGTCCAGGACTCATCTGTCGCAGTTTGATTCAATTTCCATATTGGATTTTTAATTTACAAACATTTTTCCGCAAGAAGTCAGTTTTTGATCATAAAATTCAAGTTTTACCAACGTCATTTTTCTTCCAATAAATTAAAAAAATATATATGTTTATATTTTATAAAAACATATTATCTAGGAATCATCTGTCGTAGTTTGTTTACATATATGTTGAAGAATTTGGAATCCCCAATCATATTTCTGAGAGAAGTACGTTTTTGATCATCTTATCCAAGTTTTGACCAACGCCATTTTATTTCCAGTAAAGTTAGAAAAACTTTAATTGGTTATTTGTAAACACACACTATCTTGAATGAACCTGATAGAAATTTAATGAATCGTGTTAATAAATATTTAATCTATAATCATGTTTCTGCAAAAAGTCAGTTTTTGATCATCATTTTTTTTTACTACCGCCATTTTTCTTCCAGTAAAGTTAGAAATATATTAATTGGTAATTTGTAAACGCAAACTTTTAAAGATTAATCTAACACAATTTCAATCAACTGTGGGATTGGATATGGAATCTACAATATTTTAAGAAATATTTTAACAGCACGCAAAAAGTAATATCTCGGAAAAGTATCAAAAGGCATGTCGACCTTATCCCAAGCAGAAGTTAATTGCATTCAACATGCAAGTATTTAAATCGCTCTTGCACTTTTAAGAAAAAGGTCAATATGCAGTGTCAACGCTCTCTGCTGAACCATAATTATTTATTACATTTGACAATCTTATTATAGCCACAAAGAAATACGTTTAACGTATTGGTGACTCATTAAACGTCCAATACATTCATAAATAATGAAGGGTAAAAAAACACTAGTCGTTGACCCTCCGCTAGCAAATACCGACAATCATTATTAAGCTGGAATTGATTTCTACATAAAAAAAATATTTCACTTTTTGTAGATCACGAGACGCAAATTGCCAGATATTATAATTTACTTAAGGTTATTAAAAGTGTGTAAAATATGGTTGCTTTTCGTTTTTTACAATCTAAGTGTCTTAAAAAGACCGCAGTATATTTTTCCAGGGCCGAATTGCGTATTCAATTTCTTTATTTATATATTGTTTTTTACATCAGTATTTACATAAATAATCTCATTTTCGTGGTCCTTAATTCAATACATTCATAAAGGTATTAATAAAAAAATCCCGCTATTTTAACTAATAAATAATTTAATATATCAGACGTAATTTATTGATTTGATTTACATAGCACCATCGATACGATAAAGCTTTGAATTTAACTCGAATATTTGCGATATATAATAATCTCGGGGTTTTAAGGTCCTCGAATAATATTCTTTGTCATATCAAACTTCGAAATTTTAAAGGTTGAATAACTAATATATTATAACAATTTTTAATGTCTGACTATTTTTTTCTGTAAGAGAAAGTAAAAATATTACAGGTAGAAACGCCAAAGTGGCGGAATCTATTGCCTGAATAATGTACTGAACCAAATCCGGGTGGCTTTAACACCGACAAGATATGGACATGTAGGTGTTCTGATGGGGAAACAATATTTAATGTTCATAAAAATATTACTGCACTTATTTTAAGCTGCTTATTATTTACGATGTAATACAACATGAACTGTCTACATTTTAATATAATACCTTCCTGATCGCATTTTGATGATGTGTTATCGACCCTAACAGAAGATGTGATTAGTAGTTTTGGGCGCGGCATAAACATTACGGAAATTTGATTCCTCCTTGAATCACGAATTTTCGATTTACGACCGTTGGCCATTGTAAAGGATTCAATGGTAATTACCAAAGTGCAATCAAAGGTAATAACTATTGTACAAAAAGACAAACGGATTGAAATAGTTATTAAAATGTAATTAACGACATATATTCGTCTGGCTGGTGAAATAATTGTACGACCAAACAATTGTGTTTTAATTTCAACTTGTTTCAATGTCGTTTACTTTACAGAGTGGTGGAGAGAAATTTGCATTAAAGAATTTTGAAAAATAATTTTGAAACAATCTGTACTATATGAATTATTATTTATTTTAGAGGATGAGTTTTTTTAATTCAAATTTCTCTCTATTTATTTTGAACCATCTAATTCTCTCAGTATTGATATAAATTAATAAAGGACTTACTGTACAAACTCTTTTATTATTTTGGCCTATTTCTAATACGAATCGGATAATGTAAATATTCTATTCCAGAATGCACCGTTGAACAAAACCCATCCTTATTTTCGCAAAACGACTTTTTTTTATTTTAGACAGAAACTCAACAAGTGACTAGTTAAAAAACAATTAGATCACATTGTATTATTTACTTCGGAGCAATAAGTAAGAAGCTACAGGCGAAAAAAAAATTGCTACCCTAACCTAAATAAAGTTTTCAAAATTATTTTAAACATGCAATTTTCGCTCTTCAAATTTGTTAAGAAATGTGGGTATCACGTAACTTTCTTAGATTTGATGGAATAAACGGGATTTTTAGGATAAACTTCATATTCATCGATTTTTTTCAGAATTTAGTGGGATTTCGAAAAATATTTCTTGTTGGCCAATATGAAAATAATCGACGCAATCCGCCTGTAAACAAAAAATGTTATCACTCTGAACTTGAATTTGAGTGAGTGAATTGAAAAAATTCTAAAAATATCATTGTACCTTCACAAATTTTCCAAATACACTCAGAAATAACATATTTTTAATATACCAAAAAATAATCGACTCACCTCTTGTAAACAAAATGGCGGCACCTCGAACATGAATTTGAAAAAATGAAAATTGAAATGTGCATCTCGTAATTAAAAAAATTGTAAAAATATCATCCCACGCAGGATTACTTTCAAATTTTTCAAATGCGCTCAGAAATGGCATATAACTTACATATCAAAAAATAATGGACGCATCTTGCTTGTAAACAAAATGACAGCACTCTGAACTCGAATTTGAGTAAGTGAAATGTACACAACCTGATTCAAAAAATTAAAAAAAAAATTCGGAATTTGCTTCAAAATTTGCTTAGAAATGACATATTTTTAACATATCAAGATAAGATAATTGACACGCCTTGCTTCTAAACAAAATGGTAGCACTCTGATCTCGAATTTGAGTGAGTGAAATGTGCACCACCTGATTAAAAAAATTATCGCCCGCGGAATTTGCTTCAAAATTTCCAAATTTGCTTAGAAATAGCGTAGTTTTGACATACCAAAAGATAATTCACCCACCTTGCTAGTACACAAAATGGCAGTAGTCTGAACTCGAATTTGAGAATGATTGAAAAAATTCTAAAAATATCATTGCACGTGGAATTACATTCACAAATTTTTCAAATGCACTTAGAAATTACAAATTTTTAACATACCAATAATAATAATAATAATAATAATAATATATACTTTATTCTCTCTTAAATTAACAAAATAATACATAAGGAAGAATGTGCGTCATAGAAAGTAATGTAATTAATTTAAATATTTTAAATAATCGACTGACCTCTTTTAAACAAAATGGTGGCACCCTGAAAATTGTAAAAATGTCATCCCACGCAGCATTACTCTCAAATTTTTCAAATGCCCTCAGAAATGACATATAACTTACATATTAAAAAATAATAGACTCATCTTGCTTGTAAACAAAATGACAGCACACTGAACTCGAATTTGAGTGAGTGAAATGTGCATCACCTGATTAAAAAAATTATCGCCCGCGGAATTTGCTTCAAAATTTCCAAATTTGCTTAGAAATAATATATTTTTGACATACCAAAAAATAATTGACGCAGCTTGATTGTAAAAAAAATGGTAGCACTTTGATCTCAAATTTGAGTGATTGAAATGTGTACCACCTGATTAAAAAAATCTAAAAAAATCATTATCGGCCGCGGATATTGCTTCAAAATTTCCAAATTTGCTTGGAAATGACATATTTTTGACATATCAAAAGATAATTGACGCGCCTTGCTTCTAAACAAAATGATAGCACTCTGATCTCGAATTTAAGTGAGTGAAATGTGCACCACCTGATTAAAAAATTATCGCTCGCGGAATTTGCTTCAAAGTTTCCAAATTTTCTTAGAAATAGCGTAGTTTTGACATACCAAAAGATAATTGACGCACCTTGCTAGTACACAAAATGGCAGCACTCTGAACTCGAATTTAAGTGAGTGAAATGTGCACCACCGGATTAAAAAAATTCTGAAAAATTATCGTCCACGGAATTTGCTTCAAAATTTCAAAATTTGCTTAAAAATAACATATTTTTGACATGCCAAAAGATAATTGACACACCTTGCTTGTAAACAAAATGGCGGTACTGTGAATTTAAATTTGAGTGATTGAAATGTGTACCACCTGATTAAAAAAATTATAAAAAATTATCGCCCCCGGAATTTGCTTAAAAATTTTCAAATTTGCTTAGAAATAACATATTTTTTTGGACATACCAAAAGATAATTGACACACCTTGCTTGTAAACAAAATGGCGGTACTATGAATTTGAATTTGTGTGAATGAAATGTGCACAACCTGATTAAAAAATTCTAAAAAAATGATCGCCTACGGAATTTGCTTCAAAATTTCCAAATTTGCTTAGAAATAACATATTTTTGAGGTACCAAAAGATAATTGAAGCACCTTGCTTCTAAATAAAATGGTAGCACTCTGATCTCGAATTTGAGTGAGTGAAATGTGCACCACCTGATTAAGAAATTCTAAAAAAATTATCGCCCGCTGAATTTGCTTCAAAATTTTCAAATTTGCTTAGAAAGAACATAGTTATGACAAACCAAAAGATAATTGACGCACCTTGCTAGTACACAAAATGGCAACACTCTGAACTCGAATTTGAGTGAGAGATATGTACACGACCTGATTAACAAAAATCTGAAAAATTATCACCTGCGGAATTTGCTTCAAAATTGCCAAATTTACTTAATAACATATTTTTGACGTACCAAAAGATATTTGACGCGCCTTGGTTGTAAACAAAATGGTAGCACTTTGAACTTGAATTTGAGTATTTGAAATGTACACCACCTGATTTAGGAAATTCTAAATAAAATGAACGAACGCGGAATTTGCTTCATAATTTCCAAATTTGCTTAGAAATAACATATTTTTGACGTACCAAAAGATAATTGACGCACCTTGCTTGTAAACAAAATGGCAGCACTCTGAACTGGAATTTGATTGAGTGAAATATGCACCACCTGATTAAAACAATTCTAAAAAAAATATCACCAGAGTAATTAGCTCCAAAACTTCCAAACCCGCACAGAAATGTCATATTTTTAATCCACCAGAAAACAATCGACGTACCCCAACTGCAAACAAAATGGCGGCGATCTGAACTTGAATTTGAGTAAGTGAAAATCACACCTCGCGATTTGAAAAATTCTTAAAAAAATATCGCCCAAGGAATTAGCTTCAAAACTTCCAAATCCGCTCAGAAAAGTCATATTTTGAATCCACCACAAAACAATCGACGTACCCCAACTGCAAACAAAATTGCGATAATTGACGCACCTTGCTTGTAAACAAAATGGCAGCACTCTGAACTCGAATTTGAGTGATTAAAATGTGCACTACCTGATTGAAAAAATTCTAAAAAAATTAACGAACGCAGAATTTGCTTCAAAATTTCCAAAGTTGCTTTGAAATAACATATTTTTGATATAGCAAAAGATAATTGACGCACCTTGCTTGTAAACAAAATAGCGGCAATATGAGTGAGTGCACCTCGTGATTAAAAAAAATGTAAAATATTATACGCAAATTTCTTTGAATTATATACAAAAAATTATAAATATTTATTTTTAAATTGTTTTTTTCGACAATCAAGGAATTTATGAAAAACTAACAAAAGATATCCAATTCATCGTTGTCTTTAATATTTGTTAAAATGTTTTTCTAATATTTTTCATATTAAAAAAATTGACGGAAGAAAACACCCCCTTCCGGATGTTTTATCAAAATCTTTTTAGTTCTTTTCAGACTGTCAAATAAGTGTTATATTTTTAATTTCATTTCAAAATCTGTATTGGTTTTGAGATAGAGCGTGCGCAGACATTTTCCAATAATGATAACATCTTAACGGAAATTTTCGCAAGTAATACAACGAGTGTATTAATGATTGTCGAAACACAAATTCATTCGATTTTGAGAAATAAATTATGTTGCTTGGAAACCACACGAGCGCGACAGCAAACATAATTTATTTCGAAAAAGAGAACGAATTTGCGACAATCGTTATTTCCGCGAGTTGTATTTGTTAAGATTATTTCGTAGGAAATATACATTCATTTTAATAACTTATTATTTTTTTTTATTGCTGTATTATTCCAAATCGTTTTGATTACCATTTCCTTGTACTCAGTTCCATCAATTTTTCGCATATTGAAAGCCCAATCAGTGAGTGTATCAGCAAGTTGTTCATTTGATGTATTTTCTTCAAGGCAGTGATTACGTTCTTTGCAAAATTCAGAGAACTGTTTCCAGACGTATTTTTTTAACCGCACGGTATTTTAGGGAATATGTGCTTCCACATTGTTTTTTATTTCACTTAAAAAATTCCAAACCGTTTTAGATTCATTTTAAACACTTTTACACTTTTATGTAAATGATGACATTGACATTTCGTAAGATCAAAGCTACATGCGATGCTTCCACATTGACTGAAACAGCCAATAGCCAAGTGAAATACAAAAACGAAAACACAGGACCCAATAAACCAATAAAGAGCCGAAGCACGAAATCGAAAACATAGAGTTGTCAGTTATTATAAGTGTATTTTATGTTGGACGAAATAATCGTTAAAATTTCGTATTCGAAAAAATCACGATCACAATAGTTCTCCGTACGTAGTACAAGAAAGTATTGAGATCATGATTTTCGAATTCAAAATTTCAACAGATATTCTATTTTGAGGACCCCGGTACAATTCCGGCCCTTTTTGAAAAATGTCTGTGGCTTAAAGTCACGCAAGATTTATGGATCGCATGTTTTCGAAAATGCTGCAGGTGCAATTGTCATGTGCAGTGGAGATCGGTACAAAATAATGGTAATAGTAATAGTTTTATTGATGTTAATAAACTGTTGGTTTTTACACAGGTCAATACATTTGGAGGATAATATTCATGTATGTATACCAAAATATACCAAACAAAGTTGAGCTCACGTCTTTGCAAGCCCATAGCAGACTACATAAATAATTTATAAAAATAATAATAAAACGGTTATATATTACAATACTAAGTTTTTGGTGTGAAGACAAAAATAGATGAGATAAAAATAAATTAAAATTACAGATTACATTAAAATTGTGGATACATATCCGGTTTATAAATAATAGACAGGAGTATACAATGTTAAAATCTCCCGTAAAAATAAAAGGCAATAAAGTTTAACGCATCAATATTTAAAATTACAGACATATGTGCAAGACAGCTATACAACATATTAAAATTAAGTTTAAAAGATAAGAGATAATAATAGTAATAGTAAATATTGAGTCTGGAGATAACATAGGATCAAAATTTAACTGTATGTGTTATGAAGCCAGTTTTGAACAATCACTCTTAATAAACTCATCAATACTATAGAATGCGTTCAGTAACAGATGATTCTTAATACTGTGCTTGAATTTCTTATATGGTAGAATTTGAACGACATTAGGTAACATATTAAAAAAACATATGCAGTAGTATCTTGTGCCAGTCTTTGATTTAGTCAAACGATGAGCACTAATACGGATGTTATTATTCTTTCTTGTGTCGTGGTCATGATACGAATTATTTGATTTGTATAGTTGATAGTTCTTGTGGATATGCAGCAG
The DNA here is from genome assembly GCA_910593695.2 of Ocypus olens. Lineage (NCBI taxonomy): Eukaryota > Metazoa > Arthropoda > Insecta > Coleoptera > Staphylinidae > Ocypus > Ocypus olens. The sequence goes on along the minus strand of OU343058.1, from coordinate 23,225,077 downwards.
GCATTCCAGAATAAAAACACACGGTGCAGTTAAAATGTTCAATCGCTTAAAAGACTCTCTACAGTCTTCCCTGTACTTCAACTCTGCTACGATACGTACGGCTCTTCTCTGCATTCTAAAAGCATCAGTCATAGTAGCTGAATGACCCCACAGAATGATACCGTAAGTCAAATGGCTATGGCAGAAGGAAAAATATGTTTTCAGGAGCACATGCTTCGGCACGGTTCGGGCGATATTTCTTAGAACATATATATTTTTTGCTAGCTTTAACATGAGCGATTTGCCATGTTGATTCCATGTAAGTCGATAATCTATGTGAAGCCCCAAGAACTTTGCCGATGCTGTGTCCCCTACTTGATTTTGTTTTAAAGTCAAAACCATTTCTACCGTTTTTCCAGCATTTACTTTTAATCTATTATCATTAAACCAATTGTAGACAACTTGTCTATCTGCATTTAATTTAATTGACGCATCACGGAAAGTTATTCCACTTGCTGTTACGGTAGTGTCATCTGCATATAGTACCGGTAGGGAGTATTGTATGTTTGAAGGTAGATCATTAATGTATGTTAAAAAAAGAAGTGGTCCTATGATTGATCCTTGCGGTACGACGTATGTTATTTCTTTAAGCTCAGAGGTGCAGCCATTAACTTCTACAACTTGCTTCCTACCCGTTAAGTAGAATAGGAGCAATCTATTTGCTTTGGGTGAGATGTTGTAGAAGTATAGCTTTCTGAGGAGGATTTGATGTGACACGCAGTCAAATGCTTTACTTAAGTCTAATAAATTGCATGCTACGATTTCATTAGTTTCAAATGCTTCTAGAGTGAAATTTATAAATTCATTTACAGCAGATACTGTTGATTTCCCACGTCTAAATCCAAATTGTGAATCACATATTAATCCGTTAGATTCAAGGTATCTAGACAGTTGTTCGGTCATAATTGCCTCAATAATTTTTGAGCATATGGGCAGAATGCAGACAGGTCTATAGTTATCTAACTCATTTTCATCTCCTTTTTTTAATATTGGAATACATTTACCGATCTTTAGGGCATCAGGAAAATGCTTGAGCGCTTCCTCTTTACACTCTTGCGAGCGGACAACAAAAGATGCAAGATGGTGTTATAGCCTATATAACTTGTGTGAACAATTTCCGAATCGTGTCATCTCAAAAAATGGTGACTTGAGATGACTGCCGCGATCAATCTAACATCTCCAGACTTTTTTCTGTGGAAGTACCTGATCAAGTTCTACATCAACAAACCACAGGCTTTGTAGAAATTGAAAGACAAAATTAAAGCGAAAATTAAGCAAATTATACCTGCCACACTGCAACGAGTAATGCAAAATGCAAAGAGCCAACGCATGCGATAATTCTAACAGTAGACAATCACAAAAATCCTTTTTTTAATAAAGTTACATGATGTCAAGAGCAATATCCATATTTCTTAATATTAAAAGGACCATTGAAAAAACACACATAAACTTTTAGAACTGTGCTGCAAATACACGTGTATAAAATATATAGTTATTAACATATCAAGGTGTAAAGGGTTTATTTACCGTCAAGAGACTAGGAAATGAACTTTATCTCATGACAAAAATGCAACTTTTCACCAAAGTGTGTGTACTATTTCTAATCGTTAGTTTTCATGATTAAAGTTCAGGTTATTGACGCTATAAAAATTTAATTCGTCCAGTTGGCAGTTTTTTGTCATGGCATTAACGTCAAAACAAATCAAATAAACGTCAGTTGACAAAATGAGGGTGGGAAGTAGTGGTCAGTAATATGACACTTCCCAACGTTCCATATGTTTATAAATTTTTATACATAACTAGCTGACCCGACAGACGTTGTCCTGTCTTAACTATGAATATTGAATTCGAATTGATATAATTCATAAAAATAAAATATTCAAAAACATAGTGTTTATTATTGTAATGCCCTATGATACACAACATTCGCTGCGCCGTCGTCCGTGCGTAGCCCTTTAAAATCAAGCAAGGTAACTGGTGACGAACGACGGCTCCGCTGCGCTGCGCTGTCGTCCGTGCATGGTCCATATATATTTATATATATTAAGGCAGATAACTGGTGACTGACGACGTCCGTGTGCGGCCCATTAAAATTAAGCAAATAAACTGGTGCGTAGACCTTAAAAATTAAGCAAGGGTGACGAACGACGGCTCCGCTACACTGCGCCGTCGACCGCGAATGGTCCATATATATTAAGGCAGATAACTGGTGACAGACGACGGCTCCGCTGCGCTGCGCCGTCGTCCGTGCGTAGCCCTTAAAAATTAAGAAAGGTAACTAGTGACGAACGACGGCTCCGCTGTGAAGCGCCGTCGTCAGTATGTAGCTTATTACTGGTGACGCTCATTAAAATTAAGCAAATAAACTGGTGACGAACGACGGCTCCGCTGCGCTGCGCCGTCGTCCGTGCGTAACCCTTAAAAATTAAGGAAGGTAACTGGTGACGAACGACGGCTTCGCTGCGCTGCGTCGTCGTCAATAAATGGCTTATTACTGGTGACGAACGACGGCTCCACTGCGCTGCGCCGTCGTCCGTGTGTGGCCCATTGAAATTAAGCAAATAAAGTGGTGACGATAATGGCCGAAAACGGTTTAGGCTCTAATTTTTGAAATTCACGATCGCTTTAACGTGCAATTATTGCTTCAAAAATTCATAATTTTCTTAATAATCAACGGATTTGAACTAAATAACAAAATTATTAAAGCTTAAGAATGTAAGAAGTGTATTGTTAATAATAAAAACATCTATCGCCAGTTGAAATATTTTTTTTCGAATTTTTGAAATTCATGATCGCTTTAACGTGCAATTATTGCTTCAAAAATTCATAACTTTTTTAATAATCAACGGATTTGAACTAAATAACAAAATCATTAAAGTTAAAGAATGTAAGAAGTGTATTGTTACTAATAATAACATCTATCGCCAGTTGAAATATTTTTTTTAGAATTTTTGAAATTCACGATCGCTTTAACGTGCAATTATTGCTTCAAAAATTCATAACTTTTTTAATAATCAACGGATTTGAACTAAATAACAAAATTATTAAAGCTTAAGAATGTAAGCAGTGTATTGTTAATAATAAAAACATCTATCGCCAGTTGAAATATTTTTTTAAAATTTTTGAAATTCATGATCGCTTTAACGTGCAATTATTGCTTCAAAAATTCATAATTTTTTCAATAATCAACGGATTTGAACTAAATTATAAAATAATTAAAGCTTAAGAATTGTATTGTTAATAATAAAAACATCTATCGCCAGTTCAAATATTTTTTTTCGAATTTTTAAACTTCATGATCGCTTTAACGTGCAATTATTGCTTCAAAAATTCATAACTTTTTTAATAATCAACGGATTTGAACTAAATAACAAAATTATTCAAACTAAAGAATGTAAGAAGTGTATTGTTAATAATAAAAACATCTATCGCCAGTTGAAATATTTTTTTAGAATTTTTGAAATTCATAATCGCTTTAACGTGCAATTATTGCTTCAAAAATTCATAACTTTTTTAATAATCAACGGATTTGAACTAAATAACAAAATCATTAAAGTTAAAGAATGTAAGAAGTGTATTGTTACTAATAAAAACATGTATCGCGAGTTGAAATTTTTTTTTAGAATTTTTGAAATTCATAATCGCTTTAACGTGCAATTATTGTTTCAAAAATTCATAACTTTTTTAATAATCAACGGATTTGAACTAAATAACAAAATCATTAAAGTTAAATAATGTAAGAAGTGTATTGTTACTAATAAAAACATGTATCGCGAGTTGAAATATTTTTTTAGAATTTTTGAAATTCATAATCGCTTTAACGTGCAATTATTGCTTCAAAAATTCATAACTTTTTTAATAATCAACGGATTTGAACTAAATAACAAAATTATTAAAGCTAAAGAATGTAAGAAGTGTATTGTTACTAATAAAAACATCTATCACCAGTTGAAATATTTTTTTTAGAATTTTTAAAATTCATGATCGCTTTAACGTGCAATTATTGCTTCAAAAATTCATAACTTTTTTAATAATCAACGGATTTGAACTAAATAACAAAATTATTAAAGCTTAAGAATGTAAGAAGTGTATTGTTAATAATAAAAACATCTATCGCCAGTTGAAATATTTTTTTTCGAATTTTTGAAATTCATGATCACTTTAACGTGCAATTATTGCTTCAAAAATTCATAACTTTTTTAATAATCAACGGATTTGAACTAAATAACAAAATCATTAAAGTTAAAGAATGTAAGAAGTGTATTGTTACTAATAAAAACATGTATCGCGAGTTGAAATATTTTTTTAGAATTTTTAAAATTCATGATCGCTTTAACGTGCAATTATTGCTTCAAAAATTCATAACTTTTTTAATAATCGACGGATTTGAACTAAATAACAAAATTATTAAAGTTAAAGAATGTAAGAAGTGTATTGTTACTAATAAAAACATGTATCGCCAGTTGAAATTTTTTTTTTTTTTTTTTTAAATTCATGATCGCTGTAACATGCAATTATTGCTTCAAAAATTCATAATTTTTTTTAATAATCAACGAATTTGAACTAAATGGCAAAATTATTAAAAAAATTCTCAACCGCGCACAGAATCTTCCGCAGAATATTTTAATTCGTAACACCACCGCGAGCGACATTCCAACCACCAAGAGATGGCGCGCGTATTATAAATCAATCGTTATCACCAATTTAAGTATTTAAAGCCGACTTAATTGTTCATCGGATGCAAGTGTTGCAATTGAGCTCAGTACAGTATTTGCTGTTAATATTTTGTTTATATTTTGTTTATATTTTTTTTTATAATTTCAGCTAATTATTTATTTACATTTATCGATACGAATCTACAGGGTATGCCCATTAAAACCCATTAATAACCGTCGGCGCAAACAATGGAAAAGGAATAACTGATCGAGCGGTCGATCGCCGAGAGTAGAAAATTATTAAAGTACTAAAATCGCTATTAAGAAATAGGGGTTGGTGGTAGAAGGATAAAAATTTAGGGTTGTATGTATTTTTTAATTCCGAATCATAAAAAAATAAAAATAAAAAATTTTGTCCAAAAAATAAAAATAAAACATTTGCGGTGGACCACCCCTATCATTTAGGGGTATTAAAAATAGTTTACGTCCTATTCTCAGGCCTGCTCAATATACACACAAAAATTCATAAGAATCGGTTAAGCCGTTTCGAAGGAGTTTTGTTACAAACACTGTGACACGAAAATTTTATATATTAGATTTATATCAAAATAACATTTGTATCTTATAGCAGCAATGCTAAATAAAGATTATTATTATTATAGGTCAGTAATGTCAATATTACATATATGGTTGTGAATAAACAAAATAAAATATATACGTAAAACTTGATTTCTCATCAAGTAAATGTGTAAATTTTTCTTTCAAACTCGCAAAATCTGTTTTATCTATGGATCTTGCTATATTATTTTCAATAGATAAAATTGATTAACGTCGATTTGAACTCATTGTTGTTCTAAACTTTTCTAGAATTTTTACTTTCTCCGTTACGAAGTACGAGAAAGTATTGTGATCGTGATTTTTTATTCAAAAATTTTTTTTACGGAAATATCCGTTTTGGGGTCCCTAGATGCCATTTCAACAATTTCTGGAAATTTTTTTTTTGTGTCTGTGTGTGTGTGTGTGTGTGTGTGTGTGTGTGCGTGCGTGCGTGCGTGCGTGCGTGCGTGCGTGCGTGCGTGCGTGCGTGCGTGCGTGCGTGCGTGCGTGCGTGCGTGCGTGCGTGCGTGCGTGCGTGCGTGCGTGCGTGCGTGCGTGCGTGCGTGCGTGCGTGCGTGCGTGCGTGCGTGCGTGCGTGCGTGCGTGCGTGCGTGCGTGCGTGCGTGCGTGCGTGCGTGCGTGCGTGCGTGCGTGCGTGCGTGCGTGCGTGCGTGCGTGCGTGCGTGCGTGCGTGCGTGCGTGCGTGCGTGCGTGCGTGCGTGCGTGCGTGCGTGCGTGCGTGCGTGCGTGCGTGCGTGCGTGCGTGCGTGCGTGCGTGCGTGCGTGCGTGCGTGCGTGCGTGCGTGCGTGCGTGCGTGCGTGCGTGCGTGCGTGCGTGCGTGCGTGCGTGCGTGCGTGCGTGCGTGCGTGCGTGCGTGCGTGCGTGCGTGCGTGCGTGCGTGCGTGCGTGCGTGCGTGCGTGCGTGCGTGCGTGCGTGCGTGCGTGCGTGCGTGCGTGCGTGCGTGCGTGCGTGCGTGCGTGCGTGCGTGCGTGCGTGCGTGCGTGCGTGCGTGCGTGCGTGCGTGCGTGCGTGCGTGCGTGCGTGCGTGCGTGCGTGCGTGCGTGCGTGCGTGCGTGCGTGCGTGCGTGCGTGCGTGCGTGCGTGCGTGCGTGCGTGCGTGCGTGCGTGCGTGCGTGCGTGCGTGCGTGCGTGCGTGCGTGCGTGCGTGCGTGCGTGCGTGCGTGCGTGCGTGCGTGCGTGCGTGCGTGCGTGCGTGCGTGCGTGCGTGCGTGCGTGCGTGCGTGCGTGCGTGCGTGCGTGCGTGGGTGTGTGTGTGTGTGTGTGTGTGTGTGTGTGTGTGTGTGTGTGTGTGTGTGTGTGTGTGTGTGTGTGTGTGTGTGTGTGTGTGTGTGTGTGTGTGTGTGTGTGTGTGTGTGTGTGTGTGTGTGTGTGTGTGTGTGTGTGGGCGCTGTATCTCAAAAACCAATACAGCAATTGATACAGAACTTTCAACATACGTCTTTTGGTAAAATTTCGTATACCGGAAGTGGGTGTTTACCTTAACTGTTTTTTGTTTTTTGCCAATATTTTCTTAAATATGAAAAATATCACAACAACATTTAAACAAACATTGAAGACAACAAAGAAATTAACATCTTTTGCTTTAAAATATTTTTCATAAAATCATTTTTATTCGAGAAAAAAATTTATTAATTTTTTTTCAATTTTTGGTTTATAATTATGAAACGATAGTAGTTACAGCAAATTTGTGTGAATAATAATTGTAGAGAATACCAAAATGAACAACTTCTAAAGAATAAGCTTTTTTCGAAATCTCGTTAGTTTTTGAGTAAACCGAGTTTTTGAATGTGAAGTATAATTTTTCCATGTTTCATAATTTTGACGTTTTAAACGTCAGTTTACGCAACGTTTGATGTACATTTAAAATATAATTTCAATAAACCATGAAAACGTAAATATAAATGGCTAGGATACCATCAAGTCGGAGAAAGTAACATGATGCCCACATCACCATTTTTTGTATGAATATTATTGCTTCTGAAAGCTGAATTCAATCAACATCTGTATTATTATAGTGGCTGAGTGTATCTTTAAGATCCAAACGATGTTTTAAAATATCTTTTTTTTCGATAACTCTGAAAAGTTGTATACAAATCCAAATGTGTTATTGTAAGTTGATAATTGTTGAAATTGCTCCTACGCAATATATAGTGAATTAAAATAAATATTAACTTTAAACTTTTGTGATGAATCTTCCATAGGGTTCTTGTTTGCTTCCCAATCAAAATTATCATTGATACTTCAACATCCGACCGGCCGCCGGCATTGTCTATAACTGCTCTACTAAAATATTAAGCTATTATTCGTCTAAGATATTGAAATCACAGAACTCAGTCTTTGGTATATTGCAGATGCGCTTCAATAAATACGGTTCGGTTAAATTCATTAGGTTTAAACACGGAGGATTATGAGACCACAAACCGGATTGGATGGGAATGGAAGTGATTGTCGATTGCTTGCGCAATATTTGGCTTATGGTAAACCAGCGAACGACGAAACGGCGCTACGAGGAAACTGTGTCACGCAATTTAGAAAGTACCAGCCTACAAATAATAGTAAATGGAAAATTGTATTGGTCTGTGAATCTAGAAACCACTGTTTGTATTTGTGTGTATACCTAAGAAACCCTCGTTTTGCTTTAACAGGTTGGATTGTAGGATGGGGTCCACCCACCACCCGTTAGTTACATTTTTATTTCAACTAAAAAAATGTGTTATTCTTAATCGTAAATTACCGAAAAAATGGTGATGTGGTCATGTTACTTTCTCCGCTGGTATCATCATTTATATTTAAACTTTCATGGTCTATTTTCTGTTTAAATCATAATTTTAAATGTACATCGAGCGTTTTGTAGACTCGCATGAAACTGACGTTTAAAACATCAAAAATATGAAATATGGAAAAATTATACTTTAAATTCAAAAACTCAGTTTACTCAAAAACTAAAGAGATTTCGAAAAAAACTTATACTTTATAAGTTGTTCATTTTGGCATTCTCTACAATTATTATTAATATAAATTTGCTGTAACTATTACGTTTCATAATTATAAACCAAGAATTTTAAAAAATAATAATTTTTTTTCTCGAATAACAATGATTTTATGAAAAATGTTTTCAAACAAAATAAGCTCATTTCTTTGTTGTCTTCAATATTTGTTTAAATGTTTTTGTGATATTTTTTATATTTAAGAAAATATTGGCAAAAACAAAAAACAGTTAAGGTAAACGCCCACTTCCGGTGAACGAAATTTTACCAAAAGCTTTTCCGTTCTTCAGATTACCAAATAAGACGTATTTTCAAAGTTTCATATCAATTGCTCTATTAGTTTTTGAGATACAGCGCGCACAGACACACACACACACAGCAGACACAAAAAAAAATACAGAAATTGTTGAAATGCCATCTAGGGACCCCAAAGCGGATATTTCCGTAAAAAGAATTTAAAAAACAATCACGATCACAATACTTTCTTGTACTTCGTAACGGAGAAAGTAAAAACTCTACACGAAGTTTTAAGGCAATAACCTTAGCTATATTTTGACGTTCCAAACATCAAAGGTAATAATTTATTCACTACAGAATCCCCCAACAAGAGAAGTAAACATTTTATTGTTTGGCTGCACCGATAATTTTATTTCCAATGTACAATTAGAGATATAAAAAAATGGTGATGTGGCCATCATATTACTTTCTCCGACTTGATGGTATCATAGCCATTTATATTTACGTGTTCATGGTTTATTTTCAATTGAAATTATATTTTAAATGTACATCGAGCGTTGTGTAAACTTGGATGAAACTGACGTTTAAAACGTCAAAAGTATGAAAGATGGAAAAATTATAATTCAAATATAAAAACTTATTCTTTATAAGTTGTTCATTTTAGCATTCTCTACAATTATTATTAATTTAAATTTGCTGTAACTATTATCGTTTTATAGTTACAAACCAAAAATTAAAAAAAATAAATACATTTTTTTCTCGAATAAAAATGATTTTATGAAAAATGTTTTCAAGCAAAAGATGTTCATTTTTTTGTTGTCTTCAATGTTTATTTAAATGTTTCTGTGATATTATTCATATTTAAGAAAATATTGGCAAAAAACAAAAAACAGTTCAGGTAAACACCAACTTCCGGTGTACGAAATTTTACCAAAAGCTTTTCAGTTCTTCAGATTATTAAATAAAATGTATGTTCAAAGTTTCATATCAATTTCTCTATTATTTTTTGAGATACAGGGCGCACAGACACACACACACAGACACATACACACACAGACACACACACACAGACACAATTTTTTTTTTCCAGAAATTGTTGAAATTGCATCTAGGGACCTCAAAACGGATATTTCCATAAAAAAAATTTGAAAAAAAAATCACGATCACAATAAAGAAAAGTAAAAATGGTGATGTGGCCATCATGTTACTTTCTCCAACTTGATGGTATCATTTATATTTACGCTTTCATACTTTATTTTCAATTTAAATCATACTTTAAATGTACACCGAACGTTTTGTTGACTCGGATGAAACTGACGTTTAAAACGTCAAAATTATGAAAGATGGAAAAATTATACTTCAAATTCAAAAACTCAGTTTACTCAAAAACTAAAGAGATTTCGAAAAAAACTTTCTTTATAAGTTGTTCATTTTGGCATTTTCTGCAATTATTATTAACAAAAATTAGCTGTAACTATTATCGTTTCATAATTATAAACCAAAAATGAAAAAAAAATAAATAAATTTGTTTCTCGAATAACAATGATTTTATGAAAAATATTTTCAAACCAAAGATGTTTATTTCTTTATTGTCTTCAATATATGTTTAAATTTTCTTGTGATATTTTTCATATTTAAAAAACTATTGGAAAAAAACAAAAAACAGTTAAGGTAAACACCCACTTTCGGTTTACGAAATTTTACCAAAAGCTCTTCAGTTCTTGGAATTAATTAATAAGACTTATGTTCAAAGTTTTGTATCAATTGCTCAATTCGTTTTTGAGATACAGCGCGCACAGAGCACACAAACGCACAGACACACACACGCACACACACACACACACAAATTTCCAAAAATTGTTGAAATGGCATCTAAGAACCCCAAAACGAATGTCCGAAAAAAAAAAATTGAAAAAAAATCACGATCACAATACTTTCTCGTACTTTGTAACGGAGAAAGTAAAAATTATATCTAAAGGAAACTAAAAATTTTAATAAGCGAAAATAAAACAAAATCTATTTGTCAAAAACAGTGTAAAATTAGATAAAATATTTGTGAAAAGGACCGTAAACTAAAAATGTAGTTATCAAATAAAGTTAAAAATCTTAAAATTTAATTTTATGAATACTATTGCCAATAGATTTAGAAACAAAAAATTATTTGCGAAAAGTTTACTTACTGACTGTTTACTGACATTTATGAAAGATGAAAATAACAAATAACACACATACACACAAATTTCCAGAAATTGTTGAAATGGCATCTAGGGACCCCAAAACGGATATTTCCGGAAAAAAAAATTTTGAAAAGAAAATCACGATGACAATACTTTCTCGTACTTCGTAACGGAGAAAGTAAAAAAGCGTTCAGTAATTTCTTGGTAGTCACTTTTTGTTAGATTATTTAAACAAATCGTTAATATTTGATAAAAAGAATATCAGATATATGAATTATACTAAGTTTTAATAATTTGTAAAAAGGGTACAGCGGAATAAGATGGTCAAAAGAGCCCCAAATGAAGTAAGCTGGCAGGTTAAAAATAATGTTTAGGATCATAAAAAAGTCAGATTCGACAAAAAAGTAGCCCCCCACCCCCTCCCATCCCTTGCTATAGTCAAAAACGATTTTTTTTGGTTTTCAATTGTCCTGTGCATCTTACCAACTTTTTACTTTCGGTAGGTATCAGTACCTTAAGATCTATATATTATCTAATGTATTTTATGAATTTTTTTGAGGGAAATTCGAATTTGGACAATATAAAAATATCACTAAATAGCGATTATTTCAGAGCCGTTAAAAGGTGCACCTGTAGAAAAAATATATAATGGGTGTCTATTGTTTCTTAATATGTGTGATTTTTTCAGAATTTTCCGAGTAGTAGAACATGGCCAAAATAATTAAAAAACCGAATATTTGACTAATTTTAACTTTATTTATCACAAAAAGAACATTGTAAAACTTTTTATTTGGACATTTCTTGTATTTATGTATGCTACACAATGTTGTTTTGCTCGTTTACTAGGAAACTCCAATACCTGAAATTTCTCAGCCCTCGAAATCGTGATACCCTAGGCACACGGAGGGAGTTTATGATCATTAGCCCTGATGATCATTAAGAAAATTGGCAATTTACAAATATAGGTGACACACGGACGAAATCACGCCTGCGCAGTATACCTACCTAAATATAGGTGGTAATGTTTGGTTTCTTATAAAATATTCCATATTCATATAAAAGGTTGGATTTAATTGATGGGTTACATAAAACAGCGCTACCCAACACGTGCTCATTTTTAAATCAACCAATTGTACTTGCCCAAATGTATGTGATTTCACAATTCAAAAGTTATAAAGGAAGAGAAAGTGTAGGAAAACTACGTGGAACTCACATGTACAATATACAGAAATAGCAAAGAAAAAGTTTGCGGGTGCGTATATTTCTAAAAGTAAAGTAATAATACCAGCTGATCGCTAGCTGTCATTCATGAAAGCGGTATTTTTCAAATGACTGGCGATGTTACTCGATTACCGGCGATGAGCTGAAAAAGCGCTGGAACAAGGTCATTTTGCAAAAACTCTAAATATGAAGTTGTCACATTCAATTGTCATTTACTCGAAAAATTTCTTATGTAAGATGGCAATATTTTTATACTGCCAGTTCGACAATGAAAAGATCTCTCAAAATCAAGAACAAAAATGGGGGTTGCAATTTAAAAACAAAATGGCGGACGTCATAACTCAAAAACAAATGACGACTGAAAGTCGACTTTGGTGCAAAAATGTATATTTTTATAAAAGAAAATCGACCTGTTCGGGGATTTTTCCAAAAATATTTTATTTCGGTTTTACTGAAGATATTCCATACTTTAGGCGCACACTGTATTAATATTAAACTCAATTAAATTTAAATTTCAGACACGCGCCCCCTTAACAAAGCCACCAACTTTAATTTAGTGAAAACCACAGAACACATACCTTTAGAAGTGAAACCTGCATGTTAAATTTCGGAAACACGATTTTTGGCGCCGCCTGCTGTCGGGGTGGCAAATTACTACGATTTCCGCCAAGATTTAAAAATGTTTAATTCAATTTAATAACACTAAAAATATAATCAATTATGTATTTTGAGCACATAATTGATTATACTTTTAGATAGTACATAAATGAAGAAGTAACTACGGCATTTTCAGGATACGCCACAGCAGGTCTTAAGTTTTTTGTCAATAATTATTAAATCAAAAATGTTACATCAAATTTAGTTAGATATAGATAATACCAAAATTAACAATTTAGAATAAGAATATTTCGAAATCTTACGAGTTTTTGAAAAAAATGGGGAAAATATCACCATAAACCCTACTATCATTATATGTTATTTACCCCTTCTGTTCTATAATAAGCGATATGCCCGTGGTGAGGCTCGAATTTGAAATACCCTTTATACAATAATCAAAAGTTTTTAACTGCCGTTCTACGTAAAGTTAAGATTATCATTTAAACATGAGTAACTTTATACCGAGTTTACGGTTAAACTTGGTTTAAGGAACTATTGAACAACTGGTCCTGCTGTTATTAGCTTTCAATGAAATGTTGTTTTCCGTTCTATACATTACAAATAAGCAATTATTTCAAAATTTTAAAGATTACAACTTCCACATTTGGAAGTTTTGATAATATAAACGCTTTTTATGATATTTTTCATATTTATTGCTTTTTCTCAAAAACTAGTGACAAGTTAAAAAATAACATGTTTTATAAATTATCATTTTTGACATTATCTATAGATAGTGATAATTCTAATTTCATGTAACTCTCGTAGTTTCATGATTATGAACAAAATATTACAAATATTTGTAATTATTTAATTTTTTTCCAAAATTAAATAAAATTTGAACCATATTTGTTAGAAGTATCCGGACCAACATACCGGCAGACTAACAAACAGAAATGTGTGGAAAATGGTCTCGAAAATGCACATTTTCATTGAAAGTTAGACTAAAAATGGTTTATAACTTTTGAAACTGTATATAAAAACTTATTGTACATACATTTTACCTACTCTCACTTTGTAATTAATAAATTAAACAGTTTCCATCTGTCGTAATTGACTCAATATGTAATAATGCAATGTAATGTAAAAATTCAACCATTCAACGTAGCTCAAAACGGACATAAAAAAAGAAAACATTTTCACGATCACAATACCTTTCCGTATTTCGTACTGAGAAAATAATGACAAAAATTGAAAATTTCCTTTCTTTTGAGAAATTTTCAACTGATTATTATTCCGCGTTATAATATATACATTTACCCTATTTAACCAACTTTGTATGATAGCCGGAATCGCCGGAGTACCTTTCTAAAAACGATAAGCCTGCAACTCGGTAAATTCCGTTTTATATAGGGTTTTTCAAAAGTAAGTCGTGTATTGAAATACTGATATTTGTATCAATCATTGAGAAATTTGAAAATAAAAATGCCTATATGTGAAGAAAGAAATAGAGTTATGGATACATTTTAAGTTGCCTTTAAAGAATTGGTGTTACCAATCTCCAAATGGCCTGCTATTTTATTGACACTAGATGTTCCATATTTGTTTTCATTTGCTAAATTTTGCGTTTCTTATAAAATTTCAGCAACTACAACATCTGTTGTAACAGGGGTTCTTCCTGATTTCTTTTTATCCATAACAGAACCACTTTCTTCAAATTTTGCTACCAGCTTTTGAATAGCTCTCAAAGTGCATGGGCTAAAGCCCTGCACAGGCCGTCTTTTAAAGACCCGGCCCGACAATGAATATTCAAAGGCCTGGCCCGGCCCGAAGAAATAAAATGTTTTGTCGGCCCGGCCCGCTAGTGAATATTCAAAGCTCGGCCTGGCCCGGTCCGGCCCGGCCCGGAATCGTTTTTTTATTTTTTTTGCTATTATTTAAAATTTATAATAAAACAAATGAATTATTCTGTTTTGAAATATTTTATAAAAAATCATATCTCAAAAATCTTTTGAAAAAAGAAAAATTCTCAGCAAGGATCAGGGCAAAACATATATTATTTTTAAGAAAATTAAAATATGAGTAATTGATTATTCTTTGAGATATATTTTATTCATTAAATACTAACTATCTAAATATTTTTTTTTGTTTTGGAATTTTTTTTTAAACTTTAAACATTCAAGCATAAAAAAGTATAGAATAACTTTTTCGTATCCCTAACGGTTTACGCTATTTTTGAGTCCAAAATAAGTGTACTGAAAGTTTATATTGTTATAATTTTTGACACAATAATTTTCTGAGCCTCTAGTAAAGACCAAAAGCCATGTCTTGATAGCCTTTATAATATATGTAAAATTCGCTAAAATCCTGATGTACCCCCAAAAAGTGTGCATTTATTTATGGCATGATTAAACATTTATATTAAATAAAAATAGTCAATTTAATTTTATTTAGAAAGAATTCATGCATCCGAAAATATAATCAAGATCAGCGGGTGTAGTGGAACACGAAATATTATTAAAAAGTATCGTAAAACACACCGAGTAGGTATAAAAAAAAATAAACAAACCCAGAGCATTTATCAACAGTAAATCTCTCAACGCTGTGCGACCGAAAATGTAAATTAGGACGCGTATTATTAGTCATTCTCCACAAAAACAACTAATTTCATATTAAAATCAGGCAACTCAGTAGGCATATTATTTTCATAGCCATCTATGAGGGCATAGTAAAATCAATTTAATTTCTATTTTATATCGCAGCGGTAGCGCCTCATACGGAGGCTTCCAAAGTAGGGGTCCACAGGCTTCCAAAACTTGCCTCTTTTTCTCCCATAAGCGTTGCACTACTAGATATGTATATACAATGGTATTATGTTGATGTGACACACGGCGAAGTTAATGATCATTAGGACTTAATGATCATTAAATAGCTCCGTGTGCCTAGGGTATTAGGAATTACACCCTGAAATATTAGCTCGTCATTAAGGAACACCCTGCATTTTGTATTGTTGTGCTTACAAAATTATACTTGCTGCTTTGTATATTTTTCTATTTCAAAGTTGTCTAATTAATAAATCTGCTCATATCCTTTCTTTACCTCTCTTGTAAAATGTATATGTTTGTACTGCCTTTAGACCGCCTATAACGCGAATCGCGCGAAATTCGCCATATTTGTCCCATATACGGCATTGAGTAAGAGCGAGAAAGCAATTCCTTTCGTCGGCGGGTTGCATACTTTTCACATTTGCCTCAATAGTTCGGCATATAGCATCCCTTCCAGTATGTATAGAGTTCAGTGAAAATATACAATGCACATGATTATATTTAATAAACAGTAATATTATACTTTCATGAGTTATTATGACAAATATAAGCGATAATAAGTCTAATTATGTTTTTATTATTTTTTCTAATTATAATTTTAATTGTTAAAATTGCTACTTTTTAGTGAAATTTTAAGATTATTAAAAACGGTAATCCCCATAATAAGATCTTTGATAAATCTGGCAACATCGAACCATCTTTACAAAAGCGGCAAATTTGAAATTCCCTCTCGCCCCACTGTGCTGGGGTGGCCCACATACTTTCGTGTTGCCGATATTCGTATCTCGGCTTCACACCCGTGGTGAAAACAACCATTTATAATTCTATTTGTCAATACCAACACTTGCCATCTTAAATGTATTCCTCTCATATGCCATAAATAATTTATAATTACGTTATTTTAAGTTTACTGTTGTATGTTTCGCACACAAACGATTAGTTTACAGCAGGGGGGGTTAATTGAATAGGGAGAATTGGAAACGCGACTTCCACGCCATCTCACAGTCATCTGGCCCAACTAACGCAATGCAACGCTGCCAAATCTATGTACAAATCTTTGTAACCAAGCAATATGGTCATATTTTTGTTGGTTAAATTTATTTTAGGTATTTAAGAACATCAGAATATCTGGTAATATTCAAAGTCCACTAGTGTTAATTGTTTGTTTAAGTCTATTTGATAAGTTTTAAAGCAAAATAGACTTTTGAATAATTTCACAAATGAGATATGACAACATCTATTTCCCATGAAATTTCCGGCCTTTTTATACATAACCTCATTAACGTCACGAGTTGAATTGGTATTCGGCCAGGTATTTATAATTCAAATTTAAGCTAATATTCTTAAACCTAAAAGAGTGTGCAATGGGTAAATTAAGTACTCTTAAGGCACCTTATTGCAGTAACGTTTATACCCGCGATTCAAATATTAAAAATAAAGCTTTCTTTACATTTCCGAAATGTCCTAATCGCAGAGATGAATGGGTTAATTCCATTGAATGTATTACTCTAAAAAAATTCCACTTTCAAAAGTTATGCACATTTGTGAGGACCACTTTTTAAGTATTTATTAATTCCTGTAGAAAATATTTAAATTGGAATGCAATTCCGACAATTTTTAATATACCTTCTTGTAGTACTTCTTCCAGTACAGTTCCTGCAAAATCTTTTTTAAAATGGCCCCTTCAAGAATGTAGCTCACTACATGATTTAACATCTGCCCTAAAAAGAATTCGTTTGGAAAAAATTTCAAGCGAATCCCCTTCAACATCATTTAGAGCTTTACTTTTTGCGTTTGATTAAATCTAAGCTCTTTATAAAGCAAGTGTCTGCGATTTCCACTTTTATTTGGATGCGTCGCACTGATGAGAACCAAAAAGTTCGAAACACTTGCAAAAATGAATTGTAAAGTCGCAATTTTAAATTTCCCGCTGGCTCGATGTGTTTGGCCAGATGACTCGCAGACGGCGCTGATGGCGTTTCCAAAAGTTAACATTGAACTGTCCCTCTTTATCCTTAATGCTCTGTGGTTTACAGTAACGGTTCGCGGGGTTTCTTCTGGTACGGCCGAGGAACAAGAGGTGGTAATACAGATAGGTAGGGTCAGTTGCAGAGACGGCTGGCTGTGTGACCGCACCTATCTGTATTACCACCTCTTGTTCCTCGGCCGTACCAGAAAAAACCCGCGAACCGTCACCGTTAGTTTAAATGTTACAAAACTCAACAATTCCACGTTTAACGTGAAATTTAAAAAAATCAATCACGGCGACATCTCTGAGCAATGCCCACAGTAATTACTGACAGTAATAGAAAGTCGACATAACCCAACAAAAATTGCCGTCAACAAATGTTCCGGGATTCAAAAATCCTTTGAAGATAATGCCTAAATTCCAGTGATCGTTGCAATTAAACCCAAATGGATCTTGAGAAACCCTTTTTCTTCTTATGCAAATTGGCCTGGGAAGCCCGGTACCGGATACCCGTAATCATTTCAGTGTTTTTCATGGTCTTCGATATACGAATGCAGATCGAGATCAACATCCAGATGAGAACGATCCATAGGAGGGCACAACATCTTGCCGACGATCGTGATGATGTTGATGACGAATCAGATGGTATGTACGAGTGGGAATAATGATGTTTAATCGACCAGTATCATTACACAGACTGAAATTTACAGAACGATTTATTAAATGTTATGTGTACACGTTTGTAACAGCTAATATTTTTTAATTAAGGAAGTTTTACCTTAACCCTGTTAGGACGGGTTGCGAATGAGCTTAGTTATTGATGCACCTTAGACCCAAAATTCATTATTTTTTCATATTTCATATATTATATATTCTTGATATAACCATGCACCAGACCCACAAAATAATACTTAAAAGTTCTCTCACAAGCCTTGCTACATTCATGTTCGACGTGCTCATTGTGTTTGTAAATCGCCTGTCAGAGTTGTAAGGCGTTAGATATATTTCTGTAAAACAAATGTACCCGTACGTTTTCAGAAGCTAATCGGCGCCCATTCTTATAGGGTTACAGGAGCTTAATCATCTTGCTGCGTAAACCAGATAATTACGCAATTTACCGCAGCAAAATGGTTGAAGTAGACATGATCTTAAAATATAGTAACCAAACAAACCATCTTTTTTTCTAGTAGTAGTTTGTACTCGTGTCATAATTATAATTTACATAAAAGCAGTCTCATTTTGGGTTTAGATTCATGGATGACGATTGACGATGACAGCAGTAGCAATGCGGCAGAGGCAACCTGTTAGTGTGATTGTATTGTGATAATGTGTGTATATGTATTCCGTAATATATTTCGTGGCATGTTCAAATATAATGTAAGTGCATTCTTCTCTAGTATTTAAAATGAAATGTAAATTTGTCATATTTATTTACCTATCAACTGTATTATTCATCATATCAAAGCCCAAAATTATATTTCCAATTATTTTCCTATTAAAGCGGGTGCAAACATAAATGGATTCCCATCAAATCCTTTCATTCTCCCAACAAGAAATAAAATGTACTCAACGCGAAGATTGCAAATAACAATATTAACAGGTTGAGCGCTATGAGAAATTTTTTTAAATGTTCTTGTGAACCAACATAAAATAAACATATAGGGACTTTTGTTACAAGTTTGAATATTGAAAAAATTATGAAGAAAAAATAAAATAAAAGATAATAAAAGTTATACTACAAAATGGCGAGCTGACAGACATGGTCACTGTTGCATAGGGGGCCTAGATTACTTATATAGATAGGCAACTCCCTAGATAACTAATATAGATAGGCCACTCTCTGTACAAAACATTTACAGCATTATAACTTGAACTCTGCAACGCCAGAGGCGCTGCAATCGGCAAAAAACGGCGGGGTGGGGTGAGAGGGGTTTCAATGCTGCCCGGTAGGGCGGGGGCAATTGTGGAGCCTTTAAGTCTTTGAATATAATTCGAATAAAATAGTTAACTTTCTTAGTATCGCCCTTAAGTTTTACAAAAATTAAAATAAAGAGCGATCAAAGTAAATTAACTGTTTTTATTAGAATTTATTCAAAGACTTAAAGGCTCCACAATTACTCATTTTTATGTAATTGCTGATTTGCAGCAACTTTAACCAAATTAGAATAATGAAATTGTAAATATAATGATGTACATTATAATAAAAATAATTATGTAGAGAACAAAATAAGAACATAGGTATGGAGCAACATTATATACAAAGAATAAATTGTTTTATGTTAAATAGCAATAATTTATTTATAATATAGCATATATCATATTAATTGGTAATAGTAATTAAGGATATAATTACAATTTTAGGCATTCAATAGAAAATAATACTTTGTTTATAAACACTTATTATAATTGAGAAAACATACAATGAAATACGTACGTAAAGAAACATTTTTCTAAACTAAAATTTTTTGAAATTGTATTACAATCACATGGTGAACTGATGAACTTGGTTGTCGATTGCCATTAGGAGGAGCATCCCTCTCACATATTAGTACCGCCAGAGGTGGAAATAAACCATGAAAATATAATTATAAATAATTATTACGTTATCAAAATTAGCATGGCCACAAAACATTTATTTTGGAAATGGTTACATCAAATAAAAGGCGTCAAAGATATTAAACAATCATTATAACTAGTAGATATGTATCTAGTTGCATTTTTTCTTACCGGTTGCCTGTGTGCGAAACCATACAAATAAGCATGTCTGCTGGATATTTCTCACGATTTCACTGCACAATAATGCGCCTTTTATCACGTTAACGTTTATAACAGATTGGGAAACGAATGTATAGTGGAATACTGAAAGGAGACGAGTTTTCGAATACTTCCTATTTTGTTTATTTACATAAAGTCCGCTCTAGGATTCCCCTTTATCGTATTACCTCTTCCTGTTGATTGATTTGCAGTAGACTTTTTAATTATATTTCCATGTTGCGCCATCTAGCGTATGTAATGTGATTAATTTGTTTGATTTATTCAATTGAATAACAAGCTTACGCCATCCAGCGGGTCAGCGCGTAAGTTTCAAAGCGAACAATTTAATTCGTATGGAGTGCGCAGGGCATGGGCAACTCAATGTACAAAACATTTACACTTCTCGCTAGGTAGTCGATCCTCATTATTTGCCATCTAGTTCTGACGAGATTTAAAGCGGGTTCGCAACAAACCGGGAACAAAAGTATACCATGCTTCTTGTTACCGGATGTCAACTTGCGAATTATATCAGTAAGTTTCGGATCCAGTTCTCGGGACCGTTCCCGGGTTTTAGTAAAGCGGCCTTTATACCTGCGATTCACTTGTGATATTACAGTTGACCAAACTTATTTAGGAAAATGCAGAAATTTCAATCTCGGAATACAAAAATTATGCAGATGAAAAATAGATTAAAGTAGTGATTATTCATCATCGAGGCTGCTACAAAAAGTAGCAGAAAATGAGATTAGCCAGAATGCCCTCAAAGAGAGGGCTCTACCCCCTAACAAAAAACAAAAAAAACCACAAAATGGACACCCATGACTTTGTGCCAAAGCGTCGTAGGAACTTCTTTTTTTTTGGGTCCTGTACAGGTAATTGAACACATTTCAATGCCCTTTTGGTGGATTGAGTCAACAGATTTTTTCCAACTCGGTACACGTTTCCAAAGTTCGATGTTTTTTGCCCAAAAACGTGTTTTTGGTTCTGGGGTTAAAGGGTTCGAAAAAGAATCATTTCAATCTGAGTTTATCCCCTTAAAGTAGAGCTACAGTGGGATTTTTTCCCGAAAGAGTCATCAAATTTGGTTGAAAAGTCGCTGAGTTATGTGCGAAAAACCTCAAAATGCACTTTTTTCAAACACCCATAACTTGGTACCAAATCGTCGTAGGGACTTCGTTCTTTGAATCCTGCATAGGGAATTGATCAAATTTTAATGCCTTTATGGAGGATCGAGTCGACAACATTTTTCCAATTCCGTAGACATCGTCAAAGTTGGACAAGGTTTCCTGAAAAAACATTTTCTTTTCACAGGGGTGCTAGAGGGAGGCGGAAGGGGTTACGCTTAATTTCGCATGCATGATTTTAATGAAGACACTTCAAAGTTTTTTGCCCTCAAAGATTCATCAAAATCGATTGAAAATACGCCGAGTTATGGCGGTTCGAAAAAGGTCGAAATTTCACGAATTTTAAGTGTTTCATTTTCTTTTTCCAGCAGTGTATTTAGTTTAGTAAAACTGTGGAATCTTCGCAATTAGGCAAATAGTCGCCGGAGTGACTATTCTACAATATAAAATGCATTGAAGTGGTTGCCATGAAATTATCACTGTTCAAATCGTGAGTAGGCTACGGGTAATAGTGACCGCCATGGCCCGTGGGGCTATGCCAATGGCGGGCATAAAAAACGTCATGGCGAAAGTTTGATCAGAAATTTAAGAAAAATCACTTTGGTTTTTGGAAATATAAATAATTTCTAGCGAGTTGTGAATTTTTGAAAATTTCATTTCATGCTATCCTACAAAGTGCAAAAAAATGGAAACATGAATACAAAACGCTGATGTAAATCTCCATAAATATTACGTTAAATGCACCTTGGTTTTTGAAAATGGAGCAATTTACAAGCGAGTTGCGAAAATTTCATTTCCAGTTTTAGTACAATATGAGAACAATTTAAAAATAAATACCAAATGAGGTATTGATTTTTTTTTAATATAGCAATTTTCAAATGAGATATAAATCTTTTTAAATTTCAAGTTTTCGTATCAGTTTCAAATGTTGGCAACACTTTCCCGGTTACAATTAAATAGCCTTTCACGGTTATGCGGTAATCGCTTTAATAATTGAGGTTATGATTGAAATAACGTGTTTAATTAAAATTGCGCTATAATTAAATACCTGCAGGAGGATTAAAGCCGTAAACAAATATATAAAGGTTGAAGGTGAGTAAAATATTTATAAACTATAGAGACCAATTTTAAAATTGTGTTAAAGATGAGGCACGCAAGCTTCATTGCGAGGACAATTTTGGTCCAAAACAACGACGTCGAAGCGGCGTGCAGGGTGCTGAATAGGATCTTGGGGAAAGAGGAGATACTCGACCAGTTCAGGCGGACGAGATTTTACGAGAAGCCCTTTCAGTACAGGAAAAGGGTGAACTTTGAAAAGTGCAAATTTCTCTACAACGAGGACATGGACAGGAAGATACAGTTTGTGCTGCGGAAGAACAGGACTGATCCCTTTCCAGGGTGTTATTAATTAATTATCGAGTTAGGTTAGTCAGTCAACATTCATTGATGAATGGTAGTCGTTTAGTTTGAAAGAAAAAACAACCATTTTCCCAAATCGTGTTTTCCAAAATAAATGAAACGTAGTAGTGTGGATTGGGATTATTATAAGGGAGAAATAAAACAAAATTTGTTAGATAAAATAAAAACATCTACAGCATCAAACGTTTAAAAACATTTCACTTGGTTGTAGATAAATTATGGAATAATTTGGAAATACTAAGGTAAACTCTACATGTGCTAATTAAATACATAAGAAATTAATCAGGGGAAGAATTGATTGTTATTTTAAACTTAAATGAGCTTTGAGTTAATATAACCTTGAAATATTGTAAATAAATAAGAGTTGAGTGAAATAAAGCTTATTCCAACAAGTTGACCATATCCTATCCTTATTAATCGTTTTCCTTCAACTTTAAGAGCGTTGGATACCAGCTGTGAAATAGGAACATAAACAAACCAACCCACTTCCCCTGTATCTAACCCGCACGGCCCTAGAAAAAGACAGGCCAAGGTCGGGCTGCAACAAGACAAAGATAGAGGAATGTGCTCAAAATATCACTGAAAAAGGTTCGTTGTTGGGCTAAAATGCACGATAATAAACAGGATCGCGCGAGTTTCAAGTAGGGAAATCGGCGGACCTGCGATCGTTCAGTTAGTCTCTTTATTCGGGTATAATTATTATTAGGCCCTTTCTGTATAGTATTTCTACTGCTTCACACTTGTCGGTTGAGATCAATCAGATCACTTGATTTGGGCGCAGATTTATGAATTATATCCGATTAATTAAACTATCTACTAAGCAGGAACTAATTCCAAATAAACAAATAATTATATTTATACAAATATAGTTTGTAAACCAATCAGATTAATGACCATAACCAACCGAATAGAAGAACAAAAATTACAATCTTTGAAATTGAATTTTTTTTAAATTATTTAATTTTTTTCTTCGTTTTTTAAGTATTTAACTTAAAAAATAAACATTGATGCGATTATCATATAACTTTCTCCGATTTGATAACACTCTTAATGTGCTTTGTTCTTTTATAATTTAAAAAGAGCTTGAACTCATTCGTAAATTTTGCTTAACAACTAAAAGCCATATTTTCAGAAACACGTAATTTTTCGAATATCGATGGTTTTTCAATTTTTTTTTATAAATACACCGGTTTTCATGGTAGTTATATTTTTTTAACTGCCGAACATTTGTGCACGAGAGTAAAACTATATTGAAAAAACTTACAACTTGTAGAAAAAATTACTCATAATAAATAGAACCTTACTATTCGAAAATAAGATTTTTATGACGTACGTTTCAATTTAAAGAAAATAGTCTTTATATGTGCTTTTTTCAATTTTATTTCTTACAAATTCCTTAAAAGCAAGTACCTACATTTTCTAGGGTCAACCATTTCAGGTAGCATGTGTTTTAAGTAAAATTCTTTTAATGGAGTTATCATTGTTTTCTTCCATAATTCTTCATCTCGTGAAATCTGGAAAAAGTGTTACTTAAAATTGTTACTTATGTTTAAATGTTATTTATATGTTGTATACTGGGTGCTGTAAAAATGGTGGATTAACTCAATGGTACATTGTCGAGGATTACTTCGAGAGTTTGAAAAAAATAATGAAAAAAATCAGTATTGTATTTTTTCGAAGATATGAAGACTTTAGTGTAAATTGTTTAATTGCTTAAAGTCTGCCTAACATTAATTACTTACACTTCAGCTCATCAAATAAAATTTTAAGCAATGAAATAATTTACACTAAAGTCTTCATATCTTCGAAAAAATACAATACTGATTTTTTTTATTATTATTTTTTCCATATTCTCGAAGTAATCCTCGACAACGTACCATTGAGTTAATCCGCCATTTTTACAGCACCTTGTATACCTTTTCAACTAGAATTCCCATTGGGGTGTAGATAACAAAGTAACAAATATCCCGCTTTGTTATATTCAGCTGCCCTTGGATTTGATAATAATAATTGTGTTGTTTATTTAAAGTTATCATATTATTATTAAGGTCGACTCATATAGAATTAATTTCTTTTCTATAGCCTCTTTTGGAGTGTCTCCTTTTGCTTTGTATGGTCATTTAATTTCAATGATCCAGTTTGGTTCTCCCACGCCATCTGGACTACTAGGTAGATATGGAAATTCTTCGTCAACAAATAGACCACAATCGTTAACTTTCAGACAAAATTGTTGCTCGAATTGTTTTATTGTCAATTGTTCACATGCATTTCCATATCTAGTTTTGGAGTTACCATAAATATTTGAATACAAAATATTTTCAACGCGTTTTGCTCTACTGGTGGATTTCCTCATTTTTATGATCTCTCCAAACCGAGAAGCAGTTAGTCTAAGAGATCTTTCCTCAAACCATTTTGGATTTGCCCCTTGTCCTTGAGTTTCTATTTCCACTGCTTCTACATCAGTAGTTCCCAACCGTTCAAGAAAAGCGTTCTTCCTTAAAGTTAATTCTGTTTCAGTCATATCTTCAATTTGTTGTGCATCAGGACCATAATCTTCATCAATGGTATTGATGGATTTTGTTTTGCTTTTCGTTCTTATATTCGAAGATCTTTTTTTAATTACATTTCTTCGACCAATTTGATCTTTTATGTACTTCTCAGTATACAATCCAATGCCCTCTTTTGTAAAAGCTTTATGTAGTATATGATGATACATTCCACGTGAGTTGTAGGATATTGCAGCAGCCTCCCATCAAGTTTCATATTGACTTCGCAAAGAGAAATTTATTCGCTTTTCTCCAACAAAGGACCCCTCACAGATCAAAAGTCTCCACGGGCACAAAGCTCGAAAATCTTCCCTGCGAGCAGTACCTAGCTCTGAAGGTTAGAGACCGGTAATCCCCGATTTTCGCTGATTTTACCTCTCCCCTTGCATTTTCGCGATATACACTGCTCAACATTTGAACTGGTACACTTATATAAAATGCAGTAAAAGCAACCATTTTTAGGCATTTGGCATGACTTACTAAATGATCAGGGCTCTGTTTCGGAATGCGAATAAATGCCTAATACTTATACTTAATCAAGTTTTAAGAGAATTTTTGCGAATTTCTCGAATGGCTAAATATTCCTCAGAATTAAATTCGGGATTTGATTTCCAGCATGCCAAAACGTTTCCAAGAGGTCATAAGAGCTATAGGAGGTCCCTCGCATGATTCATCTTTAAGTGTTTGTTATTATTCCTTTCCAGAGCAAACTTTTCTGTAATACTAAAATGAAGATTTTGTTATTTTTCTATTAGAACATTTGAAATTCGTAATTTAAGTTTGATTCTTTTAATTCATTGCCCTAAAAGTGTTTCCAGAACCATATACTATCAATTAAGCAAGAAGGTGTTTCTCAAAAAGTAGTAAATTGTTTTTTTATATATGTTCTTGTAAGTGTACCAGTTCAAATGTTGAGCAGTGTATATGAAGATTATATATATTCCGATTATCTTATAAATACCGAAAATGCAAGGGGGAGAGGTAAAATCAGTGAAAATCGGGGATTATCGGTCTCTAACCTTCGGAGCTGGGTACTGCTCGCAGGGAAGTTTTTCGAGCTTTGTGCCCGTGGAGACACATTCTTTCATCATAGGAATATGATTGATGTCTGAGTCATTCTTATTGCATATACATACATTAAACTTTGAATTGTCTTCTTTAAAGTCATGCATGCGAACTTAAGCGTAACCCCGGACTCAAAGAACGAAGTTCCTACGTCGATTTGGCACCAAGTTATGGGTGTTTGAAAAAAAGTGCATTTTGAGGTTTTTCACACATAACTCGGTGACTTTTCAACCAAATTTGATGATTATTTCGGGAAAAAATCCCATTTTGGCTCTACTTTAAGGGGTAAACTCAGATTGGAATGATCCCTTTTCGAACCCTGAACGAAAAACATGTTTTTGGGCAAAGAAACGTCCAATTTTGGCAACGTGTACCGAGTTGGAAAAAATGTCGACTCGGTCCACCAAAAGGGCATTGAAATGTGTTCAATTACCTGCGCAGAACCTAACTCACCACCATAAGTCCATTTTTCTATTCGTCCAATCAAAATAAACAAATTATACTGTCGGAAAAAACGAAACATTTAGGTTATTTTCAAATGACCATAACTCGGCTTCTATCCAACCGATTTCGACGATTTTTTGAGAAATCAAAAGCAAAATGTCTCCTCTTTGAGAGGGTTTATCCCCCACTCAAAGAGAAGGCTCTACGCCCCTCCAAACGAAAAAATAAAAATACCACAAAATACACTTTTTTTTCAAACACCCTTAACTTGGTGCCAAATCGTTGTAGCAACTTTGTTCTCTGGGTCCTGCATAGGGAATTGATCAAATTTTAATGCCTTTATGATAGTTCAAGTCGACAAATATTAAGTCCACCAAATTTCATTTTCATACTAATAACTATTTCAAGGTATCGCCTGTCTACTACCTCGTGGAACACCCTGCATACAACGAATATAGAATTATACAACAAAATTTATTGTTAGCAAAGCTAATAAAATAAGGTGAAAATGACTAGATAAAAATACCTATCTCGCAGATGCGGCTCTTTTTGCATTCAAATGACGACTACGGCTTGGAGGTTTATATTTTCGCGAAGTAAACATACTGTCAATAAGACCACAGGTCAACAAACAATTAAATTATAATGGGTAAAACACTCCAGGGCAGTTTCGGAATAAGGTAAAGTACGTATGCATAGGCACCCGTAAAATATTTCGTTTGAATTTTGGTCCTTCGTATCCAAGATGTGCACCAAATTGTTACCGAACCGAAATCATAGATGTCCGCACAATATGGGGAACATAATTTCCAACTTTCAACATAAATTCTAGAGTAGTTAATGAAAATAAATTGAAATAAAATTTGCGAATTTTCTTAAAATAAATAATTATATGGTCAAGAGATTCTTATGTTTTGATTATACATGTTTTCATTTTATTATTATCAATAATGAAATTCCTGAAAAATCACGATCTCTTGACTGTACATTAATTTATTAAAATGCTGTTGGTAACGAGTTATAAATAATATTCGATCACATAATTAAGAAATTTGAGATTCCGTTTATGGCAGTTTCAGGCAACTCAATATACAGTATCCAACGCTCGTAACTAGGGCTGTGCAAAATAATCGATAAATAATCGAATCGACAGTTCGATTAATTCTAAAAAACAATCGATTAATCGATCATTTGATTAATCGATAAATTGATTAATCGATCATTTGATTATTTTAATAACCGCCCAATCTGTTATATTAACATTAAGCCATCATATCCACTTTATTCATTACATTTATTAAATTGGTAAGCTGTAAATATGTGGGTATAAATACTAATGGAAGCGTATTACAAGTTTTCGAGTTTCATCCGAGAAAAAAACGTCCGTTTATAAAGAAACCCATGATTCGGCCGCCGCCGCCGTAGACTTTAATGTTGCTTAATCGACAAAAAAGTAATAAGAACCATGTGTGAAATGTAGAAGTACGTTTGAATAGAGAAGAGCCCAAGGTTGCGCGAGATTTCAACGGTCGCTTGTGCCAATGGCGTGCGCAATTCAAGTAAATATATTTGGGAAGGCAGAAAATAATACGTGAAAATCCCAATATAGGTGCCACCTTTAAAAGCATCTATATTGCTTCGTATTCCAAAAACTCTGTACAGATAATTTCACGAGATTGAGAGTGAATTACTTGTCCACGTTTCACCAACAAACACTTCCTTCGGCGGCAATCGGAATGCAGCGATAAATGATTTAATCAAAAATGAAACAACTAATATAAATCACTATCGTAGTTCACTAACTAATAAGTAATGAAAATAACTGATTTTTATAAACACTGGAAAAACGAATCAAAGCAAAACAACGAACAATAAAAAGCAGAATAATACTCGGAACTCAGAAGCAACTACGCTAATGAAACACTGCCACACCCTATTCTGCATAATAGACTCGTCTAACGGCTAAAAACCAGTTTTCGTTCGTGCGCAAGGTTCTTCTCTATTCAAACGTACTCTACACTTTGGTATGTCAATAGAGTTATAAATCATGTGAATATAAATAAATACACCGGTGTTTATACTTTCTGCGAAGAAAAGTCCGCACCAGCAATGCATATCAATAAAAAACAATTGTAGTCTATCGGTTAAATCTCATTTTTATGATGCCGAGCTTAATTAACATACTGTGACAATTATTTATAATAATTTATTAATATGAATTAATATCTCCATATTAAGTGCGTGTTTCTAAATATTGTCTACTTTTATTGGAAATTACAGAATTTTGACGCCAGTGTCCAGAGAATAATAAATTGATTCATTATTGTTAATGATTATTTTAATAATCTATCAATAGATTATTTATTTTTTAGATCCTTTGAATAATAGATGTATTTGAATTATCGGACTAAACGAACTTATAATAAGAAAAACAAAGAAAATTGGGAACATTATAAATATTTACATAAGACTAATACTAATGAGATCGTTGGCCTTTCATTTTGGCAATATTTTCAAAGGCGGGATCATCCGATAAAAGAGATATTTATAGACACTGATCGGATAGTTAAATAGTTATTAGTTAAAGAATTTCTTATTTTTAATTCTGGAATACTCGTCAGAAAATGAGGATTCCGCCAAATAAATCCAGCCAAAGCAAGACATTTGTCAAGATTGGGTATTTTTCTTAAGTGTATTTCCTAAAACAATTGTATTTGTAATACAAATAAATTTGAAGTTTGATTATTTCCATTTCTATCAATTCTGATTTGCATCAACTATTGCAGAGATTTGAGTTACAATTCCTTCTATGTTGATATGTTATTGAAACACATTTGAAAAAGATAGTGCAATATTTTCAATCTTACCAAAGTCTTCAAATTTTCTATTGAATTTTTCTCTTCTCAGCAACTTTAATTTCAAGAATTTTGCTTGGGTTAAAGCAAATCATTGTTTGTTTGTCTGGATATATTTTTCAATGCTTGGGAAATGCTTGAATTTTGTATCCCTTAAATTCGCTTTCAACAGAATCATAAGTTACTGATGAACACAATATGAACATTGCTGAGTATACGCAGAAGTCCTAATTTTAACTTCTGTCAAAGCCAAGACTATTTTAAACTGATTCCAAATCAATAATCAAAAAGCATTGCGACATTATTATATTACGTCTGTTACATTAATTTAAAATTGTGCGATAGTCTTCCGAATATCCCGCGTGCTGGATAATTTTTTGCTCGTGCATTTTTACGATTGTAATCGGTTCTTGTCTTCGTCTTGTGCCTCGTGATTATGAATGCAAAGCACTCGCAAAAAATGATCCGTAATATTTGAAGCACTACGGATGTTATATGTGATAATGTCCTAATTCAGTCGAATTGATTACAGCTTCCAATTTACATTAATTAGATTTAAAAACAGTATTCACGAGGCTGTGCAAAACTTTGATGTTTTGATTATTACTCGATCATTTCGATTAATCGATCAATTCGATTAATCGATAATTAAAAATAATCAAAAATCGATTATTCATTTCCATAATCAAACACCCCTACTCGTAACTTCCTACAATAGGAAGCGTAATGTTAGATTATGTTTTCCCTCGGGAAGTGTGCAATATCTGATCAAGTTGATACTCCATTGTTGTACTTTGGCAGCTCAGCTTCATAATTAATTCTGACAGTCTGTTTTCCTAAAACTAAATTCAAAGGTGTATAGTGTGACACCTTTTGACATGAGAGGCTAATACTTAACTAAACTGACATTTATGGAAGCAGTCGCTGAAAAAACCCAAGTAATAATTAATTAATTCTGTCGATACTCTTGATTATAATTCTCCAGGATGATCAATTGATATTACTCTTAAAACAAAGAAAGGCAAGAAGTACTCACACTCATTACCTTGTAGATTTCAAAACGACCTCCAAATTGATTTTTTCCATAGTCATCTTTGCATAAATATTAATGCCTTGATGCTGTAAAGTCCTGTTCAGTTACTCTGCCTAATCTATGAGCAAATTTGACCGAAATCCAGCTAAACTCAAAATTTTGCTCATAAATTGAACTTTACCATGTATCACCATTACTACCCTGTGTGCCATATAAGTAACACAAAATAGTAAGGTTATCTTGGATTTTATTATTTTATGACTAGCATTCCATTTATGGCACATTCAATATTTCATATACTAAAAATCATATGAATAATGTTCTGCCTTTGTAATGAATTTATAAATTACTGTAATTAAAATATACAAAGAAAAACTGATTTCAATAAAAACAAACTCGGGCATTAATGGGTTAATATTCATGCAAAATTTACCTGTACGGTCATAGCAAGGTCCAGTTGTTTATCAATTAGCATAACTGATAAATAAATATAATCATTTATGCTGCTGCAGCATTTAAAATAAATACAAATTCAATTAAAAAAAAAATATTTATTTAGACCCTTTGTCTCTTGCCAGAATACACAAGAAAAAAAATTGTATCAATAATAAAAAATATAAAAAAAAAACTTAAACTCTATCATAATAATCAATCAAATCACCCGATTTAAAATCTCCACAGCCCAACACATCCAACAACTTGTTGACCGTAACATCAGCGGTTAAAATCGTCTTCTCCTTCTTCAACCCGACAAACATCGATTTGATATCCTCGCTTGTGGTGTTATCGATAACCTCAGCCACCATATCAGTGTCCACCGGTCCGGGAGAATAATTCAAAACGACAACGTCCTCCTCCTCGACAGCCAATACCCGAAAGTAAAGATTCCTGGCGGCCTTTCCCATCCCGTACATTCCCATACTCTTGAAGGGCTGCGAACCGCACAACGATGATATGTTGACGACGTACAATTTGCCCGAACGCGAACGCATTTTATTCACGAAAACCGAATTCAAGAGTGTCGCCCCAAATAAATTCAAGTCGAAGAAGTTCCTCCATGTCTGAAGATCCGTCACCTTCAGGACCCTATCGAGCGTCCCTAAGGATCCCACGTTGTGGTAAATTAGGGAAAAATCGACGTCGGCCGCACACGCTTCAACTAATCTTTCGTAATCCGCCAAGTCGGGCTTGGAAAGGTCCAACGGATACGTTTTAACGGAGATGTTAGAATTTTCATTTAATATTATAGATTTGGTTTCATTCAATCCAACTTCCGAGCGGGCAATTAATACGAGCGCGGAGTTGGATTTGAAACGCTTGGCCAGCTCTACGGCTATCTGCCGACCTATACCCTTCGAAGCGCCTGTTATAAGCACCAAACATTTCTTGGTGTAATCGAGAGAGTTGGACATGTTAGGTTAAATGTTTCTCGTTCTCCTCGTCGGACTGGTTAATCAGCTGATCGTACCTCACTAGCTCGACGATTTCCCCTTGATTCAAGGCTGCCCGCTGCGGTGCGATCGTCCTGACCAAAGCAGAGCTGTTGATCGGGGTTTCCAGAGAGAGCTCCTCTTCGTAAAATTGGCTGCCAGAGAGCAGCTGTTGCATGCACGACTCCCTCTTGTCCGACAGCTGTTTCAGCACGTTGGGGTCTTTCTTGATCCGCTCGAGTTTCGATTCTGCAAACGTGGACCTTAAGATTAAAACTGCGCAATTCATTTACATGTTCGTGATTACCTAAAATGGCTAGATATTGCTCGGAATCGGGGAGGTGGTCCGGATTGGGTTGAAAGTTGTCTTCGAAGCGTTGCTCCTTGTCCGGCAGATTCTCGTGATCTAACGAACTGCTGTTATTCCACGGATCCATCAGATTGATTGTATTCTTTCGAGACGTTTCTAATCGCCAATGTCCGGTTTAGCGGCTCAGTGGGTGACATCTATTGATTGTTATGTGCGTTTTTGAGAGAACGCTATGTTGGTTTACGTCTCGACCGTTGTGAGGAAATGGCGCTGTAATTGCAATACAAATAAACCATTCGGATACAATTATGTGGCCCATGTCACAATTTTACTGTTTGGAGTTAAGTATTAATTAGATTATTTTTCTCAATATATCTTTAATATGCTGAAAACTTATACAGTGAGATCAGAAAGTTTAAAATAGTTGGCAGCACATTTTCTGAAAATAGGGATAATCACGGGGATGAAGCCGAGATACGAATATCGGCAACACGAAAGTATGTGGGCCACCCCAGGACAGTGGGGCGAGGGGGAATTTCAAATTTGCCGCTTTTGCAAAGATGGTTCCCTCGATGTTGCCAGATTTATCAAAGATCTTATTAAGGGGATTACCGTTTTTAATAACCTTTAAATTTCACTACAAAGTAATAATTTTAACAATTAAAATTATGTTTTAAACATAATTAGACTCATTATCGCTTATATTTGTCATAATAACTTATGAAAGTATAATATTACTGTTTATTAAATATAATCATGTGCATTGTATATTTTATACTTCGATGTATATGCGGCAACGCTTAATGAGTCTCACCATTTTTATTAACTAACCTCAATAGTGCTGTGAGTGCTAGCGATTCATGTTTGAAGGTAAGTTATTATATATTCTTTCTTATAAACTCGTCAATTGTATTTATTAGTAATGGAAACATCAAATGGCCGTATTAAATATTCTTGTAAAAATCCAGAATGTCAAAATTCTTTCTTTTCCGATACCGATAATTAATGTCGACTAGAAAAATAAACATTTCTATAAATTTCCCAAAAATGAAGAATATCTTAAAACATGGAAAACCATTTGTGATATTGAACAGTCTTCATTGTTTAAATTTTCATTCATGTGAAGATCATTTTATTCATAAACATTTTGTTAATCATTTCCGCAAAAAATTGAATTGCAATGCTGTTCTGACACCAAGAAGTAAGACAATATAACTACACTAATTTACTTTTTAACTATTTTAATGTCATGAATCCTGGAAAAGAGCAAACAACTGACCTGTTACGACGCCTGAAAGAAATATCTAAGAAGAACGAAGAGACCTGATGGAACATTGCACCTGGACTAGACCCTAATACCCGATTGTTGTGATATTTTTATATTTGATAATTTTGTTAATAATAATGTATATAATTATTCTGTTAAATATATTTTTTCCATGTAGGCCTATTTTTATTTTTATTTTGTGAAATCCAATCTTTTTTCTTTTACCAAAACCAGTAACTTCTTCATTTATGTACTATCTAAAAGTATAATTAATTATGTGCTCAAAAAACATAATTGATTATATTTTTAGTGTTATTACATTGAAATATATCGTGTAGACGAGTATAACATTTTTAAATTTTGGCGCGGAAATCGTAGTAATTTGCCACCCCGACACCAGGCGGCGCCAAAAATCGTGTTTCCGAAATTTAACATGCAGGTTTCACTTCTAAAGGTATGTGTTCTGTGGGGATAATAATTCACGTAATATTATGTTGGCTGCCTGGATCAGTGCAGTACATAAGAATTTTGTCTACTTTGACGTCTTGTGGTTTTTTGAGGTTACTTGTTTTAAAGATAGTTTTTAAAACTAACGTAAAAAATGACAAGATGTCAAAATAAATAAAATGCACATGCACTGCACTGAAAGAATTCACACAGCCAATATCAGATAACTTAAATTACTATAGGGAGCTTCAGAAAATGTGCTGCCAATTATTTTCGACTTACGGCGAACGGGTAATTTTTTTAAGCGACTAATGAGTAATTCCACATGAGTGTAATATAACATTTTATCCAAAATCGTGAGTAGTTGCATTAAATATTGAAATAATGTTTATAAAATTTTGACAAGAACTTATGATGTACGTGGTGTCAATTTGAAATATTTCAAAAATCCTAGGAAGGATCTATGTATTCCGTGAGTCCCAGTTATTCTCTCACTAGGGGGTAATGATCAACATTACATCCCTCAAACGGCCGCAGTAATTCGCTTATTTACCCGATTTTCGATAAAATTTTTAATAAAAACTTTTACCTTGATTACCTCAATTGTAAAATATTTGACTTTGGCCTTTTTAGCATCAAGCCACAGAATGTACCTGCTGCCATCCACGCACTCGCTTTAAGGAACACTGTGTTGCAATAATCGAGTTTTCTTGTTATTTTTAGCAGCGTCCGTGTACGAAATTTCTTTCAAAAAAATGGTGATGTGGCCATCATGTTGCTTTCTCCGACTTGATGGTATCATTTATATTTACGCTTTCATGGTTTATTTTCAATTGTATTCATATTTTAAATGTATATCGAGCGCTTTGTAAACTCGGAGGAAACTGACGTTTAAAACGTCAAAATTATGAAAGATGGAAAAATTATACTTTAAATTCAAAAACTCAGTTTACTTCAAAACTAAAGAGATTTCGAAAAAAACGTATACTTTATAAGTTGTTCATTTTGGCATTCTCTATAATTATTACTAACTTAAAATTGCTGTAACTATTATAGTTTCATAATTATAAACCAAAAATAAAAATAAAATGAATAAATTTTTTTCTCGAATAGCAATGATTTTATGAAAAATGTTTTCAAACAAAATAATCTCATTTCTTTATTGTCTTTAATATTTGTTTAAATGTTTTTACGATATTTTTCATATTTAAGAAAATATTAGCAAAAAGCAAAAAACAGTTAAGGTAAACACCCACTTCCGGTTTACGAAATTTTACCAAAAGCTTTTCAGTTCTTCGGGTTATCAAATAAGACGGATGTTCAAAGTTTCATATCAATTGCTCTATTCGTTTTTAAGATACAGCGCGCACAGACACACACACACAGACACACACACACAGACACACACACACACATACAGACACAAAAGAATTTTTCCAGAAATTATTGAAATGGCATCTAGTGACCCCAAAACGGATATTTCCGTAAAAAAAAAATTTTAAAAAAAATCACGATCACAATACTTTCTCGTACTTCGTAACGGAGAAAGTAAAAATATTCGTTTAGTAAGCTCTAACATAACAGGATGAAATTTTGGATTTGCTTTAAAAAATACCGTTCATATGTATAAGAAGCCTAAGTTTTGTTTAGGTGAAAATTGAATTGTATTAAATATACCGCATGTCAATGATGCAAATAAATAAGCAGTATCGTTAATATATAAATGTTTTTGCAGTTTGAATGTTTTTATTATTCACTGCTGCACTGCAGATATAATTTTATGAGAAGATTCTTCAGCTGGTACTTTTTTCTACATCAGATTTTAGTATAATTTTTAGGATCTAACTCACTTGAAAAAGTCTTAAAACAAATGAAATTGAGACTGCCTCAAATGTTTATAATAAAATTCGAATGGAATTTTTTTGTGTTATTAATAAAAATTATACTAATTTGACATTAGAAATTATGAATAAATTAAGATATTAAAACTCTATTTCTATTATTAAATTATTTTACCCTTTAATTAAATTAATTTACAAATTCACACAAATATTAGTTAAAAAAATTATCATTACATTGCTTTCAATTTTCTTAAAATTTTCCGAATATTCCCCACCTGGAAAACGCGATAAAAATTACTTTCCTTAAAAAAATATAATTAAGTATTATTTTAAAATAACTCAAGGCGGGAAAGTGTTTAGATGGATTTTAAAACGCCATTTTCACTTGTTTCATGCGCAATCACAGACGAATTTACTTCTTCCATCTCTTTCCCACCGGCGCTACATATTGCGGAAGCGCGGCGGCGCACGTCTGTGCTGCCGCGGCATTGTTCTCCTTTCCTACACGCGGTTAATAGATTGTACGACATGGTGTTATATTTTCAGTGATATCCGCGATTTACCAGTGAAAATGCAAATATCTTAGTATTGATTTTTCCTTGCACAAGGTGAGTGTTTTGGCGATAACGTTTTTTTCATTCAGCTTTCGATTGAATTTAATTCGTGGTTATTAATCGTTTCGTTTCTTTTTCATTTTAATTAAATAGCACGCGCAAAAATCCGACCAATACGTTCCATCTCAAAAATTTAACGTTTACGCAGGGTTTTCAAGAGTTCGTTCGTTTTTGAGGTTACGTTCTTTTATCCCGTGATGATCCAGCTTTGAGGGCCCGCTGGTGGAATGCAGGTTAGTTGGGGGTGGTCCGAGCAACAGGCATCGTTTGTTGAGGGCTATTTCTTATGTACGGACCTGTGTGACACATTTTCGATTGTTTTATCAATATTGGTCCGTTATGGGCATGTTGTGTGGTTATTGATGTGATTAATGGGCAGATGTTAGTCACAGGTTTGATGGTCGGGTTGGGTTAGGTTGGTCGGGTGATATCACCTTGATTACATTTTTAGAAAAATTACTTTATTGTCTAAATATAAATTGTGTGTTCTAGCCGATTTTGTTTACGCCAGTATGATACTGCAGAAATATGCATACATATAACTAAGATTCCCATTATTTCTACCATATTTTGTTGTAGTAAAAATGCAAGTCTTAATAATATTTACACATATTTATGCAATGAGTGTATATGATTTGGTAGTAGAAAATATGCGGTGTAACCAGGGCTGGATTATCCATAAGGTAATATAGGCTGTTGCCTAGGGGCGCCTGCGCACAATAGTCGATTCCCAACCCAACTGGACAAAAGTCGATTTTGAAAATTTAGCGGACCCTACTATTCGTTTCAGTAACCCCCTTTGCTAACAAATGCCCTTCAAAGACTGGCTACGCGTTGAGAGTGAAGTTTTTTTGATTTGAGCATAGTTTTATATGGGTTCTATTCACTCAGGAATTTAGATTATTTTTACGTTAATTTAACATTATTTTGCTATTACAATGTTTACTATAGTTAAACAATATGTAAATGTTGTATATTTTTATTACTCCGCTTTATGAAAACTCAGATTCATCATGAGTTATTGAAAACAGTGTCGCCCTGCTTTTTGCATCAACAGATTTTAGTAACTATTGTAGATTTTGTGGTTTAATTAATTAATTTATGGAAACCGAGGTTAAACAAGGTGAAAGGTGGGATATGGTCC
This sequence comes from Ocypus olens, assembly GCA_910593695.2. NCBI lineage: Eukaryota > Metazoa > Arthropoda > Insecta > Coleoptera > Staphylinidae > Ocypus > Ocypus olens. Next base: position 23,187,460 of record OU343058.1, on the reverse strand, counting down.
GCCCACCACCCTTCCTTTCCACTTTAAATTAACCGAGAAACCCTCTTTATTGTTGACTTTGCAATTTTTAAAACTCCAGTGATTTGACGAAGAAACGAAGAAATTTCTTTAATCAAACCAAGTTTTGTAGGTTAATTTTAAGTGGAATCAATGGGGGAAGGTAGGCCTTATCCTATCCTCGAATTCTTGGAAAACAAACGAGGGTTTTACAATTGTTTATTATTTGATAAGGGATGATTCCAACGGTTTATCGTTGCTTCGACAATATAATTTGTTTATAGAATCTCTGAGATGTGTTTAACGGGTTGTAGAATAGGATTGGGTCCACCTACCGCCCTTCAACTTAACCCAGCAACCCTCTTTATTGGCGATCTTGCAACTTTTGAAACTCCAGTGGTTTGACGAAGAAATTTCTTTACAAGTGGAAACTCATGGCCCTATCATTCAATTCTTGGAACACAAACGAGAGTTTTGTAGTTGTTAATTAATTGTTTAAAGAAGTACCGAACAATTTTTTATATTTTATTCAGGGTTTGGAATATATCCGATATTTATACAAGGTGCTGTAAAAATGGCGGATTAACTCAATGGTACATTGTCGAGGATTACTTCAAGAATATGGAAAAAATAATGAAAAAATCGGTATTGTATTTTTTCAAAGATGTGAAGACTTTAGAGTAAATTATTTCATTGCTTAAAATCTGCATAACATTAATTATTTACACTCCAGCTCATCAAATAAATTTTTCAGAGATACATACTTTCATGCTTGTCAATATTATATACAACTGGTATTTTCAAATGTGATAATTTGAATGTTAAATAATTGATTTTCGCATTCAAATAAATCTACTGATCGTGAGAAGAATCGATTCTTACACTCTCAACAGGAGAAATAACTGGCTAAAAACACAAAAACTGAGAGGAAACACGTGGAACTGGTGGGATACAAGTAACGTTGACAGATCAGCTGATCATAACAACGGCCATTACCATTTTAAGCAATTTGGGCCTTGTGTAAAAACAGCACCATTTGGCCAATCACAACGAATTTTCGCGGTTATAATTTGATTTATTCCGCCTGGTTATTAAATGAGGTACAGCTAAATAACACTGGTTTAAGATTGTTTATTTCTACTCACAGGACTAACTTGAAAATTAGTCCAGTGGATAGAAATACACTTAAACTTAAAAATAAAAATTTTAAGGTTTACAAAGTAATGGCATTTTATTAAAAACTGTATTGAAAACAAACCACAACTAATTTTACTTATTATATAATAGTATATTATGTATCAAGTTTTATAAACGTCACTTTAGTCACGATTGTATTGATCCCTTGATTTTTCGGGTAGTAAATTGTTAGTTACTTGCTGTTGCTTCTTTAATTTTAGGAGGAGTGCCACTAAAATTTTGCTCTTTATTATCGCTTTGCGTATTCATTTTCAATAATGACACAAACTGACGTGAACTGACGTACGCCACCCGCGTCAACCAGGCGAGTTGATTAGATGAAAAATATTCAAGATGTGCATAATGAAACATCGGCCCGTTTTTAATAGCGGGTCGATCCGAAACCTCCCGAATCGGTATCAAGCCGTATTTAAATTGCTGTCATGTTTAAAACATCCTTTATAGCAATATCTGTCAGTGCACAATTTGTCATTTTAGAGGTGGAAGTAGGAAAAATGTATAACGAAGTAGAAGGTTCCAGTATAAACAACATTAAAATATTATACTTGATGTGTTCTATAAATGTCTTTGTGACTTTACAATTGTAACCCTTAACTGGTCCCTGCTTTTTGTTACCCTTAAGGTCAGGCAGACCTCGGAGACTACTTAATTTGATGGACCAAAAAAAATTAGAAATATATTATAATATAATATTATTCAGTATACTTTATACATTATGAAACTAGTTTATGTTGAAAAAAACGTAATTTAAATGGAGTATAAAAAAGTAATCACCTAAATAATTTCATTCCAAAAATTTTTATAGTGCTATAAATTATTATAAAAATTTAACAATTTTAATTTTTATTATTATGTTCCTAAGTTATTAATGAACAAATAATTAAATGAAAATTAAAATCTAGCAAAAATTCTTTATTAAAGCTTATAATATCTCTTTCGCGATGTCTGGATTGAGTAGAATACTTCTCATGAATTGTATTTAGCTTATTGTTGGTGTACTTCACAATATGTTGTAACATGTTATTACGTACACCATCTACACAAAATTTTCATATTTATACTGTTCGTCGATGTCAGTTAACTCATTTGCATCATCTTCTTCAGAGTCGGGACCTTCAAAACGCACTCATTTTGATGGCCCGGCCAATTTTTAAAAATCTACCACACGCATGAAAGTTACACAAACGGTCCGGTGTAGTCTGGGAGACTACGACTGAAATTGATTATGTTATAATTAGAGTCCGGATTTATATGCGCTAAAAAGCATTATAATTTTTTTATATGCGCTAAAAAAAGACGTTATAATTTTTTTATATGCGCTAAGAAGGCGTTATAATTGTTTTATATGCGCTTAAAATTAGCCAATATATGCGACAAAATGATTCAAATATGGATTTTATATGCGGTTTAATTAAAAATAATGTTGAAAAATAAAAAAAAAATACAAATAGCAACTATTGGTAATTTATTTATTGGAATTACAATGTAGAACCAACATTTGATTTTAATTTTCTATTTAGGTAAAGTTAAATGACATAGAGTTCATGTTAAAATTTATTATGTCCTCCTCAGTCTCAATCTTTACATTTTTTAAGTGCTGCCGATTCTTCATCATTAAAATTAAGAAGAATATTTTCTAATTTTTCAAAATTATTGGCGTTGAATAAAGCAGCATCCAGTCAAGCATAATTACCGGGTACGGTTGCATCGAGTATCATCTGCATAGGCGTACTAGCTTAACTTGCTTATGGGGAAATCCCCGTATTCTATATAAATAATATAATATGTACATATCTACATAACACAAGGTTACGTTCGCCAGTTAGGGGAATCCCTTAAATTTATCCTATACGATTTTATAAAAAAGATTTCCACGCTCGTAAATTTATAAATAAATTTCAACAAAATCAATTACAAATAATGGAAATATTGACTTTATATGTGGTTATATGCGTATATATGCTCAAATAAGTTTAATGTGACAAAACCTCGAAATATTAAGTTATATCAATACAATTTGTAAATGCTTGCAGATTAACGAACAGGTTGAATATTCATATATTCAGGCTACATTTCGTTTTCTTGTATTTATCTAATGCTTTCTGCAACAAGTAAAGTTGTTTCTAATTTGTTTATTAAATTATATGCGAAATAAAACTTGGTACTTTGATTTATATCAAAGAGAAACGTATAGATACAATTCGCCAGTTCAATACGAAAGAGCAAATAAAACATGTAAAAAAATATAAATCCGGACTCTAGTTATAACTCATAAGTGAATATCGCAATCACGCCAAATTTGTTTCTATCATGCTCTGATAGATGGGGGATTAGATGGAAGGGTAGATTCCTGGGCGGTCCCAGTAACAAATAAGAAACAACTCTTTAAATCGCGTAGTCTCTCAGACTATGCCGGAGCATTAGTGACCCATAACGTAAATCTTTCCTTATTTTGAAGAAAAAATCCATTCTGTACAACATCATATTGTTGCATCCAGGCGCACAACAATAATTCCATCTTTTGAGTGACAGTAATGTACTTGCAATAAGTTGATATGAGTATTTACATAAATTAAGAAAAGATGTACTTTTACTTACCTATTAAATAATACAATCACTAAATTCAATCAATGTTATCTTTAATTAAACACAAAACTGCTCAGAACAGTAGAACGAAGAAAATATGCGTACTGAATAATTATGTTGTTATGTTTACAAAACAAAGCCAATATGCAAACCATAAAATGCGGCACGGTTTTTAGGCAAACTGTTAAAAACTGAAGACAGCACCACCATACGTTTAATCGTGGTATTGAGATATGGACCCAACAAATCGTATGGAGTGAACACCTCCTGCGTAGTAACCAACAACAAATTTTCTGAAACACCTGATTCTAATATTTCTAATTTTATAGTCTCCAAATTCTGTCGGGATAATTGAAAATTTCACGAAAGAGGAAAATTTATTAGCGTCATTGATATCGGTGCACAAAATTGTGAAAAATAAAACAACAAATGCTGCCACAAACAAACAGAAGTAAGAAGCATGGGATTTCATAATCCAGAAACTAAATACGTGCAGAGAGAAACATGAAGCATGGAATAAGGAAGTGTTGCAGAAAGAAAAAGAGAACTGTTTAAGACTGGTGGTGGTATTAATGAATGAGAAATCGGTGGTTTGGTTGTCAAATCCTTTGGTCAGTAATGTGGATTATCTGTAGTTTTATTAGCCATTTCAATGAATACTTCCAATAACAGACGTACGTTGTTGAAAATTGCTAATTTTATAGGTTAGAATCCGAATCTTAAGATGCCATTTTTGGCGTCTTATGATGTAAGACCTTCTTACGACTAAGATCTGATTTATGGTTGGTGCAACACTTTAAGAATGTCTTATTTTTAAGATAGGTTTTATCTACTTAAGATTCGTTGGAGAAACCGGGCGTAATTTGTTGATAAATCGTTATACCAGGTATGTACAAATTGGCGGATAATCTACACATGGCGACATTATTCATAAAATTCTCAATAGAAAATGTCGATGCAAAAATGTTGTATCATACATCATATGCCATCGGAAGCCAGTTAAAGGAAATGTAAATTTGGCAACAATAGGCTGGCCTATTTTTTCATTCATCTCATTATTAATTACGTGGGTTGGCTCAGAATAGAAAAGTAATAATTGTAGAGCGGTGTTTATTTACAGACGTAGATGAAAGTCTAGATTATCGTAGTTAAGTGTGCTGTCTCACAATAGAGCAGCAAAATTCAATTTGTTCTATGTGATCAGACGTCGTGTCCTTAGAAAAGCAGCGAAGTTGATGATGGTAGTTGTGATTAGGATGTCGTGTCCACACAAGGGATCATCAAAACCGAATGTCTTGGTCAAACGTCCACACAAGGGGACAGCTAATAGTCGAGTACTAACGGAGAAATCTTCTTTCATTGCACTTGCTATTCAAGTTGTACTGTATACCTCTGCCGTAGCCAAGCACTGCATCTCGCATGATATATTACTTCTAAAATTACAAAAATATACCTTTACCAGGACGAGTTATTAGGTTTATATTATACCTATCCGATAGGGTACAAATCATGGATATTAACAACACCAAGTCAAATTTAAAAAGTGTGACAGTTGATGTCCCCCAGGGCTCCATCATGGGGCATTTACTCTTCCTCATTTACATAAATATTTGGATAAGAATGTGGATAGTAGTGTCACTATGTTTGCTGATGATACCACATTATCGGCGCTACAATATAAATAATTTAAATGTGATGTCTTGTGAGAGGCGGTCACAACTCCAACAATGATTTAAGTTGAATTACTTGGCCATGAATGAAACAAAAGCGCATACAATGTATTTCAGTCTTAAAAAAAAAGGCGTTGTAAACAATCCCGAATGTAAAATTCCTGGGGATACATTTAGATCCAATGGAATCATCACATTGATGCAGTAGCAAAAAGAATTATCATCTATGGTCTTCTTGTTAAGACAATTATCAATCAATGTACCTCTGGAAGTGTTACTTACTGCATATTATGTAGTTTTCCTTTCAGTGATGGTTTATGCCATTTTAGCATGGGGCCACAGTTCTGCTTCAAGTTGTGTATTTGCTTTACAAAGATGAGCTATTCGTATTATTATATATATATTATCAATAAACTCCTTTACCCATATAGGGTGTGGAGTGTGTAAATTACTATAATACATCTTAAATCTTATTTATAAACTCCTTCCACTCCTTACGGTTCCCTACCAATAATCTGGCTTTGTTGATTGACACTCCTCTGTTGTTTATTGTTTTTTCTATTATGCCATTCCATGTCTGTCTAGGTCTACCTCTTCCTCTCTTGTATCCCTTTCTTGCTTCCCACACTTGTTTTGTTTGGTTCGCGTTTTCCATTCGTATTAGGTGGCCCCACCAGCTAAGTTGCTTTTTTTCAATAAACTTGTCTATTGCTTCAGTTTCTAATTCTTCTCTGATGTCTATATTTCTTATTCTATCTCTTTTTGTTATTTGTTTCACTCTCCTCAGGTATTTCATTTCCATAGCCTGTACTCTACTTTTATCTCTCTTTGTCAACTTCCATGTTTCGCTCCCGTATGTCAATATCGGTCTGTATATAGCTCTATAGATACTCATTTTTGTTTTCCTGCTTATCTTATTCGTATTATTGCTGGGTTAAATTACACTGACAACTACAAATGTATTTTCTCAAAGTTTGAGATTCTTACATTCCCTAGTGAATATATGTAACGTTCGTTATGGTGTCGGTAGAATTCTAATAACTCTTCTGCCGGTTAGGACATTACATTAGAATTAAAGTAGAAAGTAGAACAATGAAACTGATTATACTGCTGGTTTAATACGACTTGTTAACTCGTACAAGGCTATTAGATATAAAAATTTCTCCGAGACGTACATATACCTAATAGCCTTGTACGTGTTACCAAGTCGTATTAAACCAACAGTATAATCAGTTTCATAAACGTCCTAACCGGCAGAAGAGTTATTAGAACGAAACTGATTATACTGCTGGTTTAATACGACTTGATAACAATATATTGCAAAGTCTAATTTAAATAAAATGTACATCAACTCGTATAATACTCATGAAAATATACATTCACGTCATGCCAGAAATAAAACGGATTTCTTGTGACAAATCAACAACTTCAAAAATCAAAAACTGCAACGAGATATAATTTTTTAATAAGCTTCCGAGCAAAATTCAAGTTCTTCCACTTAAACAATTTAAGAAAAAGGTTAAAGGCTTTCCAGGCAAAGAAATCATATCATGACATGCACAGATTTCTGAACGATACTGATGTGAGTGATAAGGTTTATAAGCTATTGTAATAGTTGATAGTCATAGCTAATAGAATATCTATTTGTTTTGCATAATTTATAAATTGTGATATACTTGTTGTATATGTTGTTGTTTGCCCTAGTACCATGTACACTTTAGTACACCTGTACTAATGCTGTACACTAGAGTGGTCCTTATTTTCGAAGTATGTGAAAATCAACGGGACAACCCGGAAACATGTTCGTATCAATAAAAAACTAATAACTGTAAATTTTGAGCCATATCGAACATTGCGTAACCGGGCCCTAGCCCTCTGAAATTTGAAAAAGTCGGTTTTTTATTATTTTTTTTATTTTGATTCATTCTAATATTAAACAGTTTACCCTAATGACCAAAATATATATTTTGTGGATAAAGGACATTAATATGTATCCAAAAAGTGTTTATTTGTTGAAAATGGACTAAAATTGACGAAGTTATGAATGAATTTTTTAATGCTCCTCTATTGACAATTGCCCTCATTTACTTATTAACCAATAAAATCGAATAACGTTGATGAGATGATCCAATAAAATTCTAATTACGATGCGTAATAGACCACGCTCTATGTTATGCATGGCAACTAACCCTGGGTGGTATCTAATCAGATAATCTCTCATGTTGGTATTGCCTAGCAACGCGTTGGTTCATTTTATATAACGTATAAAACATCAGTTATTGCCGGACTTTTAAGCAGTTTGCTCCTGAATTCGATCTGTTTGTATTTTCGGGTGAAGTGTTAGTGCTTTCATAAGTAATAGTATTCATATGCATTTCTCAAAATCTTGGTAAGCTCATTTTTATTACAATTATTGCGCCGCAAATTAATACACGTCTGACACTTGGTGTCACTAAATTTAACTTTTCAAATTATGAAGTGTGAACTTTTTATTCGGCCAATTGTCTTCCCGAATCTAACTCGTGACTGATTTTTCCTAGGCAATTATTAGCGTCTGGATCACTCTTGCTTGTTGCTTCTAGATTTTCGTCGCAACAAGCAATCGTGATCCTGCCGCTAATAATTGCCGGCAAAATCATAGGCACTCGTTATATTACTGTTGAATATTACATTATAAGAAAGCCATGACTAAGCGAATCAGACGCTTCACTTGAATTGGTAACCCCACTTTTTTTTATCGTTTGACATTTGGTAATATTAGTTTTATGCAGAGGTTTTAATCTGCGCCACAGCTCGCAAGAGATAATCCTTGCGTGCCCTTATGTTCGTAATGGAGTGGGTAATTTTCTTAGGGTCTGTGGCGCAGATTAACACCTAGTTAATCTGGTTTGATGTTTTCGGCGGCATTTTGTAACGATATTATAAAGTTGCTTTCAAAATGAGTGGAAGAACCATATTTGCAGATACAATTTATTTGATCGGAATACCGCATAGCCAAATACATTGCTCAAAACTACCATCTAGGAAGCAAGTGTTATCTTTGATATTCTCGAATCAGCGAGTACTTAAATTGAATTTACGCTTCAGTGAAACGCTAGTTATGGTAGATTTGTCTGTTGATCAAAGTCTCATATTCCGATTCAAAGCAAACAACGTCAACGTCGCATCGATAAAATGTAGTTACGGCATAAAGAATGGCAAAATCTTAATAAGCACTTTTCTCGAGAAACTGCAGCACATATAAATAAAGAAAAATAATTTGTTAAAAGTTTCAATAATTCGTTCGATTTTGCTTCTGAAAATGCATTGCAAACAATGACAATTGAAGAAGACAAACCATTTAAATTAATGCAGAGAGAGAGAGAATGGAAGATAAGGATCAATCAATGGCATTGAAAGTTTCGCAGTGCAAGTGGAAAGTGACGTTTGAAGCGGTTAGAAGTAGAGAAGGAAGAGAAAATCTTATCAAGAAATGGCAGTCTCGTCCACTTCTGTCTCAATGGAAACAAGAAGCCAGCGATTCAAGCGAAAATGCTAATAACAGTCCAGCTGATTTGAATATTAATCCTACCTCAGATCTGGACCAGGACATAGAACCGCAACCACAACGAGGAAAAATTGCATTTATCAATAAAAGGATATCATCTGCTTTAGACAAGTGTAAAATAAATGATATAAATGCCGTTCATCTTTTGATTATAGTCGCTGAAGGATTAGGCCACAATGTAAACCATTTAATTATTATTGCATATTATTCATCAGTGCGGGCTATGAAATTTGAACCATTTGGCTCTAATGTCAGGATTATATTGCGGGTAGTGAGATTCTTAACAAAATTCTTGTTGTGAATGACATTTTAGAATAAAAAGTCAAATTAATCGAAGAATATAATACTCAGTGACGGTTCACGGGGTTTTTTCTGCTACGATCAAGGAACAAGAGGTGGTAATACAGATAGGTGCGGTCACGCAGCCAGCCGTCTCTGCAACTGACCCTACCTATCTGTATTACCACCTCTTGTTCCTCGGCCGTACCAGAAAAAAACCCGCTAACCGTCACTGGTAATACTCTATTAACCAATGACAAGGAACAAAAGAAATTTTTATTATTAAACTTTGAAGAGTATTATAAGAGATTTTAATAAAAATGCATTAATTGGTAATATCTAAAAAACACGAAATATCGAAATATACAAGTATGATATAACTAAAAAAATCATAACTCAATCAATTTTAGTCGGATTTCAACAAATAAATTAATTTTGGATTCGTATTAGCCTCCTCTGTCGATACAATATATAATTTTACCATTGGGGTGGACTGTTTAATTTTAGGGAGGACTAAAATAAAATAAAAATATAAAAAACCGACTTTTTCAAATTTTAGCGGGCTAGGGCCCGGTTACGCAATGTTCGATATGGCTCAAAATTTACAGTAATTAGTTTTTTATCTATACGAACAAGTTTCCTGGTTGTCCCGTTGATTTTCACATACTTCGAAACTCCACCATATATGCTAAAACCACTCTACTGTACACTGATGACCTGGGGCGTTATTATACAAATATTGTACCACTCGCAGCGCGCATTCGGCGGCACTCGGCCAGTTTCATTTTACCCACACACAGGATTTTGACGATTGGTTACGGACCGAATCCTTTTAGGTCAACTAGTAGTTTCAGCAACCGCGCGCGTGTGTGTGTGTATTCGTGAGTGGATAAAACGAAACTATAGTCTATTCGTTCTACAGATAGAGTTGTAAAAACGCCCACAATCGCCGTGCGTTCTGCGCAAAAGTCTGATTTACACTATGTATATTCATTATCATTTTAACATTAACAATCGATTCCTTGGCGGACATTGAAAAAGCCTCGCACGACGTCGCTTTGGTGGCCATTTCAATCAAACAAGCAGAAATATACTAGATGTTAACGCTTGACACACTACAATAAGGCAATCAACTGACGACCGCGTCAACCATTTGCATTTGTACTGCGTGATTTGGACGTGCGGATTTCCCGCAATTTTTCGAATTGGCCAGTAAGAATGACGCATTGGCGATTGTGGGCGATATTACAACTCTATCTATAGAATGAATAGACTATAGTTGTGTGCCACTGGAATAGCAAACTTCCTTTGACTATATACTATTGGACTGCTAGCGCCGCTTCATCTGTGTCTCCAAGCAACGGTGGCGCGGCGGGACCCTAAATGGTTGCGGTATGTTACTAAATTGGTAGTTATTTTGTGTCTATGACATATGACTCTATGAGCTCGCATTGCATATTGTGATACCCTGCAATTTATTCACACCTTTGAATATATAAACATTTATATTGTCAAATATTCACACTATATCAAAATATTGCTATGCGAAAGGCTGCAATATGTCCACGTATATATGCCAACGCGGTTATAATACTCGTCAGCTGATGTACACGACAGTTGATTTTTGACTTATAACCTAAAATTCTGTATTAGATTTCCATCAAATCCGAAACTTCGCAAATTATGAGTTGATGATTTGCTTGTAGAGAACAGGCAGGAAAGTGGACCCGAGTTGCCGAAATATGCTCGCATTTGCATTCGCCACCGTTGCTTGGAGACACACATGAAGTTGGCGTTAGCAGTCCATAAGTATATAGTCAAAGAGCCCATATGATTTTCTATTGATCGACAATTTTAAAACAGACAAGCAGATACCAATAAAAACAATGTATGTCAAAATTGTGTGTCAAACGCCTAAACAACCTCCATAATTTGTGACCGATTATTAATATCGACGACATTACATAACTCCCGCCAGAAGTGCCAGTGCAATTATTGCATCTTCAAGTTTGCTTAAAAAAAAGCAGATGTCCACGAGAAAACTTATGCAAAAAGATTCAGGTAACGCGCGATTCTGAATCGGTGCTATTGATGTAGAATAAAATTAGATGTTTTTCTTGTGCAACGAAATACGATTAACGGAAAACTAACTCTTGTGTTAATCGACGACTAATAACCGAAACATTTCAAGACGCGAGCTCGTTTATTCTCCAGATTAACACTTTTCAATTTGTTAGTTTCCTAAGCCTGCACCATTATGGTATAATAGAGTTAAAGGCGCGTCAGCTAAAGCGCGTAGGTAACTTAATTATATTGTTTCAGGAAAAGCGGTTGCCTTTAAAACTGTAATGCTGGTAAAAACTAAAGAATGGCCGAGTGCAATGTTACGCTACCGTATCCCAGCGTAAAACCCGACGAGAAAGTGTGCAAGTTCTCGTACTCGACCTGGTGCCCGACGTGCGACAGGGACTCCCCGCGCAGGCGCACCAAAAGCGAAACCCTGGAACCGTGCCGCCGCAAGGGCAAAGAAATGAAAACCTTCACCCCGAAGAAGTACGACAGGCGGCAGGAGTACGAGAACATGGACATGGAATTCGAGATGAGGGACCTCCGTTTAGACAGGATCCGCTCGAACCTGTGCGAACTGCCGACGACCTACATAACAAATAACTGCCAGCTCAACACGAACATGTCAAATATTAACATAACACCCAAACTGTCAAGTAGTCAAGACTTTTTAGAGTTCCACAAATTCCCCAAGGACTATGAAAATTCCTACCCGTTAGAATTCGAAAATTCCGTGAGTCTCCTGGAAAGCATGGCCGACAAAATGGTCAGAAACAAGATGGACGAGAAAGCGATAAAATTCGAACAGATCAAGCCTCACCTCGTCCACAACGGTCCGACCAAAACCGTTCACCTGGTCGAGGGTCAGACGAATCCGAAAGTTTTAATGTCCGCGGTTAAGCGTCCCGTACCCGTGCACGCGACGTGCCCCCTCTTACTGCCCAACTCCCACCAGCGCATTGGCCTTTCGAAATACGATAATCACGACCGGAACTTCGACACCTGCACATTTTTCGACAAACAGTTCGACCCGGCCGATGTAAATGAGCGCTATTGTAAGGAATTAGAGATTTTGAGGGAGAAGCTTAAGGATTTGCGAAATCACAAATACAGTCCGATCAGACCACCGTCGATTATAAAGAACTTGGATAAGTGCACTGATAAGCTTTTCACCAACAGTGACCTGGATGATATAAAGATCATCGAGAATGTGACCAGTCCTAAGATCGATGGGCGCACGAGGTTTAACGATGCTAAAGTTACTCCACGGTCGAGATCAAGTACCAGCAAGATTTCTGTTAAGACAAAAGCAAAGCCAAGCTCGGGTAAAGTTCCCAGGAACAGACCTAAGTTGGTCAAACGTCAACTATCAGTTGATGCTGAAAGGTAAGAACAATTCTCTTTTTAATATTTACGCAGTGTTTATTTATTTATTATGGAAAAATAAGTAAAGATGATTTAGTAATATTTCTGGCTCTCAACTCAAATATTTTTCAATATTTTCCTTAAAGCCACACATTTTTTACTTTACAAGACAGGATTAGAAGTTTAGAAATTGGTCTTATGTAGGGATATTTTTTAACCACAGTAGGCAGCATTGATAATATCAAGGAAGTTTGGCTCAAGAATAGTAATCTACAGTAAGAGTGAGGAAGACAAGGCTTTCGTTTATGCGTCTTCGTACACGAAGCGCAGCTGAGTGGATGATGGAATTCAAGTGACAAAAGCAGCCTTACTCTCGAGTGCTGTAAAAAAAAACAGAAAAAAAGACCTTTATTGGCATATCCAGAAAAACTATTTACAATCTCCAAAAACTCAAAAACACTGTACTATTACCCCTCTCCCTTCTCTTCTGTTTCCCCTCCCCCTCCCCAGCTTCTCCAGCGTCCTTACCCGTGCCCCATCCTTCCTCATCCACTCCATAACCCTTCCACTCCCTTTCGCTCCCATCCATTCCTCCTTTACCCCCTCACACTCTTCCGCCAAGTGGCCCAACGTATCCTTTCCATTCTCATACAATACACACCTTCCATATTCTTCCCCTATCCATACCTTCCTTCCTCTCTCATCCGATCCACACCTCGCCCTTGCCACAATCACCCTATCCTATCTACTCCATCCCCTCTCTAATAAGTATCCCGGTACTCTTCCATACATCTGCCACATCCCATACCCATCATTATATTCACTTCTCTCTATACACCCTTTCCTCTCCTGCCCTTCCACCAACTTCCCTTTCCCCTTCACCCACTCATCCACCTTCACCCCGTTCCCTAACCATTCCATTACTTTCGCCTTTGACAGCCCTACCTTCTCATACATTTTCCTCCTCTCAACCCTCCACCTCCCCTCCACCTCCCCTCACCACTACACACACTCTCCACCCATACAGCCTTCACCAATATCTCTTACCATTACCTCGCACTCTAACCTCCCTCTATTCGTCTCCTGAAGCACTATGTAGCTGGGCGTGGATCTTTCCACCCCAACATGCGCTTTAGGAACCACATCTGTTCCCTCTCCAAGCATACCCTCTCGTCCCCCACACTTCCACTCCATACATTAGCACCGATCTCACACAAGCATCCCATATCTTTCACGAGTGCTGTATTTGGTTTTGTTTTTTGTCAAAAGTATTAATCAAACCATCAACATATAGTACATTAAACAAGTTGAAAGTATTTATGGAAAAGTGGATGCAAGGCAATGAATGATAATTATTCAATTTTATACTGTCATTATGTTCAATTGGTTGAATTATGGGATAGGAGCCAAACTTATCAGTTTTACTTAACTTCCAAACCCTGTTCGATTGAATGAAGATCCTTCATCAATTCATCTTTCAAGTAATACGAAAATTTAAAAATCGGAAATGGTGGGGTTTGTAATTTGCAAATATTTTGGGCCATGTTCAACTGATTGTGGTGTGGGATTAGAGGGATAGGCACATCAACTTTAACTTAACCTACAAACCCTTTATTTATGATTAACAATCATCTCTGATATTTGACAACAAACTTTCAATGAAACCAACAAAGCTTTGGAGGTTGTGTTAAATTGATGTGGTGGGTGAGTCTCTATATGTTTAACTACGAGATTATATTCTGTAACGATTGGGAAAAGCAAGAATGCTTTTACTGCTTCAAGTCGCCACGGCTTAAGGATTTAGTTTAATTTGTAGTAATAATTTCAGTGATAGTGAGAAGGATGGTAGCGAGGAAGAAGTTTGTAAATTCGAGGAAGAAAAAGCTGCGGAAGAAAGCAACATCGAAGAAATAGTTGCTGAGAAAGCCGAAGTGAAAAAAATCCAATCAGGTAGGCACTTTTAATAAATTTTCTAATGTGATTTTTACTTGTTCAAATGTGGAATTTAGGATGGATGAATGAAATGAATACATCCTAGAATGGGCAACCTTTTTCTATACATGGGCCACATTAAAAACTTCAGACCTGCCACACATAGGGAACTGTAGAACGAGGGCTTTCTTGGTAATCCAGTCGACTTGTTGAGCCGGCGATCTGTGGCTTGCATGTGTAATTATTAACATTGGCTTGTCACTGGCAATAATCTGACAAGGGGAGGATCAGATGTGTGACTCACCGATTTGATTAATCTTTGGCACACTTGTAGGTCATGACTAGGAGTGTAACAGGTGCAAGTAATAGGGCGCACTATTCAGCTGTTTTTGAGAAAACATGATTTCTTTATTTCCAGTGTATTTATGTACGTTTTATGTTAATAAAATGTCAATAAAAGTTGCCAACCCCGTGGTGTATTGGTCAAATCTTTGCTTCGCAACCGCAGGGTCCGCGGATCGAGCCCCGCTCATGAAAGTTAGTTAATTTTCTTTTTTATAGTTTTTATAAATCCATGTGTATTTAAATATGTTAATTTCAGAATCAATTATATTAATTTCATTTTTAGGTGAAAAACAAAACAAATAAATTTGAAAAATTAATATTTGTATTTCCAGTCTTTTTTTATAAAAAAGGTTCTATACACTATTGCGGTATTCGGGTGAAGATGAAGAATTGCACGAACTTGGATGATGTTACAATTAGTCATAGAATCAAGTGAAACAGTAGTTATTTCGACATCTTGCACAAGTGATTAAGGAAATAAAAATGTTGATTTTTCAATTTCCTGTTTAATTTGTTTAATACTTAACATTTAACATTTATAATTACTCATGTATTTATAGAAATTATAAAAAAAAGAAAATTTACTAAGGTTATTCCATGGGGCTCGCTCCGCGGACCTTGCGATTGCGACCCAGAGATTTTACCGATGCGCCACAGACGTCGGTGTTGTTTTGTTAACATAAATGGTACATAAACATACAGCAAATAAAAAACCCTTTTTTCTCTAAAACGGCTGAATAGTGCGCCCTATTACTTGCACCTGTTACACTCCTGGTCATGACCTACACGTGTGCCAAAGATGGATCAAATCGGTGAGTCACACACCTGATCCTCCCCTTGTGAGTTTTTGTGTCGCAGGTAAATGCGGTCCGCACAAAATCGTACAAAGGGCCCTAGGTTGCCCATCACTCTCCTAGAGGCTACACTCTTGATGAAACTGGTATTTCACAGTGTTATAAGAATGAAAGCTCTTTATGTTTTTATTGAAAATTTGTAGTGTTTTTTGGGCTTTTCACTTTCAAACAAAGGGTTAAAAAAATTCTTGAGCTTATTTCTAATGTGTCAAATTCGTGATTTCAGGATCCGGTGATGCTCCTTCCTGGCCTATCAGGCAGAGCCTTTTCCCTCATGTTCCGCCATATATAAAATTTAACAAGCATGATGATAACGCGAACACTCTGCCCCCCGGTAAGAGGTACTTGAAGTGGAAACTGAGCAGCATAACGCCAATCGTCGTCAGGAAAACGCTGGTGAATACCGGGTTTCGGTTGGTCCGAAGTGAGTTTAGTAGAGGTTAGATATCCCTTTATTATCCATTTCCTTTTAGCCTAATCCCGACTCCTTGAAATCTCTGGTAACAGCATTTAAACAAATTTGTATTGTGGTTGGGTTTAGTATTGCATTTATTTGTGCGTTACAAATTCCTTTAGAACGAATCATAAGATACTTCTCTTGGTTACTATTATACTCATTGCGGCTCAGGCAAAATTCCGCACTAGCCGTTGAACATTGAACAGAAGTAACCCACCGATTTGTGTTTTAGTTACCCATGAATTTATTACGGGTGTGAAGTTAGCAATAGATTTCAGCAATAGATTATAAAATTCATTTTTTTGCCATAAAAATGTACATTTTCTAAAAACCTTCTGTAAGCAGGGTGGGGTTACTACTGAAGAATACACATGAACCTCCCCCACTCCAAAATTTCAACCCCCTACAACTTTTCACACTATATAAAAAAAAATCTCCTTTTTCGCTAACTTCGATGACCGATAAGAAAATTCTGAAAACATGTAATTATTCTACATACTTAGACCTACTAATACAAAAAATTAAAAAAAAACGTTCCGGCTCCTAGATCACTTCAAAAGAAATTAAAAACTTGTCCGCCCCATGCACCGTGAAGAGGTGCGAGGGCACACTTACTAAAGTTTTTTACGATGTTCGATGTCCATCTCAAAAAAATTAAAAATACAAAAGCAATCTAGACATACAGGACTAATAACAGGAGAAATAAAAAAAATGCGCCGCCCCCTTGATCACTTTGAAAAAAAAAATAAACAATGCGACACACTCTCCGAAAATGTATGCACCGTCACATTAACTGAAGTTTTTTTAAAGTTCGATGACCGCCATAAAAAAGTTAAAAATTTATAAACAATCAAGACATACAGGCCTAACAAATGGAGAAATAAAAAGAACGTGCCGGCCCCTTGATCACTTTGAAAAAAAATAAACAATCCGACACACTCTCCGAAAATGTATGCGCCGTCACATTAACTGAAGTTTTTTTTAAAGTTCGATGACATAAAAATTGATTACTTTGAAAAAAAAATAAACAATATTAAATTATAATATTAACAGAAATAGATGTGCGACTAAGCGAAAATATTGTAAGGCAGACATGGAGGAAATTTTGGGGTGGGGGAGATTCATGTGTATTCTTCAGTAGTAACCCCATCCTGCTTATAGAAAGTTTTTGGAAAATGTACATTTTTATGGCAAAAAAATGAATTTTAAAATCTATTGCTGACTTCACACCCGTGAATTTGTTGGTTTATTGCGGAATTGTTGTTAACTTACAAAACCTTGAAGTCAAAATATTTGGAAAATAAATTTTGTTTTTTTGATGGTGATATTAGTAATTGTACATTTATTTTAAAAAAATCATCACTATCCCATTGTGTATTTCAGTAACCAGTGTCCACTAATATGCATTGGATCTTAATAATTCCCCCTTAATCAGGATTGTTGATTTTAGATGTAGATGGGTTAGAGTAGTCTCATTAAACAAAAATGAAGAATTCTGCAATATTAATGTGGATTAGTGGAATTTGGTTACCTTACTCGGATGTTAGAAATAGATTGCAATATTTGTAGAATCGAATGAATGGATGGGCACCTGGGGCAAACATATGAAATCACCGCTGTTCAAGACCCTGAAGACATCTCAAAAACTGAACCATTTTGCCGGCACATTCCAACTAGGCAGGAAGGATCGATTGTGGAAAAATCTTCAGAGGTTGATGCACAGATACGGAACTAAAGAGTGAGTAAACTAATTTAACTAAAACTAAAATCACATTAAAATCGTCTTGAAGCCTACAACTCAATAGTTGAAAAGTATAAAAATGATTATCTTAATTAACACTTTACATTTATGCGTCTTCTATAAAATTGCCGTCTTCCATTTCTGACTCATTTACAATCATATACAAATGCATTATTACTCGGGACGTATAATTACATATGAAACTATTGAATCCATCGATTCCTTGTGGTATTAATAGTAGCTATGCCAAAAAAACCTTATTTATTCATTTTAGGTTCGGAATTACTCCACAAACGTACGTGCTTCCTCAAGACCTGAAGGCGCTAAAGCAGAACTGGGTGTGCAAAGACGGCAGCGGAGGCGAAAAGTGGATAATAAAGCCCCCGGCGTCAGCGCGTGGCGTCGGCATTAAAGTAATCAACAAGTGGTCCCAACTGCCTAAACAAACCTCACTCGTCGTCCAAAAGTATATATCCGATCCTTACCTTATCAACGGGAGCAAATTTGATCTCAGATTATACGTCCTCGTTACCAGTTTTAACCCGTTGAGGATTTACATTTACCCCGAGGGACTCGTTCGTTTTGCTAGCGGTAAGTTTTTAAAAACACAATTTTTTTCTGCCAGTAGTCAGATTTGGAGAACGAAAAGCGTTGGTTAATTCGTGAAATTATCTAAATTCTTTTGTTTGTTTATTACTTTTATATTGAATATTACCAATAAGTGCGTTTTTTTATTATTAGATTTGTGACAACCTTGTATCGTCACTTAGAAACATTATCGCTGAACTAAAAATAAAATGAATTTTTGAAGCGATTGTTGTGTTGTGTAAATGTATGCACTTATTTATTCTACAAACGATGAAAAAGTAGGCTTTTCCGACTTCATTTCACTAGCGTATTTTAGTGCATGTTACCTGTATCTAGCAATGGACGATAATTACATTACCGTACGTACGTTACAAATGACTTTGACTTTTAGATGCCGTTTTTGGCTTCCTATAACGACTTTAGGATCCGAATTATGGTTGGTACAATACTTTAAGAGCGTCTTATTTTTAAGTATGATTTTATCTTCTACTAGGTATAAATACACAAATAAGTATTATTTTCACCTACATACGCATTTTCTAATTTCTGGCCCCAACTATAGAATCTTTAGTTCATGCTTACAATTGTAAAAACCTATGTTACACACCATTGATTAATTGATTCTTTTTGACAAGGCAAATTTCTTTATTGATTGTGATTGGTAATTTATTTAGATCTAGAATTTTACTGCGCGACTAATTTTTGTTTGTTTATATTTCAATTTAGTCTAATCAAAAACAAATTCATTAATTTTCAGTTAAATACAGTGATAATGATAATGATCTTAAAGATAGATACATGCATTTAACAAATTATAGCATAAACAAATTGTCTAGCCAGTATACAGCTAACGAAGACGCCAACTCGTGCCAAGGTCATAAATGGTATGTCCGGTATTGTTTAATAAATGCCTTTGGATGTGGTGAACATTTTGTGGGTTTTTAGGACACTATCAAAACTGTGGGAGTACATGCAGCACAAGGGGATCAATACGAGAACGTTGTGGTCCAACTTGAAGCAGTTAGTCATAAAAACGATGATTTCGGGTGAATCGCCAATTACGCAGCTCTGCATCGAAAACATGCAGAGTCGGTATAATTGTTACGAATTGTTCGGCGTCGACGTACTTCTGGATCAAAGGTTGAAGCCCTGGCTCTTAGAGGTAAGTTATCGAGTCGGCCGTATAAACGGAGCTATGGTGCAAGAATTTTCAGTCATCATACCTCATGCTCTCTTAAAAGTTTCTTAAAAGTCATCAAACCATGATTTACTTATAGTTTGAACCATCAACATTGTAAAACTGAGTTGAGAGTTCTCAGAAATCATAAAGATTTGGGGTGAATATTCAAATTTGGATGAGTTTGTGTTTAACCATAACTGAAAGTAGGGGTCCTAATGATTCGAAGCTTCACAACTTCGAAAAATCCGATGAAACATACAAAACTTCGAATATCAAAGTTTTAAATTTTTTGAAGAATTGAAGTTTCCGCGTTTTTCAATCCTAAAATCCTAAACCGTTACGGATTTAAACTTTTATGCAATTTCAAAATTTTTACCCCGAAAACCCAAGACGAAACTTAAGATGTACATGCTGAGTTGCTGTAATAATAAATTAACATTGAATGTATTGGCAAGGTAAAAACAAATCTTGCAAAATTAATCATTTTTACTAGTTTTGAAATAATTTGATATAAATTAACTTAAAAAATTCGAAGCTTCTATCTCGAAGATTTTCTATGAATCTTCGAAGCTTCAAACCTTCGAAATCGGAAATCTTCGAAGAAAAATTTCAGCCCTAACTTCAAGCATTTTTAAATAATCTTTGATTCATTTCAAACAATATGAATTTATCTTTATCAAACAAGTAATTTTTGCACCTTTGGCCATCTCACTGAAAAATGAGAACGAATGATTTCAATCTCGAAGATTTTCTTTGAATCTTTAAAGCTTCAAAACCTTCAAAATTGGAAATCTTCATAGAAAAATTCCAACCCTAACTGCAAGCATTTTTAAATGATTAAATTTGATTAATTTCAAACAATATGAATTTATATCTTTATCAAACAAGTAATTTTTGCACCTTTGACCACGAAGCCACTAAAAAATGAAAATAAATGATTTTAGAAAGAAATTATTCACAAAAAAGATATTTACAGCTTATTTCTAAAATTAATAGGGTAACCAACTAACTTATGAAACATTAAGAATTTCATACATTTTTTAGGTTAATATATCACCCAGTCTTCATAGTACATCCCCATTGGACCTACACGTGAAAGGTCCGCTAGTTCAAACATTGTTCAACCTGGCTCAATTCCACTTCCCTCCGAAACTGGACAAAGTACAAAATTCCCCCGAGTGTTACGATCCAAAACTTTATTGGACCACCCTGTTTGATGACGAGAGCAACAAACACAATTATTACGTGCAAATGGAAAAGAGGGAGGATTACCTGTCGGACATCCTCGACGATTTGACGGGCGACGACGTCCGGATACTGACCCAGGCCGAGGACGAGTACGTCGCGAAGGGAAACTTTGAGCGGATTTTTCCAACGTCACAAACCCACACCTACCTGGACTTCCTCACACCTAGGTATTACAATCGGCTGATCGACGCATGGGAATGCAAATTCGAAAATAATAGGAGCGAAGGTGAGTTTATTTTTATTATGAAATAATAATAGTAAACATTAAATATTGTTTCCCCATCAGAACACCTACAGACCGGTTTTGACCTTTCAGGTCTCATCAGTGTAGTTAGTTGCTGATGGGGAAACGGAAATGACTATTGGAATATAAGTATTCCAAACACCGTTATTTCTACAAGTAATAATAGCTTTGCTTATTTTTATTTCGTATTAATTCCTTTTTAATGGCAACTTGTGAAAATCATTAAACAATTTTAATTTAATTTTTGTATTTACAACTATAACTAAGTTTAGCAGATGGTCAGTCTTGATTAGGGAAATTTTTAAGTTGCAGAAGGCAGCATCTATAATATTAAGAAAACAATTTTATAAATATAATATACAGGATGCGGCAAAAGTCAGTTAACCGATCCAGATATGAGTAAAAATCGAAAATGACAGCAAGCAAAAACGTGGTTTGTTGTACAAGAAAACCTGGATTATGCATACAAAACATAAAATGATGAAGTGTATAAGTGATGTGTATGGCATTACACCTTCATCAATAACACAAAATAATGAAGCTTATGAGTTGTGTAAAGCAAACCGTCTTCATTAATGCACTTACGGCACCGCTTGAGTACCGTAAAACAGGTTTTATAATTTCGGATTTGCGCAAAGGGCGTCGAATTCCTCTCCAATCCTCGTTCTCAAATATTGGATACTACGTGGTGTGGTGGCAAAATTTGTATCCTTAATTACTCCTTCACCCTTTAAATTCATGGGCATTGACATAGAATTGATTGCATTCACCGTCTTCTTAAGGGCGAACCACTTCATTTCATTCGAGCGGATTTTTTGATTTCAAGTGTATTTTAGTACACGTCTTCATACGTATGGCAAAAATTATTTGAGGCACATAATGTCTTTATCTAGTCCATTAGAAAATAAATATGTCTATCCTTCAAATGCACCCATATGAAACTGTATAGGCCCCAACCTGTGTATCACACGAATGCTTATCGCCAGCTTGTTTACATTATTAAAATTTATTACCCTCAATACAGAGCCGCTTTTCACGCTGAATATTATAATTACAAAATCCCGAATACCAACTAGATTTCAATTCTTCCGATATTTATAAAAATCGGAAATTGAGATACCGCCGGCCATCCCTTATTAAATAGTCAACTTTAAAACAAAATGTAGCCAATCTCTTTTAAAATCCACTTCATATTATGTATAATTATATTGTTAAAGGCAAATTTATTATTTATTGTGGCTATTGACGGCCGGTTCCCAGCAGGAATTAAAAAAATGCGTTGTGATAAAGATGTTAATAAAACCACTAGAAAACGGCAATATTATTCAAGTGGATTTTGCGAAAAATATTTTGGAAAACTATACCGGTTACTACAAAGATTACCATTACATCACTAACCCTTTCTCATAATTGAAGTACTATAAAATTAATATAGTTTCTTACTGAATTCTCTAACAAACAAATTTAAAATTTTATTCATGAATAAATATATCAATTTCATACTTCTAGTCCGAAATGTTCAATGACCCTAAAAATCTAAAATATAAATTATATTATTTGTGAAATGATAGACACGTTACACGTTACTTTCAGTACAATACAATTATTTCGCTCAAAATTGTTTCAAATGATATCAATTTGATACATTTTATTATAAAAAATATTCATTGTGATTAAAATAGCTTGCAACCCTCCGTGGGAATTTATTTGCATCTCAAGATATAGCCAGTGGCGTAGCGTAGGGGCCGCAGCCAAAAAAGGCTTTGAACACGCACGTTTTGGGAGCGTTATCCATAGGAAGTACTAAATAAGATAACAGAGCAACACGCTACAAGGATATTCCATCAATATCGTACAATTTGTATAAAACCATTCATACTTCCTTGTTAGATGTCATCTATAAATCTGCATGGAGAGTAATGAAAGAAGCCGGAATAGAGGAAGCAAATAGGAGGACGGGGAAATTGTTATTTTTAAGACTTCGAAATAAATACTGCACCATTTGTGCAAGGGCGGAAAATACATTAGAAAAACCCGCTGATCACAAATGTATCGAGTATTGGTCTGGAACATCAACGTCGATAGAATACAGTACAATTGTTGAAGGTTTTAGAAGAAGTATGGAGTTCACGGGTTAAAGGTTAAAATATAATCGGCTTATCGGTGACGGAGACAGCAATGTCTATAGAAAACTGCTGAAAATTAGACCTCATGGAC
This sequence comes from Ocypus olens, assembly GCA_910593695.2. Taxonomy (NCBI): domain Eukaryota; kingdom Metazoa; phylum Arthropoda; class Insecta; order Coleoptera; family Staphylinidae; genus Ocypus; species Ocypus olens. The sequence goes on along the minus strand of OU343058.1, from coordinate 23,163,946 downwards.
CTTCATTTTCAATTAAAAAAATGGAATGTAAGAATCGGAAAGAAACATTGGGACAATACAATTTGCCCAATCCATGTCATCTCATATCCACCACATTGCCTAAACGCGTCACCTCTCTCAGCATTGCAGAAAGGCGTGTTCCGCAGAGGAACATTGGGAATGTAATCTAGTGACCATAGTTTCTAAATCCGACATAATCTGTAAAACATGACAATGTACTATCAATGTATTTCTTAATTTGTTCTTTGGAAAGCATTCGAACGTTAACAGAAGAAAGCTTTTTTTTTATTAATTTTGGTCCTCTAACAATTATTTAGTGAGCATCTGTGAAGCGTATACACTTTGCATTGCTGTTTTCGAGGTTTGAAAAATTGACGATTCAAAAATTTGATTTTCATCGTTTGAAAAAGGTATTGCCGTATTGAGTTTTGGGGCGAGATTGAGGGATGGATGCCACCCGAGTTTAAAATTGCAGGATTCTCCGAAGATCATATTAAAGTCAAAAGTTTGTTGATGCTATGAAAATTATGGGAGCCGCAGATAGGGGTTGTTTTGGTCTTTGGCACCTTGTTGCGGCTGACGGGGCGACCAAAATGTTAACAAACTTTGATAATCTGCTTCAAATGGGATGCTTATGCTTAATGATTTCTCAAAGTTTCATTGTTCGAACCGTCACGAAAGGATCGTTGTTCGATATTGATTTTTAAGGCAAAGATTTTCAACATTCCCAAACAACAATAATTCTTATCTTGGTTAATAACTGCGCGATTTCAAAACTTCAAAATGTTTTCTCCCAACATACAATACCGTAATGATAATCCGTCGTTAGATCCGTGATTTAAAAAGAAATAAAAAAATGTTTTGAAGCTTCTTTTCGACTTTGCATTTTAGGATTTCGGACAGTTTTGATATGTAGCTGGATGTGTGGTGGTGCAATCTCAGATCGGACAAAAAAAATGTTGTTCCCCGCTGCTTAATTTCGCTTCCCCCTTTCGTTTACATCGTCATATCTCGAAAACTAAATATTGGATCGAAAAACTTTATGGGGATACGGATTAATTCGGCGACTGATATGACGCCATCAGATTTTTAATTTTCAGAAAAAAAAAATTAAAAAAATCTTCAAAACATCCTCAGAAAACAATTGAAAATCTACTGTACATCCTAAACGGTGCCCCCTACGAAAAAATAGCTCTTACCTTTTCGACGCAGGATGTAGTTCTAAATCACCTGCTCTATATTTTTTTTTTCGTGGAGTTAAACATTGCCGCTCTAGAATTTTTTTATTGAAATCGGGGGTGGTTTTCTTTGAATAACTGCTCGCTGGAGCTATCGAAAAAGTTCAAACATAAAATGTCGAAAAGAGTCCGTTCTACAAAACTCTATGAAAATTGATTGCTTCTGGAAGCGTCCAAAATGTCACTTTTAAGAAAAATGCCTGAGGGGTTGCAACCGAAATGTTAAAGTTTTGTGCCCCCCAAAACGCATTGGGATTTTTTTGAGCCGTATCCGAAAATCCAGGGAGGAGATAGATTTGGCACAATCCTCTGCATCATCAAAAATCGATTTTCAAAAATTCGCCCTGGGGTCCAGGGGTGACTTGGAGCTGTGGTTCCTGGACGGGCTCCGGCGCCCATCCAAAAAAAAATAAATAAAAAAATGATGGGGCGGCAACCCCTAATGTGAAGAGTTGAATGTAGGGGTTGAAATTTTGGGGATCGTATTTTTTATTTTTTTTTCGATTTTTCGTGAAAATTTTAACATCCTATATACACCCGTTCTCGAGATATAGTATTTCGAGGCTTACGCTTACTTGGTAGTCAAATTATCAAACAATAAGACCATGTTTTGGCTCTCCATTCAATAATTTACGAATTACATTTTGTAAATAATCATTTTTATCCGTTTGCTGTAGAATACACTGATATTCCAATGAAAATCAATGAAAATAATACTGTTACACATTAATCTCAAAAACCCATAAAAGATATTTCTTATGTTATTATACTCCCATAAATCAACTAACACTTGCGTAAATGGTGAGCGTAATCGGAGATGCGGCCGAGAAGAGAGATGTACCCGTAGCGGAAGAGTGATAGAAAAATAAGTGTTCGGCTCGTTACAGCAAAAAAATGTAAAATAGTACGGAACTATTTACCAAATTGTGGGTAAACTAGCGGATATGTTTTTATGATTTAAACACTATATTATTAACGAAAGTCCATGCCACTTGTTTCATTTTTTTTAAATTAAATAAAATCATGTGTAAAATGGCTAAATCGAAGATCGAATTAGCACAAATATTGTACATATTTAACGTGTAATATATCAACAATTTACAGTTTTTTTAGAAAAATAAATAACAATTCACCAAGTGTCATCTTTTAACTTTCTATTCGTGAAATTTCAATATTTCAGTATGATTATTGTAATGACCACGGATAAAATGCGAAGGTACGATTTGGTCTTCTTTTTCAAGCGAGTGGTATCCCCTTAAGGGGTTGGGCCAGTCTGGGATTTAAAAAAAATCGACTTTTTTATTTTGGCTTAAAATACACTTTAGGGTCCTAAAAACATTATTCAATTGGTAGAATAGTGAAAAAAAATGTTTTCCCTGACCAATCTGCTGTAGTGTCGAAGCGTTAGGAGTGTTCGCCGAGTACATTTTCTAACTGCCGCGACGCGCTTCCCTTTGTCACTCGTTTACGACACTTACCCTCTGCACTAATGTACCAACGAGGCCTGATGGCTGTAATGGTTCCCCAAAAGGCCGCTAGGAGGTGGTAATTCATCAATACAGTTATATGTGTGGGTCAGTCAGCTGAAAAACAACACCACGCGTGGACGCTTCTTTCTGTTTTCGTTCGTTTTTCTGCTTCAACGAATTACTTTATTGACTACACTGGCTTTTACTGATAAATCCGATGTAGAATTCACCGAAACAGGAAAGCGTGGCTTGCGTTTCAAGATTGTGATTACGTGTAAAGAATGTGATAAAGTTTTTGTTCCGAGCTGTTCATGTATTGATAAAGCATACGAATTTAATCGCATAATCATTCTTGCAATGCGATTAATCGGAGTGGGATTACACGGCAAACAAAAATTTTGTGCATTCATGGATCTTCCACGGCCGATTTTTGATTCATTTTATGACTCTGTAGTGAAATGTAATCATGATGGTGCAGAAATAATGTGTGAGCAAAGTATGAAGAGAGGTGGTCAAGAGGAAAAAGGAAAAACCGATGAATCGAGTAACTCCGGAGGAATAGCTGTGTCCGGTGATGGATCATGGCGAAAAGAGGGTTCTCGTCGCTTTTTGGATTCGTCTCGCTGATTGGATGGAAGACTGGTAAAGTTGTGGACGTTACGGTAAAATCTAAGTACTGTAAAGCATGTGAATTTTGGAAAAAGAAGGAAGGTACAACAGAGTACGAGGAATGGCTGGTAACCCATGCCGACGAATGCCAAGCTAACGAGGGCTCTTCGGGCCTCATGGAAGTCAATGCTGTTTGTGAAATGTTCCAGCGCTCTGAATCTCTACACAATCTGAAATATGCTAGCTATATCGGAGATGGAGACTCTAAGACATATACGGGTATCGTAAATTCATCACCTTATGGAGATTCTATTGTCCAGAAGAAAGAGTGTATCGATCACGTCCAGAAACGCATGGGTATGCATCTCTGGAATTTAAAAAAGAAAACAAAGGGCCTCGGCGGAAAAGGTAAACTAACTGGCAAATTGATCGATGAACTGTCAATTTATTATGGTCTAGCGATACGCAGAAATCATGATTCTGTAGAGAAAATGAGGACTGCGATCTACGCAACACTAGATCACAAATTATCAACAGATGCCAACCCCAAGCACGATCACTGCCCGAGCGGAGGAAATTTGTGGTGCTCGTGGCAAAAGGCCAAGGCCATTGGAACTTTGGACGAATATACACATAAACCACCTTTACATGTAGAAGTATACAGGGCTATAACTCCAATTTATGAAAAATTAACTACTATTGACCTACTCAGTCGTTGCATAGGCAACAGCAATGAGAGTTTCAACACTACAGTATGGTTGATGGCCCCGAAAGTGACATCCAGTGGCAAAAATGTACTTGATACTGCTGTATATATTGCTGCAGGTACTTATAATGATGGCCTCACAAGTGCCATGAGAGTCATGCAGAACATGGGCGTCAAAATTGAGCCTAACTGCTACAATTACTGTCAAGAGACTGATCAAAATCACATCAAATTATCCGATCGTTCGCTCTCAGATGCTGCAAGAGGGGCTCGAATCGAACTAAAGGCATCCAGAAAGGAAGAAGATGAGTTCCACGTGTCCATGGAAGGTGAAATGTACGGCGCAGGCATCGCAGACTGAAAGTGTAACAAATTTTTCAGAACGTAAAACGTAAAACACGTTTTTCTCGAAACTGCATTTTTCAAATCGGGCGACGATGGTACTCGGAGACTATTGCACGTATCCATTTGAAATTTTACCTATAGCTTCACAGTAACATTATCTAGTAAATTACATACGATTTTTTTGTTATCATTTCAACTTTTTTTTATAAACAATTTACTATTAATTTTTTGGGTCAAAAATTGAACCTTTTTTTTACAAGTCCGCCATTTTGCGAAAAATTGATGTAAAACTAAAAACGTACGTACTTTACTAGCAAGTCTTATGTAGATTAGGATCCCGTTTTTTATTTAGCTTCAGATAGCACGAATTCCTAAAATCACCGTCGCCCGTAAATGCCCTTTTGAAAAAGTTAATTCCGAACATTGGCCCAGTAGCCGCCATTTTGTATCAAAATGTCAAAATAATTTTTTTTTATACACTCAAATACATGTTTAATAAAGCCTGAAAGTGAGAACTTCGATTCCTTTTTCCTTACTCCCAGAATAAATTGTCAAAGTTGTGCCTTTTTTGAGGGCTCTAGACTGGCCTATCCCCTTAAAGAAAAATGGACCAACTTGTTTTAGCCCTGACTGTTATGTCAAGAGCATTCAACTCTTCAGTGATAGTCACATGAGAGTTCTCAGTTGTCCAGTAAACGCAATTCTGAGGGTTTAATTTGAACTATGCATCATCGATCCAGATAAGTGATCCAGACAGTGTTAACTTACTGTTGCCGCACTCTGCATTACTAGTAGTTTTACATTGAGAACATTTTTATATTGTTTGATTGCCAATGAACATTCTTGGCATCGTCAATGCTGCTTTCTGTGAGTACAAAATTTCCATAGACAAGAACTATCAACTAAACATTCGCCAAAATAAGTTTCATTTTAGGGAAATTTCTAAATTAAAAGGGCAGCAATGACAATGTCAAGAAAGATCAGTGGCAATGAATCTATGGATTTAAAGAATTGGTCACTGAGAATCAATGCCGGGTTGCCCTATTTTCTTTTAGTGTTTGTTTTTCTAGCAAATTAGATTAAATTTGATATTTCATATGAGTTGATGATTAAAAAAAGATATATGGGATTATATTTTTTAATAGAATATGCATGATTATTTGTTACAGGTATCGAAAGGTTAAAAACGCTGTGTGCCAAAAAGCTGCACCTAAAAGTGGCTCCCCAGTCGACAGTTAGTAAGGTAAGCGATCACTACCCTAATGTTGGTGCTACATATCATTTGCTCACGCAAAGAACTCTGGTTCTACAATATTTATACATGTCTTGCATTGTTGTGTTCTGTTACTCTCCTCCGCTCATACATTGGTAAAATTTTGTTAAGGCGAGAAATTTCGTTGTCGCGACGCTCCAAAGCGTCTGTTCACAGTGTCGCAGTAAGTTTTAGGCGTTTTTCTAAATGTAATAATAATAATGTGCAGCTAGTACGTGCAAAGTTTTTATATGGATTTTTAGCTCTGCTGTAATAAGGATGTATACGATGTATAGAAACTCCAATAGACAACAATAAGGTAGAACTAGTTTGTAGAGACTCACAAGTTAGATTAGAATTTTTTTGTTTTAAATTTTTTTATAGAAATGATTGTGTACAACTAATCACAGCTGGCTTTAGGACGAAACATTTATTTTCTTTTCCGCTACCGACAACGTAACTAAGCATTGCATTCATGGTTACAGGTACCGTAAGTGGCTGATAACATTCGTGGTGTTTGTTATCCTTGACGACGGAACTTAATTTTTTACTTACGGACCTAGGAAAATAATAAACAGAAACGTAATGCTCCAACATATAGGCGAGCAACCAGGGACGTTCCTAGGTGTATAGCCGCCTGTTGAGCAATTTTTCGCCGCCCCCACCCTTACTTTGACAATGCGAAAACATATTTAAACCAGTATACATAAGTGCTTTATCCAAATTTATAATGAGAAATTCAGAATACAATGAATTTGTTGTATTAACGCATTTTATAAACATATATCTCATTCTCAATTGGTTGCTCTATTCTATTTTCGACCGCAGTCGGCCGCCCCTAAAATCGGCCGCCTGCATGCGGGCACACACTGCATGCTTGGTAGGAACGGCTCTACGAGCAACACATTTTCGTCTATAGCATCGGCATCCTTTTTACATAACCACTGCGTCGTAACACGACACGACACATACCTCTTTTTCGATTTTGTCGGCAACAGGTTCGACATGCAATATTTGCAGCTTCGTTAATATCCATGCGTGCAGAAACTTTCACTGGATTGACACAAATAAACAAAATTCGACATTGTTTTCTCGCTTGCTGGGTTACCATAGGATGCATGGGTGACTATAAAAAATTTAATCCCAAATGTTACAAGTCGTATTTTAAAATATTTTCTGATCTTTTTTACTTTCTCCGTTACGAAGTACGAGAAAGTATTGTGATCGTGATTTTTTTTTCAAAATTTTTTTTTACGGAAATATCCGTTTTGGGGTCTCTAGATGCAATTTCAACAATTTCTGAAAAAAAAAATTTGTGTCTGTGTGTGCGTGTGTGTCTCTGTGTGTGTGTGTCTGTCTGTGTGCGTTGTATCTCAAAAACTAATAGAGCAATTGATATGAAACTTTGAACATACGTCTTATTTGATAATCTGAAGAACTGAAAAGCTTTTGGTAAAATTTCGTACACTGGAAGTGGGTGTTTACCTTAACTGTTTTTTGTTTTTTGCCAATATTTTCTTAAATATAAAAAATATCACAAAAACATTTAACCAAACATCGAAGACAACAAAGAAATGAACATCTTTTGCTTGAAAATATTTTTTATAAAATCATTGCTATTCGAGAAAAAAACTTGGTTTATAATTATGAAACGATAATAGTTACAGCATTTATGTGAATAATAATTGTAGAGAATGCCAAAATGAACAACTTCTAAAGAATACGTTTTTTTCGAAATCTCGTTAGTTTTTGAGTAAACCGAGTTTTTGAATTTGAAGTATAATTTTTCCATCTTTCATGATTTTGACGTTTTAAACGTCAGTTTCATCCGAGTTTACGCAACGTTCGATGTACATTTAAAATATGATTTAAATTCAAAATAAACCTTGAAAACGTAAATATAAAGTCGGAGAAAGTAACATGATGGCCACATCAATTAACATTTTCGGCAGGCATCCTTACGTTCCTTGTTGCTTAAATAACTATAATACAACATCTGATTAAATAATGTCTACAGCACTGCAAAGTTCCCTTGTCGGCATCTAAGATGTTCCATTGTGGATGCACAAGATGAGCCTAGGGGTTTGCGAGTGACTTTAGCTGTCAATGCACCGTAAAATGAAAATACAGGATACTATAATCCATTGACAATCAACTTTTAGTAAGGATTTAACTACGCAAGTAATTTTGCTTTTAGGTTATAATTTATGAAGGGCAGTCAGGTGCTGTTGGCAGCAATATTATTTTCTGAAGCCACTATTATGGCTTCCCCGTTAAATACTTTTTGCACACAAACAAGATTGTGATACTGGATAAATGTTTACAAAGAAATTAGGTTTTTACTTTCTCCGTTACGAAGTACGAGAAAGTATTGTGATCGTGATTTTTTTTTCAAAAATTTTTTTTACGGAAATATCCGTTTTGGGGTCCTTGGATGCCATTTCAACAATTTCTGGAAAAAAAAATTTTGTGTCTGTGTGTGTGTGTGTCTGTCTGTATGCGCTGTATCTAAAAAACTAATTGAGCAATTGATATGAAACTTTCAAGATACGTCTTATTTAATAATCTGAAGAACTGAAAAGCTTTTGGTAAAATTTCGTACACCGGAAGTGGGTGTTTACCTTAACTGTTTTTTGTTTTTTGCCAATATTTTCTCTATATGAAAAATGCCACAAAAACATTTAAACAAACATCGAAGACAACAAAGAAATGAACATCTTTTGCTTGAAAATATTTTAATTTTTTTAATTTTTGACTTATAATTATGAAACGATAATAGTTACAGCAAATTTATTTATTTATTTATAATAATTGTAGAGAATGCCAAAATGAACAACTTCTAAAGAATAAGTTTTTTTCGAAATCTCGTTAGTTTTTGAGTAAACCGAGTTTTTGAATTTGAAGTATAATTTTTCCATCTTTCATAATTTTGACGTTTTAAACGTCAGTTTCATCCGAGTTTACGCAACGCTCGATGTACATTTAAAATGTGATTTCAATTAAAAATAAACCCATGAAAACGTAAATATAAAGTCGGAGAAAGTAACATGATGGCCACATCACCATTTTTTATTATTAATGTTAATTTAATCATATTTATCTTAATTCTTAATTAGCTTTTCAAAAATAAATTATACTCTTAAATAATGCAGCTAGCACAGTTTCTTGGTTAAAAAGTATATTTCTCAAACTGAATTTTGACATTTATTCAAACAACTTCAAAACAATCATGGTTTGCTTTACTAAAAGTTGATCGTGAGTTTGTATTAGGTCAGGAGCAAACAAAAAGTCGGTCTTACCTCGATGGTGGAGGTGCATTGTTGCCTCCTACTTCCGTGGTAGGTTGTGATCGTCTCCTCAGGTGTCGATCTAATGAACAATATTAGTGAGAGTTCAATCCAATAAAAAGGTGCTCTACAACTTTCAAATTCTATAATAAGAAAATTGGGATTACTCCTTAGAAATATGTATGATATCACAACTCTTTTATGGATGGCCTAAAAATTAAACTATTGGTTCCAAAAATTACCTAAAAACATAATGAACCTGTCTGAACATTTTTCAGTAAAAACATTGCTTGTAAAGGGTAAGTTAAGATAGTCAAAATGTCCCGATCCTTTTTTTTTAATGTATACAATAATAGGATCTCCATGGTCAGTGGGCCGAGAACCCCCCCCCCCCCCCCCCGGGTAGAACATGTTTTTTTTAATATTATTTTTTTTACTGACTAACAAGTGGATGAAAAATTCTGGAAAAATTCATGAAAATAGTCTATCATCCGATTACCTAAGAGGCTTGTCCGTAAACTAAGTACTGTTTTGTAAAAAAACACATAAAACATTTTTTTCAAAACAAAATTTATTTTTACATGAAAGAGCATTTCTTTAATTATCTTTCGACATAGTTGCCACCATTGCGCAGACATTTCTCGTAGCGGAAAACCAACTTTTTATAGAAGTGAAGACAGCCACTGCTGAACACCGTTTTGTACGTCGTCATTGCTGTCAAAGCGCCTTCTTTCAAAATCACGCTTTATGGTGTTATTCTGAACAACTGTTGTTAACAGTGATGTTATTAACATCGATGTTATTAACATTGCAATGTTATGTGAAATTGAACAGCGCTGTTAAAAACTGTATTCTGAACAGCCCGATGTACACAAATTGGCAACAGTGCAACGTCTACAAAGCGACCAACTTCATGTATATTATAATAGATGATTAATAATACGTTTTTTAGGATATTTTTAGAAAGAAAATGAGTGTTTCATAAAGCATGCACATAAATATTGGAATACCACTATCCATTTGAGTTTTTTGTTGACGAAAAACACAAACTACGAAATAACCTCAAAATATCACCGTTAACAATCTCGTAATGTCGACCGTTTTGACAAGTGCTGTTTAACATCGAAAATGTTAAGTTACATCGATGTTAGTTGACAGACAGTGTACAGAATAGTATATTCATAACATCTGTCAATGTTAGCAAATAACAACGCTGTTAACGCTAACATTTTTGTTCAGAATAACACCATTAACTTCAAGAATAAGTGGTAGTCAGAAGGTGCGAGATCGGAGCTGTACCGAAGTTGATCGACAACGTTGTTTTGATTTTTTTGTTTGTGGGATCCTAAGGGCCTCCACGCCATCGTCTGTTGTTTTGATTCTGGAGTGACATGACTAAAGTCCGGATTTATATGCGCGAAAAAAGGCATTATAATTTTTTCATATGCGCTAAAAAAATGGCGTTATAATTTTTTTATATGCACTAAAAAGGCATTATAATTTGTTTATATGCGCTTAAAATTAGCCAATATATGCGACAAAATGATTCAAATATGGATTTTATATGCGGTTTAATTAAAAATAATGTTACAAAATAAAAAAAATACGAATAGCAACTGATAATAATTTATTTATTGGAATTACAATGTAGAACCAAAATTTGATTTTCATTTTCATTTTAGGTAAAGTTAAATGACATGGAGTTCATGTTAAAATTTATTATGTCCTCCTCAGTCTCGCCTTACAAAATTCCACAAATCATTTGAATTTTTTCGTATCCCGGATTTCGATATAATACGCATCAAATTTTCGTACAGTTCTTTAATGATTTTAAAAGCCTCAATTAAGCGAAACCAAAGCTGAACTGTTTCCAAATTCTTGATTGCGATTATTAAGATGCAAAAATGAGCAATAAAAGCTAATGGTTGCAAAATATTTATACATGCAACACAATCTTTACATTTTTTTTAAGTGCTACCGATTCTTCATCAATAAAATTAAGAGGAATATTTTCTTATTTTTCAAAATTTTTGGCGTAGAATAAAGCAGCTTCCAGCCAACCACAATTACCGGGTACGGTTGCATCTAGTATCATCTGCATAAGCGTACAAGCTTAACTTGCTTATGGGGAAATCCCCTTATTTTATATAAATAATATAATACATACATATCTACATAACACAAGGTTACATTCGCTAGTTAGGGGAATCCCGTAAATTTATCTTATACGATTTTATAAAAAATATTTCAACGCTCGCAAATTTATTTTTCATTTATTTATTTTTCAAATTTCAACAAAATCAATTACAATTAATGGAAATATTGACTTTATATGTACTTATATGCGGATATATGCTCAAATAAGTTAAATGTGACAAAACCTCGAAATATTAAGTTATATGCGAAATAAAACTTGGTACTTTGATTTATTTCCGAGAGAACCGTATAGATACAATTCGCCAGTTCCATACGAAAGAGCAAATAAAACATGTAAAAAAATATAAATCCGGACTCTGGACATGACACACCCATGTTTCATCACCGGTCAGAATTCTGTTTAAGAAGTCAAAGCACTGCCAAGTCGCTTCGTTTTGTGCACATCTGTAGACATTTTTGGAACCCAACGTTTTGCGATAATTTAAGCGATTTGCGACAATCTCTTGCAAAACGGTTTTTGAAATTTGTGGAAACTCATTTGAAAGCATTGCGAACCGTCTGTTTTTACGAATTTTCTCATTCACTTTTCCAACCAACTCATCATTGACAACAGATGGCCGCCCACTCCGTACTTCGTCATGAACATTGGTTCGTCCATCATTGAACTGCCTAACCCACTTTCCCACCATTCCGTCCGTCATTACATTTTCCCCATAAATCTCTACAAGTTGACGATGAATTTCAGCGGGCTTAACATTCTTTGCGCTCAAAAACCTTATTACAGAACGCACTTCACAGTCCGTGGGCTCAGAAATTGTCTTAAACATTTTGAACGCTCACCAACAAAACTAAACACTACACAATTCGGCTGTAATGGCCTCAGTGGAAAGACAATGAACCAGAGAGACGAGTGAGCATGCGAGGAACTGCGGCACTAGCACTGGGGTGGCAGTAGAACGAAACGGTACTTAGATTACGGACAAGCCTCGTATTTGTCCATTTTCAAGGTCATTCAAGATCATTTGGACCCTAAAAAAAGTCCATAAGTGTTTTAATCGATTTTTAACCTACAGGACCTCCTTTTACCAGGTTTTTGATATTCCCATTATATTTACCCCATAAAAATCTACAAAAATATGAATCAAGACGTATTTATATAATAATAATAATAATAATATAAGATTTATTTCCATATAATATGATACATATTGTCGGATATTGTCAAGTAGTATATAGGCACTCTAATCTTATACAGAGTGTACAAAAATTTTTGCCTTCACGGAAAAGTTTTGGGCTTTGTAGCAATCATCGCACCCTATTTGTTTATTTGCTCATAAACTCGTTAAGTGAGTAATAACACTGTTCTATTAAGTGTGATTTTAATTCTAGTTTGAATAACCGTTCACAGGTGATGGTTTTGAAACGTTCGTCCAGTTGACATAGTTTATTAAAGCATTTTAATCCAGCGTGTGCTGGGTTTCGTTGGCTGATTTGTAGCCGCGTAAATGGAACTGTCAATTCAGTTTTGTTGCGTACATTATAATTATGTGAATCTTGCCTCGTACAGGTTATGTGCTTTCTTTTGTATGTTAATAGAACAAGTCTATAAATATATAAAGAAGGGAGTGTCATTATATTCAATTTTTTGAAAAGGGGTCGGCATGGTTCAGTGATTGATTTATTGCACATTGCTCTAATGATTTTTTTTTGTGCCACAAAGCAATCTTGAAGGGCTGGGCCCCAGAAAATTACACCGTAAGAGAGAATGGACTGGACCAGGCCGAAGTACATTAATTTTAGAACTTCTTGTGACACTAAGTGTCTTATATTTTTGAATATAAAGACTCTGCTGCTTAATATAGCATTTACGTGGTCAGTATGTTTGCGCCACGTTTGCTTATGGTCCAACAAAATGCCTAGAAATTTTATTGAGTCAGTTTCAGTTATGGATTTTTTGTTTAATCTCAGAAGTGGAGAGCATTGTATTTTTTGAGTTTTTGTGCATATTTGCATAAATGCAGATTTTCGTGTGTTGATTAGAAGGCAATTGGCACCGCACCAGGCTTCCACAAGGTTCATGCATCGTTGGGCTAGCTCCGTTGCTTCCTCTAGTGTGTTTGCACTTACTATAATATTTACATCGTCTGCGTAGAGAATTGGAACTGCTACTTGTTCCAATTTTACTGCTAGGTTATTTATGACTATATTAAATAGGGTGGGTGAAAGCCCTGAGCCTTGTGGGGTTCATTTCGTTACCTTGTGGTAGTCTGAGCGGATACCCTCAACCTCCACCAATTGGAATCGGTTGCTGAGGAATGATGCTACCCATTTATTGGGCAGTCCTCTAATTACCGTGTTGGACAGTGCTTCTAATAGCAGGTGATGGTTGATAGTATCAAACGGTTTTGAAAAGTCGATAAACAGTGCTAGAGTTACGTGTTTCTGTTCGAGTGATTTATGTAATAAATTTAAAGCTGATAAAATGGCATCCTCAGTCGAGAAGCCTTGTCTGAAGCCAAACTGATTTTGAGAGTTGCATAATCGCAAGTTGAAACAAAATTCAAATATTTTTGCAAACATATGAATTTTCTCTTTCATATGTGTTTGTTGTTGGGGGTGGGGTTTCTCCTGATTGAATGAAATGAGTATTAAAATGTGCCGCTATCTTGTTTTTATCACTAGTCATTACTTCATTAATTTTTAATTTGTTTATTTTTCTTTTATGGTTTGAGTATTTTTCAACTTTTTTAAGGGTTTTTACCATTTTTCGTAGAACTGCCCATATACCGGGTGTTCAATAAAAAACGGCCAAAGCCATTACTGTTATTTATTGACCAATATGAATGAGCTAAAAACCAAAGTCAATGGCTGTTTAAATACTAACAAATGGCATTCAAATCGATTTTTTTCAACAATAACTTCATTGCCAAATAATAGTCAACTTAAAATTTTTATACGGCTGCCTGTAATGGTTTAATTTTATTACATTAGACATTATTTTTCCCAATCCCATAATGTCCAATATGTTGTTTTTTGTTCAATAGTTTGGTTAAAAAAAATTAAAATAAATAAAAAATTATATTTTTCAAAAATTATAATTAGCGTGCCTTGGAAAAAAGTGACAAATGTCATTTGTTGTAAGGTTATGTCAAACATGAATAATAAGCACCCAATAAATAAAACACGAAATTGTCGATCCACTCTCTTCGGCTTTTTAAAGGCTCCATATTGTCTCAAATTTCTTTCTAACTTTCTAAATTTAGAATTTGCCGCTCTGGAAACCATAGATGATAAATCCGTGCTGCAGCTCTTCGATTTCTATTTCATAGAAAATAAATTTGCAACATGTGTGCTAATTCGCTATTGTTCAAGATTATGTCTAAAACACACACTAATAACAAATGGTTGACATTACTTATACAATAAACGACATTTGTCGATTTGAATTTTTTTCAAGGCACACTACATTTATTACCAAAAAATCATGTGAATAAGATTTATCATTATCTTTTTCTGGTATAAATATTAACTTAAAACCAACATATCGGACTAAATTGGATTCAGAAAAACAATGTCTTAATATTAAAAAATTAGAAAAGTATATGCAGCCATTTAAAAATTTAAAGTTGACTATCATTTGGCAATGAAGTTGATTTTGAAAAAAGATATAATTACCGTCATTTTATAGTATTTAAACAGCCATTGACTTTCTTTTTTAGTTTATTCAAATCGGTCAATAAATAACAGAATTGTGGAGTTGGGCGTTTTTTATCGAACACACAGTATGTGAACATTTTCTGCGAATAGGCGGAAGCTTTTTTTAAAAATGAACATTTTGGTGTTTATTTTATCTTTGTAGTTTAAATATTCGCTGAGACATTGAAATTTTCAGAACATTTCGTTTCAGGCATCAAAACAATGAAAAACTTGTTTTTCACTAAAAAAATCACCAATTACTCTTTTATAAGGCGTTTTTATGGAAAATAAAGGAATTTAAATTCTTCTTTATTTTCCTACTTACCCTCGGTTTGCACACATGCTATTTGTAACATAATTAGCACACTGGGTCACATTGACCCATTAATTTTAAATTGCGATTTTTTGGGGTACATCACATCTTGGGTAAAAAAAAACATTTTTGGTGTATTATTTGAACCCTCTCAAATGATACTATGTAGGTTAGATTGGGAAATCTAAGTTTGAATAACCGCAAACGAGTTTTAAGAACAAGTATGTTGAGAAATGCCTTTTTTCAGTTAATTGCGTCTAGTTTATTCAAATTTAAGTTTTATGGGTTAGGGATTTTGGGATTTTTTTGGTGAATTACTTAGAACATATACTTATGGAACAGGAATACAAAGCATAGAATTGAGTCCAAGAAGTGAGATGCAGATGCCTCATTCTATTTTTTTTTGCTTTTTTATGATGTGTACACTTGTGTGTGTGATAAGAATTGAGTTGGTAGCACTGTCATACACTATCTGCATTACACTCTTTCAACATAGGAAGTTATCTCTCACACTCATGGACTTTTTTGGGGATTTCGCGCGATTGTGGACATGCACATAGCGAACAAAAGAAATGTTATATCTATCCTTGTCGCACAGATGTGGACACAGTTTCGGTACACGTAAGTTATACGGTATTCCTATTCTATGAGTATATGTTGTAAGGTGAATGAACTGTGAACTGTGTGACGAGTATACTCGTCATGAAGAATTGGCAATATTCTAAGTTATGTCGAGTCATATTGACATTTCTTCATAATGAGTATACTCGTCAAAAACAGCAAAAAAGAAGAAATGGCAATATCTTGTGTTTATGTCGAGTAGGTCGTTATAACACAAAATTTTGCCATTTTTCATGACGAGTATACCCGTCAAACAAAACTAACTGGTTAAGTTTAAAAAAAAAATTAGAGTTCGTTTCAAAAAGTACAATTATTTTTACATTTGAAAATGTGACAAATTTTCATGTTTTAAAAACTTCTTTTTACAAGTATGTTTTCAGAAAAAACGCAATGTTTTTTTTTTTATTAGGAAAGATGATTGACAGGAGTTCGGGTTAGGGAATCGAGGATGATGGGGACTTGGCTTAGCCAGCTAGGGCATTCAGCCACAACCAATTCATAGTAATAATATTCATATTTAAATGAAATGGGGACAAACACTAGACACCCAGGGACCCGTACGGCCATTTTTCGTGTTGAAAAAGTGACCGTCCGGACGGGACTCGAACCCGCACCAAATAGGGTCCAGAGGACGGACCTCTACCCACTAGACCACCGCGGCCCCAAGTTTTTTTTTTATGGGTTTATAGTACAGTTATCAGGAAATAATACCATTACAAATACAAAATAAAAGAAAATTTGTCCATATTTTATTCTATGAATGCTCAGTTGTTGCAAAGTTTCGTTCTGTGTTCTAAGCAGACAGGCCGCAGGCATAATGTGGATGGATATCGTGTTTATTTGTCAGTAATCCCTGGACACATCCGGCACCTAGTCCTTTTGCCCAATAATCCGGCACCCTCAACCTCAGAGCGTACGTTGTGCGGCAGCTTCATCTCCCCAATCGCACATTTGAGAGAAATTCTCAACTTGGGATTTTTTTTGCACTCGATTAAATATGGTTTTACAAGGTGCCAAATAACTTTTTTCATGCATAACGTAGCCGGAATGTTCTCTTCTCTGCCAAGCATAGCGTTTTTGCATTTCAAAAGAATCCTTGCGTTAACCATGGCCTACTCAAGCATGCCCCAAAAAATCCCAAGAGGCCAGCGGTTGCTGACTCTGACAACTGTATAGTTTTTACATAAGGCATCAAATGTATTGGTCCCGCTTTTCGTTTCATTCATGTTGGACGATTTTTGACATGCCTTTGAGAATTTCATTAGAGTCTATAAAGGAGGCAACCAGTAGGATGACTTTATTGTTTCTCGGGGTGTACAACAGCAACGTTATTTCGGAATCCGACCAGCAGAATTTCGTGCTTGGGGGATCTGTTCCCGCAACCTTCATCTCCATCGGGATTTCTCTCTTGTTTTTCCGGATTGTCCCGGTTATACGGCTCCTCCTTCATTTCTTCAAACAAAGGTATCTCTGTATGGAGGTCGTCACATGTTAAGGTCCAGTGGGATCCATGAATTGGCTCAGTAACCTGACGCAGCAAAACTTGAGGCACAAGTTCATCCTTTTTAGTTCTTGCTGATCCTGAGATATATACAGGGTGTTTCAAAATTCATGCACCAAAAGTTTTCTGCGTACTCCTCGTAGATAAGGAGAAAAAAAACCCTTATGACAAATCTTGATTTTCCACAAAATAACATGGATTTAACCCCTTCGCAGGAATATTAAAGAGACGCCACTGCTCCCTATCAATGAATACTTTCGTTCGCGTGTAGAAAGAGGCGAGAACACCACGTAAATGTTCGCGCTCGCCTGGTCTGGGGTCTTCGTCTCTCGAGCTTGTACTGTCGGCGTTAGATAAACAAGCGGTGTCGATTTCATTGACGCAGCACACAAATTAGGTCAATGTACCATCGAGTATGGAATTTTTAAAACTGATTTGTGTCTTCCCGGAAACACAGATGTTTTTACGGACTTTCCAAAAATGTGTTATTCCAAATTAGGTCTTGGCCTTGGGTAACAAAGGGATATCATTTTACAGCACCTACCCCCCGTGATTTTAAGTAATAGGATTGCAGGGGATACAATTGTATAGCAATAAAAATGCACAAGCATAGGAAGCCACCAGGAATAATAAAAAAAGCATAATAAATAAGGTGAACTTGAAATTTGTGCGTCGGATTTATCAACCCGCACCGGACTATTTATTTATAGATAAAATTATTTCAACTGCGCGCTCAAAATTAGGTCACTATTCATTCATGCGTCAACACTTAAAATCGACACCGTTTGGTTTTATACAAGTGAACGAAAGTTTTCATTGATAGGGAACTGTGGCGTCTCTTTAATATTTCTGCGAAGGGGTTAAATCCATTTTATTTTGTAGAAAATGGAGATTTGTCATAAGGGTTTTTTTTCTTTCTATCTACGAGGAGTACGGAGAAAATTTTTGGTATCCTTGGCTGTATAAGGACACCATATGAGAACGCTAGTATTCCAAATAGGACAAACAAAGGATTTAAAATGGCAGTGTATCAATCCCCTTAAATTGTTGACTATGCCTTTTGATGAAACCCACCATTTTGGTGGGTTTTAGAGGAGATCTTAGCTAGATGAGCTGAGAAACTCCAGTCTTTGACTTGATCAACCCGTACCAACTGCTCACTGGTATCTGCAAAAAAAAGGGGTATATACCCTTTTCAAGAAGGATCGCATGGCACTTGTTCAGATTTAGCCGCATCCTGCTAAGCGGGCACCAGACGGCAAACCTATCAAGATCGTCCTGCACGTGCCCATGAGTCACTACACTATTTATCACCGAGAATATCTTGATATCATCGGCGTACATAAGAAATTGAATATGTTTAAAGCAATCTGCAACATCGTTAATAAATTTGTTGGACAATAAGGGACCTAAATGGGATCCTTGAGGAACATCGGCCGTAACCTGTACAGTTTCAAGGTCATCAAATCTTAGGTTCTCCGTCAGAAAACTCTTACGTTGATGAGGGAAAATGCAGAGAACGAGGTTCCATTTTTTGCCAACCACAATTCCTTATCACAAACTTTGGATGGTTTCCAAAACCCTGAATAATATGAGACTGCTAGATAAGCTCGCATTTCCGGCACATCAGTGGAATGATGGTACATTGTTGTGCGCATTCTCTCAATAAAATTCACAGTTGTAACGTCAATCTGGATGTTAGTGAATTTCACTGTCTTCTACAATGTCGGGGGAAAAAATAATTCCCAAAATTCTTCAATCGTCTTGGCGTTAGCCGTGTTGGTTATTGGGCCGGGAATGATTACGGGAAGACCATTTGATGTGCCCGAAATCGATCTGCCCGACTCTCTTCGTTCCCACATTTTCCTCTTCCAAAAAAAAAGGACTGCATTCTCGACTTCATCATCCCAATTGTCTGCTTCACTGGCGTACTCGATATCAGATAAATCATTCCCTGGATCGGAAATTCGATCATCGTCGAGCATTTGTTGAGCCAACGTATGGCTTCGCAACTCTCGCTGCTTACCGGACATATTTATCTGTAGAAAACTTGAAAAAAATTTTAGTGAAAACGTAAAAAAAATGTGCTCACAGATGTTTACTTGTATAAATATGCTCTCAACAAATCGAAAAAGAAACGGAAAACAAAATGGTCGATAATGACCGAAAAAAACCGTGATTTACACACTCAATCAATTTGACCCTAGAAACAAGACTTTTTGTCTGATCGAGCACCACGTGCTACAGCCACCTAGTATACCTTATAAGTACAAAAACAAAGGAAGAAGTTAAACAACTTATCACACGTAATCAATCACAAAACTTAAATAACTTGCTTAAAAATTGTTAGTGTCCAAAAGTACCGCTAGATGGCAATTTTTATGTCGCCTATCGAAAATTGAGGGCAAAGTTGGGGACCGGGTCATTTTGACCCTGTGTACAAACCGAGCGTTTAGAATCAAAATTAAAATATTCTGACACAAACAGAAACTACTCATTAGATTTTCTTACAAATTTCAAGGATATTTTGAATAGTTATTTAGGACCATCTGAAAATTTCAAATCAATATCTTTAATATTTTAGGATTTTTCATTTTTCTAATTAGAATCAAAAATTTAAATATTCTGACGCAAACTACTCATTAGCTTTTGTTGTAATTTTCAGGTATATCTTGAATATTTATGTAGAACTATCTTTGAAAAACTATTTGGTAATATTAATCTATTTCATGATGAAATGATAAATGCACTTGATTGTTTTACATATTGAAATTATTATTTATTTCCAAGACTCTCTTGACATGTCGTCTTCTAAATAAATAAATATGTAAAACAATCAAGTACTTTTATCATTTAATTACTCAAAATGTTTTATCAAGAGTGCAATGAGAAAGCAATAAAACATGTAATCTATTTCATATTCCTAAATAAAAAATCAGTTACAGTTCGTATGTTTAAATTCTTTAACCCTTTCAGCCCTGGATTTTTAAATTTGAAAAAAAAAATGTTTTGTTAATTATTGATGGGGAGCTTCTTAAGACCATAAATACCAAATTTGAACTGATTTGATTAATTAGTATAGGAATTAATTAGTGAGGCTTTGTTGAAGTGACATCTAGTGACAAACAGCAAAAATATGGATTGTCATAGTAAGTAGAGACATGTAAATGTTGCGGTAGCAATTGCCACCACCAGGGCCGAAAGGGTTAAACTGTTGATTTGACTGTTATCTGTCGTTCTTTTTCTTTTTTTTTACATCCCTAAGATCCCGATTTTTTCTTTTTCTAAATTCATCCTAAAGCCAGCATGTGCGTTTTTAATTTAATTTACGCAAAATAATCTCGGTGCATAAATTATCGAAATATTGTCAGACTAATGGATATTTCATTTGTTTTTTAAGACTCAAATTGATAGTCAAAAAATGAATGAAGAAGGCCAAGTTAAGGATCATTTTGAAATTGTACAAGACATGTTGCACCTAACAGACAAAAGGCCTGTGCATTTGCCATACGGCGGGTTTTACTCCATGCTAGTCAATCCGAACGTGCACACACCATAACTGTAAACCATTACACCACAATAAACTGTAACTGAGTAAGAGTATTATTTCTTGTATTACGAATAATGTTCATCCAGTAAGTACATACTCTAATAGCTTGGTTATAAGGAGCATTTCTGGGAGGGTTTTACCCAATCGAAACACCCCTGTTTTATTATCTGCGATATCCACAGTGTATTAATTTCAATCCTAAAACATTGGTACCAATTCAATATAATAATTAAACAATTGCAAATGTTTCCATACGATTTATATATTTTGATATTAAAAACACATTTTGCTTCCTATGCTCTTTACAACCAAGCAACTGTATCTGATAAAAATGTGTAGATTAGTTGCTCCAACTTAGAGATGGGTTTCGTTTTATACCCCGAGTATAAAATGGCACGCGTGTACATGAACCCCAAAACACGATACATTAGTTTACGCTTAGAGGAAATATATGTGTGTGTTAGAATAGTAGTTTCAGGTTTCCATTCGTGATTTCAGTGATTATCTAGAAACAAATCAGGGTGCAATAACATAGGAACAGCTAATTTTGATTGAGAACTGAAAGTAAAGAGACACAATATATTTACTTAGACATGTTTACTAACTTTCAAAAGCCTTCCCAGTAAGGATAAATTAATATAAAACAATAAGGCAGAAGACTAGCCTACCTTCCAATTTATTGATCATAAACAAGGGTTTCACAGGTGAAGAGTAATGTAAAGGGTGTTTCAAATTCGGGCGTTACCATGGGGATCTCGCTTGTTAAAAGAGATAGAAGGTATGTTTAAATTTGGCAGAATTTTATGCTGAATAATAATTTGTTTTTGAGTTAAATCCAAAAAACTGAAAAAACTGATTTTCGTCTTCTTTATATCTCCGTTATTTGAGGTGATATTATAAAACGATAAGGATGTTCTTATGGCACTTTTTATTATCTAATATATGGCATAAGATTTTTAGTTGTAACATGAAGTAACAAAAAAACAAAACTGCAACGAATTAAAGTATTTATTTTTTAACTGGATTATATAAAACATATTCTAATTGATAAATTTTGCAAGAAAATGAAAATTTTACGTTTTGAAATTACGCATTGTGTGATATTTTTCAAAACAATCTCCAACGTGCATGTTTGGTTTTCCGGGGCAAGTATCGCAAAACTCGATTGTTTCGCGTCTTTTGCCCGCTTCTTTTCTGTTTGAACACACAACACAGTCTCTACTCTTGCCTTTTCGCGGAATGTGCAATTTCTTATTGAGCCTAATTTCAGACGTTGATGTTGACGGTCTTGAACGATCTTCCCGGAAATCACCCACAAGCTGATCCACCAATCGTTTCACAAACTTCACATGCGACAATGGCTTTTCATTTTTTATTTTTTTCACACTTTTATATAAAATGTATGAGTTGACACTTGACATCTCCAAGCCCCAAAAAAACATTTTCCGCCACCACTTTAGGGATTTTCTCAAGAAACAATAGCTGGAGGCGTATTGATCAGCGCGATCAACACCGCCCATTGAATTTGTGTAGTTTACTACAATTTTAGGTTTATTGATATCTTGTTGTTCGCCTCCTCTCAAAAATCTTGTTTTCGTTACAAATCCGGCACTATCGCTAGTACTCAACAGCGTGACTATTCGTTTGTCTTTCTACGACAATAACATTGTATTCGCTCTTTTATAAGCAACACATTTATTTTCGGGAAATTTGGGCTTCTTGATCGAATCAGGTATTCCCTTTCTATTCATTTTTAATGTCCCTGTGAGATAACATTTTACTTTCAATAATTCATCTGCCAATGGTAAACTTGTATAATATCTGTCCGTAAACATATGGTATCCCTGTGCGTCTGGTACATTAGTCAATAATTTATTATACAAATGCAACGCAATCCTAGTGGTAACAGGTAAATCTGGTTTGATAAGACTATCGGAAGTAATACTGCCATAATAGGGAAGGATATTGTAAACATACCCTGTTTCAGAATCCGCCAAAACGTATATTCTTATGCCCCATTTAGTAGGCTTATTTGGATTATAAGTTATAAAACTTACTTTGCCTTTGAATTTTATAACTGATTCATCAACACAGATGTTTTTACCAGGTATAAAATACTCCGAAAATTTTGAGTTAATGTATTCTAAAAAATCACTAACCCGTTATACGGGTTCTTATATCTGTCCTTTGAGGGTCTATTGTTTTCAGATGTAACATCCAAAATATTTGGTTAAACCTTTTTCTCGTGAATACATTAGCAAAAAACAATATTTTAGTATTACTGTTGTTTGACCAATAGTCTTGCATATTTGGTAAATACATTGTGCCCATATTGAGGATGACTCCAATAAAAGCCCAGAATTCTTCTCGTTTCGTATCACGCCAAGTATGCCATATTGAATACTTACTAAGAGTTATATTTTCCAATTTGTTTTTAGTGTCATTATTCGTTTCCGCTACAATTTCGTCCACAAGATCATCCGTAAAATACAATTTGAAAAATTGTATAGGTTCGTCGATATTGAAGATTTGCGGTCCTGGTACTTTATTTCCCGTTGAGAAGATTATGTTTTGCAAGGGAGTGTCACTTCCTGAAATGTCGGTCCACCTACTGTTGTCTACAGGTGCTTCATCGTCTGAGTCCGATTCAATAATTGGAGTTTTTCGTTTTTTACGCACTATTATAATGTCACTATCATCACTATCTGTTTCTAAAGTATTTCCCGGCTCGTCCATAAATATTCCATTTGAATTGTCTGCGTCTGCGTGCATTGCAAAATCCAGCTCATCTTCCACATCACTTATTTCAAAATATTCTTCATAATTTTCGCCCTCCATCTTCATCACACAAGGGATCACAAAGTTTTGAGACGAAACATAAAGCTATGCGTATTGTAATATAAACACAGAATGCGTCCCTCATTTAATTGGTTTTTACAAATGGCGATAACAATTCTTGGAACGAACATAAAGCATTGCGTATTTTTGTTTAAATATCATTTTTATGTAAGTACCAAATACAGATCATAAAACACAGATTGTGTTCCTCGTTAGAGTAGTTTTTACAAACGCGCTCAAAAAAAAGTTATATACAATATGTTTTATACATGGTGTATTTGAAATAAGGAACAGGCTCGTAACCACAAAGATATTATATTATTTTTAAACAATATTCGCAATTATTTTGTTTATAACTGTAACAAAAAGCCCGCAATTAATTATTAATTATATGTCGGCCTGGGTCCGACAACGGAGTTGCGGTTCATATCTTATATGTCGGCCTGGGTCCGACAACGGAGTGCAAAGGGTTAAATTCGTTCGAAACGAAACACTGCTGTCAGTGCTGCCACATGTTAAAAGATAAAACACACTAATTTTAAGTATATATTTTATTTTAGAAATAAATCCTTAACTAAAACCAAAGTAGAAAAAATAGTATATTATACTTGTTTAATAAGCATTGTGGGGCACGAGTGGTATTGGAGCACGAGTCGGGCAGCAAGGAGTATCTCTTATTAAACTTGTATAATAATGTTCTATTATTGGCAATCTATTTAGTGCTTACTAAAAATCATTCGTGCCATGGAATTAAAAATCTGAATAACTCTTTGTCATCAAGCATTATGATTCTTTATGAATAAAAATATCGTTTGATAATTAAGAATTATTAATATAACAGCGAGATATGTTCCGTATTTTTTATTCAGTAAACAGAAATACAGTATTGGCTAGATGTAAATATTAAAAATGTATCTAGAAAGACCCCATCAAACCTTTTTGTTCATGGATCGACAGAAATTGGGAGAGTTTGGACCATTTAATTTACATTGCAAAGCATACGGTAATAAAGTTACTTAAGAAGATCGCAATAGTATTTTGGAACTGGTAATACTAAACTTATCTTAATCTAATGTTTATTTAGAAAACATATTTTAGATAAATTAATCTCTTGCAGCAAAGTTCCAGCTGAATTAAATTTGCCAGCAAATAAAGTACGTTCATTAAAAAAAAAACCTCAAGTGTGCCATGATTTTTTAATTTTAAAAATTTAAGTTGGTAACACATATTGAGGTTATGTTACTTCTCAAAATTAAACATGAAACTTTAGTCAATTTATAGATACGTTAAATTTTTCACTATAAAATTATATTAAATGTTGTATGTGCCTTCCTTCTTCTTGAACACAAGCCTGAACTCTTCGTCGCACACCCTCCATTACGCTCCGCAACAACACTGGATTATTGTTAATTTCTATAAATTTATCTCGAATTTGTTGTCGCATGTCTTCTAGATTGTGTACTGGTTGTGCATAAATACAATTTTTCAGGTATGGACACAAGAAAAAATCGCATGGTGTTAAATTATCCACTGTGCAATGAGGAGTTGCTCCGTATTGATGAAAATATCCACTTTGCAGTTCGTCATCATTTAATTCATTTATAAAAGCCAATAAAATTTCTGTACGATAACGGTTTGCAGTTATCGTACCTAAAATGAATGTACGGTTATTGAATTTTTATTATTAAAATAATAAAAATAGGATTTTACCTTCAAAGAATATCGGTCCAACTAATCTTCTCCCACTAATCGGTGCCCAAATGCCAACTTTCTCTGGATGTAGTGGTTTCTCTCAATATATACGAGGATTTTCATCCGACCAAATTCTCACAGTTTGGGAATTAATGTACCCATCCTTGTAAGGCTTCATCGGTAAAAAAAGTAATTTGTAAAACATCCTCGTTTACATTTTGTAAAAAACACTGACAAAATTCCAGTCGTCTGGGGTAATCAACAGGTAATAACTCTTGCACCTATGTTATGCGATAAAAAGGTATAGTTGCAAATCTTTTCGTAGAAGCTTGTGGTATGTTCCTACCGACAAATTAATTTGCTGTGACAAATGACGCAGAAAAGTCGTAGGTTTATCTTCTAAAATTTCTTGGGCTGTGTTTATAGCAACTTGAGTTCATTTAACTGGTCTACCACTTCCTGGTTTACGGAGAATACTACCCGTTTCACGAAATAATACAACAGATCGTGATAAGGTATTTTTAAATTCATCATAAATAATGGGCACGTTACGAAATTCTTCCTGAAATTCTGCTAAATATGTGTCGAATGAATACACCAAATTTCCGTCCACTTTGGTCCCATTTCGGAAATTACTTTCAATTAGAAACGTTTTTTGCTGGTTGCTGTAAACCATTGTGAGCACAGAATAATTGTGACTCCTAGAAAGATCTGACGTTTATATGTCAATTCCTGTGTGTGCCAACTTAAATTTTTAAAACGAAAAAGTCATGGCACACTTGAAGTTTTTTTTTAATAAACATACGATATAAACCATATAAAATTCATTTGGGCCACACACTTGCGCCTGGTGACAATTTAAGACGCAAAAGGTAAAAACGACAAGATATGGATATTGCCAGCAGCGGAAAATATAACAACAATAATGTAAACATTAAAAATTGTTTTCCCATCAGAACACCTAGAGACCGGTTTCGACCTTTCAGGTCTAATCAGTATATTCCAATAGTAATCTCCGTTTCCCCATCAGCAACTAACTACACTGATGAGACCCAAAAGGTCGAAACCGGTCTGTAGGTGTTCTGATGGGGAAACAATATTTAATGTTTAATTTAAGATGCCTTTCATTTTGTAATTGG
Organism: Ocypus olens; assembly: GCA_910593695.2. NCBI lineage: Eukaryota > Metazoa > Arthropoda > Insecta > Coleoptera > Staphylinidae > Ocypus > Ocypus olens. The sequence continues at coordinate 23,137,533 of OU343058.1, read as the reverse complement.
TTGCTACATGAGTACAATGAAGATGATAGAATAAAAAAAAAACATAATTTGGATTGTACAGATGAATGCAAATTCACAAATAGTGTTTTTTAATTCCATGGCACGGATGATTTTTAGTAAGCGCTACATAGATTGCAAATAATAGTATATTGTACAACGAGCATATAATGATAGCTATTAATCACGAGAACGATGTTTGCGGAACGAGCCGTAGGCGAGTTGAGCAAATTGTTTGAGTGATTAATAGCCATTATATGCGAGTTGTACACTATACTTTGTTCACGAAAATTAAAATCAAAATTAAAATTAAAGTTGTAATTACAATTACAATTGAAAAAAAATTAAAATCAGTATTAAACAGAGTAAACAAAATATTATCATAAATCGCGTTCTGTGAATTAAAGCGCGAATTGGCGTGTTTAATAACCATATTAAACACGCAAATGCGTGTTTAAGAAATTGAGTGTTAAATGTACCCCATTAATGCTGCCCGTAGAATTAAATAATGCGCACATTATAACATTTTCGTGAACAAAAGTGTTTTTCTACTCCTTACCGTATATTGATTAATTCCGTAACAATAAACTGTACGGATATAAGCTATTTTTCGGTTAAGTGTACGGATATGAAATCCAGGTTACAGATAATAAACAACCATTTTTATAGAACGTTACGGCTGCGGCAGCGACGGGAGAACGTCACATCAAACGTCAAATAATTAATCTACATTTTTATATAATCGGAAATCATCATGGAAATTGAAAGTGATTCGAATAATTGTACCCCACCTGAAATTAGGAAATCTGCTCAAGATATCCAGCAGGGATTACTGCCAATCAGATCTCGTCCAAAATACGACAAGTAAGAATGTGAAAACTATCAATGAATACGTTATGATTACGTGCATAGAAAACATTTCCAAAACTGATGAACCTTCAACATTGTAGACCACACGTTACAGTGACTTTTTTATAATGGAGACGTGCCCGCGCCGAGAAATCGTCACACATCAAACGTCAGATAAATTAATTTACATGTTTTTTTGGTATTCATTATGAAAAGTGAAAGGGATTTCAGTCGTAGAAAAAGTTATCTGTACAACGCGAGTGGATATGATACCCCCATATCTCACTCGGCATTGGGGCACTCGCCTACGGCTCGTTCCCCAAACTTGCTTTTGTGAGATATGGGCATCATATCCACTCTTGTTGCACAATATACTATTTAAACGATTATATGTTCATTTTTGAAATTAAATGTGTGTTGTCATATTGTTGTCATCACAAAAAAATTGAGCATTGAGATGCGATAAAAAATAAATACAGCGTCCATAAGAAAGTTGACGATTGTTTAAAAGAAACAAAACATGTTACAAAAAATCTTATGCCATCTATTAGATAATAAAAAAAGTGCTATAAGAACGTCTTTGCCGTTTTTAAATATCACCTCAAATAAGGAAGATATCAAGAAAAAACGAAAATCAGTTTTTTCGGTTTTTTGGATTTAACTAGAAAACAAAACAATTGAAGTATTTTTCAGCATAAAATTCTCCAGGTTAAGTGCCTAACTACCTCTTCTAATAAGCGAGATCCTCATGGTGAGCCTCGAATTTGAAACACCTTGATAACACAAAAATTCAATAGACTCTGTTCCATTGATTCACGAATTTAATTGTGGAAACCCTGGCGTGGATTTTAATGGTTGGATTGTGGGATAGGACCCACCCAATACCCTTTGTATAACTTTACTATGATCTACACAACTCGTTTGTTTTCAAATTATTTGCGATGCAAGTATAACAAGATTCATTCTTGAAGTTGAGTTTTTAAAATGTAAAATCCCTTACATGATTGTAGATAAATTAGGTAATAATAAAAAATGCAATACTCATGTAGATAAAAGTGCCATAATTTTCATTATTATTAATGTTTAATCCCAAAGGTCGCAGGTAAGGTAAGATGGTTGAGCATCCTCCACATAACTTAATACACCAGGGTTTATATGAATAAATTAACAAGATTTATTGTTGAAGCTATTACTTTGTGATACATATTGAATTACTAAGGAGGTTGAAGGTATTGTTTGATAATGTCCGAGTAGGACGAAAATAGTCACAATAAAGTAAAAAATTCGTGATTACCATCAAAGTATTAGTAGTGAATAAATTAATCTAGTTTAATTCTAGTTTTAGTTAATGGCCTTGGCTGTCGACTACTTGAACCCAAAATACATTCATTCATTTTGATAGAATCAGCCGATACTATAACCACAAGTTTACTTCACAAGTCTACAAATTTGATAACATAAGCATATTTATTGAAATCACGTATGGAAACACCTTCTTGATGTCATTTAAAAAAAAAGAAACATTCTCATCACCACGAATATACAAATGAAGCGTTTAACATTTGCTGTGTGATTATAGAAATTGCCGAATACGAGCCCACCTACGTTGAAACAGCAGCCATCCAAAGAAGGCCAAGTGCAGCCTCCTATTGTAGAAACGGAAATCGGCAACAAGACTGAATCACCGTCCACCCAGTCTCCTACAGGTGACAATCAAAAACCATTGTAAATAGGTAACGACATTATCTTATTATTTACGTAATTAATTACCCTATTATTTCCTAGATATTTACAGTTTGTGGGGGGTGAAATGAGCTACTAATGTGCATTTGTTGTAGATTGTCGTCGGTTCTTTATTTGGATAAATCGTTTAAGTATAGAAGAGCTACGTAGACTGCCAAATACACTACGTACCTATATATGTCTAATTGATCGATGCAATTAGATAAAACTCGTGTTTTTCTTGTTTTTTTTCCCCGAGTACGATTTGTATAGTTTAAATGTTATTTAATTTATTTAGATAAAGCAAAATGAGATAATAAAATATTTTTAAAGTAACATAAAAATGTTCATGAACGTAATAAATTAATTGTATTTTAAAATGTAAATTTTTGTTTTTAAATAAAGTATATAATTTATTATAAATTGTGTGCAATTTTTTTCTCCAACCAGTGAAGTATTGGCTACCTGCTTGGCAACCGATAAGTTCCAACTTTCGGGTGTCGATTTGAACCCGTTTTGTGTGGAATAAAATAATTGCAAACTAAAATAATATGGTAAATACTTTGTTTACTGCACTCTTGATGAAACGAAATTGTAATATTAGGTAAATTAAAACACTTGTTTGGTATCATATTCATTTTTTTCGGTCAATGACGACCATTCTCAAAGGAATCGCAAGAATAACTAATTAGTTATGGTTGTCATTGACTGAAACACGTGTCAGGAAACAATATATGAATATGAAACCAAACAAGTGTTTTAATTTACCTAATAAACGTAAATAAAGCCACACCCGCATGAAGTTAGTGAAATATTAAACAACAGACTCATTGCAGATATTTTTAATTATCTTGCACATTGATAGTAAAATGGAGTTAACATTCCTGTTTTATAACAAACACTAAAAAGATACCTGAGCTATTGAAAGAAATTAAAATACACGTTTCCTCACCTACCTTTTTAAAAGGGTCACCACATGTGGTATTATAATAGCCAGAGAATTTTGTTGCTCAGTTGGCCATGCCTGAGAGAGAAATATAGCAATCATGTCTGAGGTTAATTCATTTTTTTTAATCTAATTCAATTGAACTAATCTGGTCATGACGTAATAATATGCGACGTACCTCATTTATCTCACAGCCAACTCTGATACAAAATTTTGTGGCTCACATGATACATATATTAATGGGAAGAGTTAAGTGTTCCAGTTCAAATCTTCAAAAAATAATTTTATTACATGCGTTTTAAAATACACCAGCACGATTGAAATCGGTTTATTTAAATGTTTAAATACAAACGAATTTTGATTCGAATACCCTGCACGGAATCATCATTAAGGGGGATGGAGTGGGGGAGAATTATTTGACTTGTATATTTAATATTTGAAAATACACTATAGCTACACAAATAAAAAATATTACAATTTTGATAACAACAACAACGAAATAATCTTCCAGTTTCATTTGTTTTTAGACCATTTTAAAATCATCAATAAGCCAACTTTTTTTTTGATCCATAAAATTTTCAAATATATATATTTCAATAATATTACATCTTATCACTTTTTTCCCTATATACATAATATTCTACACATTTAATAATATAGTGAAGTAGAAGTTTTTTTTTTGTTTGTTTTTTTTTTATAAATACTCGATACATCATGATTAGTAATGAAACGATAATAAGTATTTATAGGCAGTATATATGGCTCCTTGGCCTATATATCTTTTTAATTGATTATCTTCCTAGAACGTAAAATAGAATTGGTGCATTGAAATTATCACAAGTTCAGCAATATGCGGGAGGGAAAATAAAGTTTATTGCTATGTTTTTTAGTGGATGAACTAAACATTTTCATGTACCAATTGTCACACATAGCACTGAATAAAATGATTATTTTATGTAATATATATAAGAATTATTAAAAATATCTAATATATGTATATATAGTAGGGATGGAACGTTTGTATATGTATAAAATATAATTAGCAGATAAACATACGAATCGTTAATATCAATCATTTCATCAGTGCTGTGGTCGGGGTGGAAATTAATTTCGTAACTTAAATTATACGATGCGATTACACGACGATTAATTAATTAAGCTAGCCGCCGTTCAGTTGTTTCTCTAATCTAACCTTGAGGGAGACTTTTTCCTCCTTGACTTCGGCCAATTCCTGACTCAATTCCTGGCACAGCCTCAAGAGGACCGTATTCTGGTCCTGTAGTTTAAGGAACAATTCGAATTTGGCTTTCTCCTCCTGGGTAGTGGGACTCTCTCGACTCTTCGGCGTAGGTTTTCTGTAGATTTCAAAGGCTCCGTGCTTCTTGGGCGCGTCGGTCACGTCCTGCGTGGTTTCGGAAACGGAAAACTGGGCGAATAGCTTCTTTCTTTCGGCTTCGTATTGGTCACCTATTTAAAAATATTAAATCCGATATTTACAAACCTAAAATATTTTCGTTCATTGATTATTGACAAATTTTTGACTGTCAGTTCTCATTGGTAACATACAGTCAAACCGTAGCATAAAAATATGCAATTGTGGTGGTTACGGTACTATAGACGAGAAGGCACTAATATGTTTAATTTGCCTTGCACTGTTAATTAAAAAACGCAGTAGAATAATTTATGTAATGCGAATCACAAAAATCTGAAGAACAAATGAAAAAAAAGATCATATTATCCAAACAACCAACCTGAATGGCAAAATTTGATAAAATTGAAACGCCTGACGTGAGACTGGAACTCAGCATCTGCAGCCAAAACAGATGCCAAATTCAATTTCCAGACTAGTGCATATGGTGTTATTAAAAAAAAAAACAATTACCTGGAAAAATCCCATTGGAAACATTCTCATACTTCTCGAACTGTTCGAAATTCGCAAACTCCCTCTCCGAGTCCCCCCTTCCGCAGTCCCCCTCAGACTTCTGGTTGATCAGCTTCTTCGTGTGATGCTGGACATTCGGACTGACGCGGGGCGGCACCGACGGCGGCGCCAAATTCTTATTCAACCTATTCAGATCCAGACTAGAGCTCCTTCCGTGCGTCTTGAAAGGTCTCGGCGGGGGAGGAGGGGGCTTTTCTTTTTTAGGCGGCGGGAACGCGGGCAAACTAATCGGCCCGCCCTCCTCGATATTACTCGTGGAGTTCGTCGGTGGCGGGGGAATGGCACCCGGGCCCGGAATATTGAACTTCTTCGGTTGCGGCCGTTGTATGGCACTATTCGAGCCCGCCTTCATCGGATCGGCAGAGTTCGCCTCTGGGAATTTCTTCGGGCTATTCCCGTCCTCGCACTCGTCGTTTTGTACGTTTAATACTTCAGGGGTGATTCTTAAAGCGACCGGGTGCAATATTTTCGGATCCTTTTCGACGGCACCCTTTTGGAAATCGAAATTGACTGGTTTTGGCCCCGGGGAGGAAACGCTATTCGTTGGACTGTCCACAAACTTTGTCCATTCCTTCGCCGTGTCTTTCGTTTGGGGGGAGAGGATGGGTTCGGTTTCCGGAGTCACCGATAACGGGGTCTCGTTGCCGGGCATCAGTTGCATCGGCAACGTGTCCGGCAATTCTATGTGGTTCCTTCGCAGGACCACCAAGTGCATAGCCACGCTAAACTCTTCTAAACTTAAAGCGCCGTCTTTTGTTACGTCAGCCAACTGCCATATTTTTCTCAGTTCCTGCACGGGCAGTCGGGATTTCTCGAAGAACATTCGCGCAACCGGTCCGGCCAGTAAGGCGTTGGTGTCGGATTGTAGGGACCTGAACTGAGCGGTGTAGTATTCTCGTTGTTCTGGATTTATCGTCCAAACCTCGGTCGATACCTCTGTGTCCTCTTCACTGCTGTGTCTATCCGAAGATTCTTCTTCTGTCCCTGAAAAAAAAAAAATATTTTCAGACATAGTGCATCTCCATCGCACAATTTAAAATTACTTTGGTGGTTATTAGGAGTAAAAAATGCATAATTGCCTCACTGCTTAACCCCTACGCTGCTACAGACGCATATTTAAAATCTGCTTCTGCCTGAAACATATTTCTTCATTTTTCGCAAAAAGTAATATGTACTAATTGAGTAAGAAAAGTTTGACAGCCCAGAAAAAACCGCTATAAAGGGGCGTCGGCCGACCGGCACAAAAAATTCGCCAAAAAATATGAGGAGGATTTTTAAAACTGCGTTTTCCGAAACGCACCCTTAAAACGGAAGGGTAGGGTTAAACCTCACCCGGGGCCTTATTCGGTGGTAAAATTTTGTTAGTTTTTGCGCGCAAATCGACGCCCAGATAACCGGGCAAGCTTTTAAAATCGGTCCCGTCGTTTCGTTTCACCCACCCCCGGGGGGATTTTTCAAACGCAGATTTTCGATTTTTGCACGTTTCCAAAAAAAAAAAAAAATTCCTCCGTAACCGCTGGAGCTGGACGATCCCGGTATGTCTTAAAATAATCTTAAAGAAAATATCTAAAATTGATCGAGCCACTTTTTTGAATTTTTGCCCCGTTTCCGAGATATAATTTTTTAAAAACCGGGTAAAAAACAATTTTTTTTTTCTTCTTTAAAGGCCGTATTTTTTTCTTTTCAAGTCGAAAAGCTGAAACTTTCAGGGATGACAGGAGCGATGACTGGCTTTCATTTTCAAAATTTTTGGAACCACCCCTACGCGCCATTTGCACCCACTGAGTTCGTTTTTCTTCTTTTAAGGACGTATTTTTTTTAATTAAAAGTCGAAGAGTTGATATTTTCAGTGATGGCAGAAAATATTTTTTCAAAATTTTTGGAACTACCCCTACGCTCCATTTGCACACCTGGGTTAGTTTTTCTTTTTTTAAGGACGAATTTTTTTCGTTTAAGTCGGAAAACTGAAACTTTCAGGAATGGCAGAAGATATTTTGTTAAAAAAATTTTAACTACCCCTACGCTCCATTTGCACCCCTTGGTTCGTTTTTCCTCCTTTAGGGACAGATTTTTTTCTTTTAAAGTCGAAAAACTAAAACTTTCAGGGATGGCAGAAGATATTTTTTCAAATTTTTTGAAACTACCCCTACGCTCCATTTGCACCCCCGGGTTCGTTTTTCTTCTTTTAAGGATGAATTTCTTTCTTTTAAAGTCGAGAAGCTGAAACTTTCAGGGATGGCGGAAGATATTTTTTCAAAATTTTTGGAACCACCTGAACCATAGACCCTGGGTTCGTTTTCCTTCTTTTAAGGACATTTTTTTTCCTTTAAAGTCGGAAAGCCGAAATTTTCAGGGATCGCAGAGGATATAACTGGTTTAAAAATAAATTAAAATAAAAAATAAAAAATTCAAAATAAAACATTTTAAATAAAAAATAAAAGTGAAAATGAAAAATTGAAAATTAAAACTTGGAAGATGAAAAATGAATAATGAAAAATTGAGAATTGCCTAATTCATTATAATAGGTGCTATTAGACGCAAATCAACTTAGTAGACGGCCAAAATGTGATTTGAATGAGCCACGCTGTGCCGTCGTCCGTTACCAATTTAATTGCCTTATTTTAATAGGCCCCGCAATGACGACGGCGCAGCGCAGTGGAGCCGTTATTCGTCACCCGGTACCATGCTCAATTTGAATGGGCCACGCACAGACGACAGCGCAGCCGTCGTCCGTCACCAATTGAATCGCTTAATTTTGATAGGTCCCGCATGAACGACGGCGCAGCGCAGCGGAGCCGTCGTTCGTCACCAGTTACTTTTCTTATATTTTTACATTTCACAATTTCACATACATCAAACTTTAGCCTAGGAAAAACTAGTTACTTTCTATAGTCCATTTTTCCCTGCTGTATGGTTGCGCGCGCATTAAAAAATCCCCATTTACACTGACGAGATTTCTGAAGGTTCCGCAGGAAATTGCAGGCCGCGGTTAGTATACTTGGTTGCATATACGCCTTATACATAATATTGGCTGCATAGAACTGATTTTAGTCTCAAATCTACAACTATAATTTTATAATCAACCATCTAAAAAAATACAAGTAGAAACATAATGAATTTTAATATCTGACCGGATCCAAGGATAACTTTGCAAAAATTTGATCAAACCTTCATTCCATCAACCAAATTTTATTCTATTAAATGTCATTGGGGTCTTTTGGCGTCGGTTTACCCATTTCTAAGTGCTTATTTATTATTTTTTATAGTTGTGTGTTTAGTTCGTTTACGAGAAGCAATACTTGAACAATCTAAGGTAAGATATTTGAATTTTTTTCTGTTATCGGAATTTCATATGAAAGAAATAAACGACGAAAACTGATATAAATGAACCACTATTATGACAACACAATGTGACATTTGACATATGGGGCCTGCAGGATATTCTGTAATTGGCATCATGTAAACGGGATTTCCCAACTCACCAATGAAATCACTGCATTTTAAATTTCGATCTAAAATTGAAAATATGATGCGCGCGCAACCATACAGCAGGAAAAAATGAACTATAGTTCTTTAATTCTCCACAAACAATAATATTTATATATACTTTTTCCTACTCTGCTAGATGCCATTGCTGTTGTGTTTTCCTAATGTCGTAGCGAAAGGGTTAAGATTAGTGGGAAAATTTAAATCAGTTTTTCTGGTATGCATTGCAAACAGTTCCGGGCCGATTGAATTACACCACGGCCAAAGCACACCGACCCATAAGCCTTACTTCCTTCGTCCTAAAGACTTTGGATAGGCTATGTGACGCATACATAAAGAAGATTGCGATAAGAGACTACCCATTACATCGAAACCAACATGCTTACTGCGAAGGAAAATTGACGGAATTGGCTCTACATTCGGTAGTGAGCCGTATCGGTCGATCTATAGAAAACAAAGGCTGCACTCTAGCTGCTTTCCTGGATATAGAAGGGGATTTTTATAAAACCACCTTCGTAAAAACAACAGCTGCACTCCAACAGCGAGGATTCCAAAAGCTCTGAGCCTATGGATCTCCAACATGCTGCAATGGAGAACAGCCATGATAACCATAGGTGATACGCAGTCTGCAAAATCTAGCTAAAAAAGAACTGGTTCTGTTTACAAGAAAAAGAAACATTGAAACATATAAACTACCATGCTTCCAAGGAAAAGAACTCGCTCTAAAGAAAGAAGTCAAATATCTGGGGGTATTCCTAGATGAGAGATATAAAAACATGCATAGCCCTCTGGCAGTGCAAACGAACTGTGGGGAAAACATTGGGACTATCTCCCAAGGTAGTATTATGGATCTACACGACCATACACGCTGGCATATGCATCAACAATATGGTGGCCCAGAACCACCCTAAAAACTGCTGTCAAGCTCCTAGACCCTAGAATGCCCTTTTAAGTGTCAAAGGAACAACAACAAGGTCACCACCAACAGCAGCAATGGAAGCCCTGCTATGTCTGCCCCCGCTAGACATACACATCAAAGAGAGAGCAGTAGCAGCGGCCATTAGACTACGAGCAGCAAATATGTGGCTTGTAAACAATGGAGGAGGCGAAGACCGAAACATTCTAGAGGGTTCCATGAAATGGAACCCAAAGATTGAAATGCCGGTAGACACAATCCCTCGAAAATACACATTTAACAAAAAGCTCCAAGTAAACCTGAATCACGTAGACTTGGGCGAAGGCAGCAAACAGGATAACATCCATATATATAGGGATGGATCTTTAATGAAAACGGGGGCCGGAGTTGGCATATACTGCGAAAACCTATCCCTGAAAAAAAGTACTGCACTTGGTGTATCAATAAGGTAAAACTATACATATCATCACAGACTTCAGAGCAGCAAAATCACCTCAGCACTAATGTTAAAATGCTGCGTAGCCCTGAAAAAAGTGTCAAACGACAACAAGGTCACCTTGTGCTGGGTAAAAGGACACGATAAAAGTAAAGGGAACAAGATAGCAGATGGGCTGACAAGAAAGGCATCCAGACGCCCCACTTGCGGGCCAGAACCCGGACTGCCACCCTCTCTGTCAGACATAATATCCAAGATTGATGGAACTTATTTATTCGTTTCGATCAGGGGTGTGGAGTCGTGACAAAAATCTAGCGACTCGGACTCCATTTTTTTTTTGTTTCGACTCCGACTCCGGCTCCGATTCCTCAATTTTTTTATTCCGACTCCAACTCCGACTCCGGCTACGACACCAACTCTGGCTCCGGCTCCGACGTTAACAACGTCGTATTAGAATAACAATCAACATTCGTTTTGCGTATCGTATAAAAAAACAAGGGGAAGCGCCGTTCTCTGTCGAATATTTGCATCATCGAATTTTTGAATATTTATATTTTCGCTAATGCGAGTTGTGTAAGCAGTTCAACAATTGAATGCGAAATAGAATCTTCTGACTTGTAATCAGGGGTGTGGAGCTGTGACAAAAATGTAGCGACTCCGACTCCGGCTCCGATTACAGAATTTTTTTGCTCCGACTCCGACCCCTCAAATTTGCAGCCTCCAGACTCCGGCTCTGACACCGACCCCAAATATTCACCGACTCCACCTCGCCCGACTCCGACTCCACATCCCTGGTTTCGATGCACCCCAAAACTGCCAGATACTGCATGCAACTGTCCAGGGGGAACCTACGAACAATCATGGGATTGTTGACTGGACATTGTTACCTAAGCACCTAAACAGAATGGGCCTCTGCCCCAGTCCCATCTGTAGAGGGCGTGAAGCTGAAGAGGAGACTGCTGAACACGTACTCTTGAGTGTACGGCCATCTCCTTAATAAGACAATCCATAATGGGAGAGGGATGCCTACAGACAACAGACATCCAAAGATGGAAGTGAGGACATACAAAGACCTCTCTGCCCTCCCATCGGAATAATCCAAATCCAGTTCCAGACCTTAGGCACAAGGAGCTATTTAATGATCATTAAATGGTTCGTGGTCCTGGGTTCGAATCCCATCAGTGCGTCACTTTTTCGGAATGAAGAAGTGGCCGTGCGGGTATGTTCGTCCCTTATCCCCTGCCATGTAAATTTTAAATCGTTTTGAATCTGTTTACATCCAATTGTGGAAAGTTTTTAATGTGTAACTTGTTCATCGTCCATGGCCTTGTTTAGTTCACTAAAACGTGTTCATACATAACCTCTCTTTTTTTTCGATATCGCTAATTATAGTTTGTATTACTTGTAGCGTCACCCTGATGAAGCAAATAAAGATTTGCGAAAGCTCGGTATATGATAAATAGATGACTTATTAACAACCCCTTTTGGTCGGACTCCCTGATACGAAGATTTTTCTTCGAAAAAATTTGTTACTATTCCCAAGAAGTACGACCGTTACTTCCCTCCTATATATATATATTTAGAAATCAGTATACACAGTTTAATGGTACCTCTGGCGGAATGGCCTAGTTTCCTATGCCAAATTAAAAAAAAGTACCAATGGTCATTAACCTCACTGTGTCACATGAACATAATACTAATAATCATTAATAACGTCATATAAACTTTTGATCATAAGAATAGGCGACGGCGTTTAAAACAGGTCATTGCCGGTAATTGTGTAACATAGTCGGCCATTTGAAAAATACCGCTTTTTTGAATGACAGTTCCCGATCAGCTGGTATTATTACTTTACTTTTATAAATATACGTACATGGAAACTTTTTCTTTTTTGCTGTTTCCGTACATTATACACGTGAAACCAAACATAAACACCTTTATTTAGGCAGGTCTTTGACTATATACTAATGGACTCCTATTCCCCCTCCATTTCCCATATGATCAGTTGTCCACGAGCTGGAGCCCGATATAAGTCCCGCCCCGGAGCCGAAAACGGAGCGTAATTTAAAAACCGGAAAGCAAAAAATATATTTCTCGTTGTATTCATCAGCAACGTGGAGAATGCAAATGCGAGCATATTTCGGCAACTCGGGTCCACTTTCCTGCCTGTTCTTTACAAGCAAAGCATCAACCCATAATTTGCGAAGTTCCGGATTTGATAGAAATCTAATTCAGAATTTTAGGTTATAAGTCAAAAGTCAACTGACGAGTATTATAACCGCGTTGGCATATATACGTGGACGTATTGCAGCCTTTTGCATAGCAATATTTTGACATAGTTCCAATATTTGACAATATAAATGTTTATATATTCAACAGTGTGAATAAATTGCAGGGTATCACAATATGCAATGCGAGCTCATAGAGTCATATGTCATAGACACAAAATAGCTACCAATTTAGTAACACACCGCAACCATTTAGGGTCCCGCCGCGCCACCGTTGCTTGGAGACACACATGAAGCGGCGCTAGCAGTCCAATAGTATATAGTCAAAGAGGCAGGTATACTGCGCAGGCATGTTTTCTCTCATGTGTCACATTTTTAAATTGCCAATTTTCTTAATTGATTAAATCGGTTAATGATCATACTCCCTCCGTGTGCCTAGGCTATCAGGGAAAGAACATTTTGATTAATTCTAGAGGATTCAATTGTTGATCTCCAATTATTGTCACAAAATCCAATTCTTGCCTGTATTCTGTATTATGTTCCACCCAAATTCATTCACGTTTTTGGCCGGTTTTGTTTTCCATGTTTTATCTTCGTCATTCAATTTGAATCTTCAAGCATGTGAAATATCATCCTGATCACTTGATCCCGTTCCAAGGAGACTATTATCCTCACTACTTATAGAGCCTGATTAATGGATCTTTGCGTGTACGTCATAGATAGCCGAACCTAGTTCCGACAAGACTTTCATGTGTTTACTCCCTCTATGATAAATTAAATTAGACGCAATAATATGTGTACGTATGTCGTCCAAGGCGAAGACTTACGGCACTCGGTAAAACCATGCATTAAAACAAAGACAAAACCTTGGTCCGTAAGTCATTTCATGATTCGTAATGCATTGGCGGCGCTATAAGCAGTATTTTCTGTTTTGTGTTCGTTTTTGCACATTTGTTCGATTTTACAACCTGTGCAGTACATTTTTAGTCATAACAGGTCGTGATAAACATTTCTTCGTGATATATAGAAAATAGATCTTTTTAGGACTTTTATAACAATCAGCGGAATCGCTTGGCCTAACCTCAAAATGCCAGGTAAACGTCTAAATTCTCAGGCGCGGAATCTCGTGGTCAATCTTAAGGCCTATTTTACAGCAGAAAATGAAAACAGCGTTCTTTTAATTTCGCTGAATGCTGTCTAAGAGGTAATTTCTTTCTTTGTTGTCTAATTACATGATTATCAATATTATATCGTTTCATAGAGTTACTGATGCTTTAAAAATAAGTTTACGGACCATGTCCAGTATTAAAATTGCGAGAGAGAAATCAGTCGCTTTCTACCCCTGGAAATCTAGACCCCGGTAGAAATCAAAAACTTAAGACTAGGCGAGGGTTGCGAAAACGGGAACCAAAAGGTAAATGATATGATTCGCATGTTGACATGCACAACTAATAACTAATTTCGGGTAACGGGAACGATAAGCTTGGTATATTTTCGTTACCGTTCCCGGGTTGTTAAGAACAGGTTTCTAAGATCATCACGTTGTAGCTTGCGCTTCTCGTTAAAACTTCGTAGAGATCTGTTAGTCCTGCGCACAGACCGAAATTTACTGTCGTTTAGTCAAAATTATGAAGGAATGTTCATAACGAATTTGATTTGTTTACCCTCCGGCCAAATGCGGCCCGACAGATCAAGCTTTTCGTATTCGGTCACTTCAAAGGCATATTCATGTATTCATCTCATAGGTGCTGTTTTAATGGTTTACGACGCGGGTTTAGACTAATTTCAGTTTGTTGTTGGAATCCCTAGCGTTGATTGTTCCGGACAACTATCAATAGTGACGTGCACGCAAAGATTCATTGATTCAAGTATACCAAGATCTATTTTTCCAGGTTGATTATTTTCAGTTTTAGGTGGTAGAATATTATCGCAATTGCATGAACCAGGGCTTTCTTGCATGGCTCCATAATTATCGGTACCTTATTTTATTCGCATTTCACGCTTTTCTTCATTATTTATTGTAATGGCTTGCTTTGGCATCATCTAAATCACTATCATTGCCATCTGGTGGTGTGTATTCTAAATCAATCCTCTCACAGTCATAGTTAAAAATTTCATCATCTGAGTTTATTTATAAATAATTTAACAGCTCTTCTGCGTCTGGGGGATCTTCAGGATTACAAAATTTCTTTCTATAAAAAAATCAAAATTCTTTTATATGCCAACTGTATGATAAATACACTAACTTTTCCCAGCTGCAAGAGTTCTTATGTAACTCTAATGCACTTTATATTTATTATAAAGCATTGCTTGTGATATATAGGAAGAAATTGAAGTAAAAGAAAGCACGAGCAACACTTATAAAGGTGAAAAATGTAACATAACCTCTGTTCAAGCTCATTCTTCGCGTTAAATTGATAATGATACTGTATTTCTGTTTTGTACATTTTTTAGGTCATAGTAGCTATCAGTCACGTGTTTTAATATAACTGCTGATATCGCATATGCACACTAGAGTTGGGCAAATTGACTTTTTTGTGAGCTGCCTCAAAGTCAACTAATAATTTCAAATAGTTGACTAATAATTTCATTTTGAAGTGAAGAGTTTAAAAAAAATCAGTCATTTGACTCTGCAACTCACTTCTAAGAAGATTTGTCGAGTATGAAAAATGGGTCAAAAAACAACATCAATTTCGAAGTGGGAATTCATTATAAATTCATCAGTTCTCAGTAATATTATGCACACGCATGTGATAAGAAATGACTACTAATGACCTTAGCTATCTATGCGCCTTAAACCTAAAATTCTCACCATATGCGGCTAGAAATGAATGATTACTTAAAAAATTAGTTCCATTGTTGTATGCAGCTTTAATTTAAAACATTTAAATGTTTGATAATCAATATTTGCAATGCCTTCATTTCAACAAATTAGAAACAACCTTACTTGTTGCAGAAAGAAATTTATTTAAGCCTTTATTTCAATTTTTATATTGTAATTTGTTTACTACTTTTAATAAATTACAACGTAATAACAAAAAAAAATTACAAAGTATAAACTTGCTTGAACACTGTATTTATTGAATTATATAAATGCTAATTTTTCAGTCAGTATTAACAACATTAAAGGGAGATTTAGTGATTTACACCTGTAAAATGTCAGTGTTGAGCTGTTTGGAGGGTGGGATAACATCCTCGTATTGATTTTAAAAAAACTTTACAACACTGTTTGCCTAATGAGATTTCTTTCTAATGCAATGAAGATACTGATAGATTAATTATTACCAGACAGAAAGATCTGTGGTTTAAATTAAAATTAATCCTAACAGTGGTACATAGTTTCTATCTCACAATCTAATCAATCAGTTTAAAAATAGGGCTTTGGATTGACCACCGTGACTATTAGTTGGCCTCCCAAGATCTCCAGACAACACATCATGGGACTATTTTTTATGAAGCTGGTTAGAAAATGAGCTATTTAAAATAAAAGATGACACTGAGTATTGAACTTATCAGAAATACTATAGGCGATATTAAAGAAAGGCACGAAACAACAGGAGAGCAATAGGCGCCCTTTGTAGACAAAGCAGAAAATGTTTGGAGGTCAATGGCAATATTTTGGAAAATTTATTACAATAATGGTAATGTATGAAATTTTGTAATGACTAACTTGTGGCTCACCCTGATTTTTTTTTAATGTAAAAATACCATAGTGTTAATTAAATAAATAAATAATTAATATTTTCTAGAGTTCGATTCAAAATTGTGTTCATCAGTTGTTGCTTTAAAATTTGAAATGTTTGGCACATCATAGTTGAGGTAAGAAAATACAGTGAGATCAGAATGTTGAAAATAGTTGGTAGCACATTTTCAGAAAATCCCCATAATCATTCAAGTAAAATTATATTGGCTGTCTGGAATTCTCCAATGCAGTGCAGTGTGCATTTTGTTAATTTTGATGTCTTCTGGGTTTTTAAGTGTTTTTATCTGCTGATTTGGTCTATTTTAAACATTTCCAGTTATTTTTGGAACCAATCATCACTATTATTAATACATTTAGGATTCATAATCTAGCTGTTTTATTTAAATTTCAGGGTTTTCCATGCCAAAATTCCCATTCTTAGCAATGCCACTGAACTTCTGTTAGTTAGGTTACTTTTTAAAGGCTGACAACTATTTTCAACTTTTTGATCTCCACTGAAAAGAATAATTTAATTTAAATTTGTTTGATCACAAATGTGTATTATGCATCAACTCATTCCTTGTAGGTATTAATAGTTCTAATTACAGCTGTATTAAACAAACTATTCTTAAGATGGCGTACAAACACTCGTTTTTCAAAAGCTGCTTATTTAATCTTATGATTAAAAGTCACAACTGAAATTGCTTAATATTAAATACAAAATTACTAGCCAAAGTAAAACTGAAAACTATAACTCAGCATTTGTATTTTGAATAAACCTACCTAATAGCTGCCTCTGTTCCTCAGAAACCAAACCCTGCCAGATCCCGGTCACCGCCCAACTCCTGTCCTGCACGCTGTTTGTCGGCGTAGGACTGTCCGAGGCGGTGCTCGAAGCGCTCGGACTCTCATTTCTGCCCACGCTTAACGTTTCACTGTCCACCTCAGAGTCCGTGCTAGCGGTGTCCTGCTGCTCCCCGCCGTACTCGCTCCTGCTCAACTCAATGAGGTTGCTCTGCTTGTTGGCACGGGCCCAGGCGAACTTCGGTAGTGGCAGCTCCAGGCTGCCCGAGAGGACGTCTGAACAGACTGGCACACCAGCCTGGTAGGCGGCCACCAGTTTTAGGGCCGAACAAAACTGTTTCCTGTTGACATAATTCGAGCTCTGCGACCAGCATATGTCCGCAATCTGGAAAACGTTTGATTCATTGAATAGGACGATTCTGTGTGGAAAAACGTGCGTTATTGTTATTTACATACGGAGCTCACCTGCGAGATAACCTCTTCGGGTACGTTCCCCGTTTTTATCAAATCCGCTAATTTGTTTACGTTTACCTTTCCCGACTTTTCTTCATCACAGTTAGTAAAGAATTCAAAAAAATATATTTGTAGTGCATCTGTCAGGTGTAATCCATCCATTTTTGTGTTATTTTGCGTTGTTTGACAGTTGAGACAGCTCAACGTTTTTCGGGTTGCACGGTTGGCACTCGCGACGTCTTGTTCGGATAGGTCGTAACAGTTTTATGATCGATAATTTCGAATACGACGGAAATCTTTGTAATTATTTACTCAATTCATCTTTTCATCGAGAGAAAATGTTTTCCATTCAAATATTTATTGCAAATGTAACTGGTCTAAACCGTGAAATTATTAGAGTGTGTAATAGGTTGCGTAATCTGCAGACTTTTCTTCCACAATTCAAAGGATTAAAAAAACTTAACTCGGTAAAAAAACATAAAAATAGCTATTCTAACGTGTCTTAAATGATAACCCACCCTTTCTGATGTTCCTGTTTTAATTGAAAGGCGGGACAGGGCCGTATTAACTTTAATTTAGCCTATAAAACTGTGATTGAATTAAATTAAGACGAAAAATAGCTCGAATATATCAATATTCTACCGTTCGTAACTCAGCAAAATTAACTAACAGTGAGGGTTTTCAATTTTAAACTGATGATTATTCAATAACATTAGTTTCGGTTTCAGTAGAGATGTTTGAACTTTATTAATTACCAGATAGAAGGGTCTGTAGCCTTAATATTCGTATGCAACTTAGTTTGCATATTATTTTCTGCCTATTTCAGAAGAAGAGTGTTTAATTTAAAATCCAACTATTGTGCAAATTGATGACTTTTTTGAATTTCATTTTTTTAAACTATTTTTTAATGTTTCTTTTGATATAAAATAAATCAGAAATTACGATTTTGAATATAAGAAAATAAAATAAATACTACTAGTTAATAAATAAAATTTGGGCAGAAAGACCTAAGGTCGATAGCCCAGACAGAGACATACCAACAAACTTGTATATAAATAAAACGTTACTGTGTATACTATATATGTAAGTGTCTGAATAAAGATGTTGATGGATGTGTAAATAAAATTTGTGTTGTAAAGTAGGCAACATATTAAACACCTCAGTAAGTTTGTAAAAAGACATAATTAGTACATCAAACATTATTTAGTGTTTATTTTATTTAGCGTTATTCATTAACCATTCATTATTATTATATATATTTGGTACGTATTCAATGAAAGATGTGTGCTGCTTGCCTGCTCCGGGTTTTCGTTTTTATTCCTTTTTAGCATATATGCAACACTGGTTACACTCAACTATGGTTGCATATACAACACTCATTACTGTCTAATTGTAGACTGGTTTCGGATTGGTTTTCATCAGTATCTTACAGAAAGTATTCAATGAAAGATGAATGCTGCTTTCATGCTCGTGGTTTTTGTTTTTTTATCTTTTTACCATATAATCAGCACTACTTAAATCAACTATGGTTGCATATACCACACTCATTACTTTCTAATTGTAGACTGGTTTCGGATAGTTTGTCCTCTTCAGTGCATTACAGAAAAAAGAAAGAAAGGGGGACATCATGCGAAGTTGCACGATTTGAAATCAATTCAAACCACATCTTAAGATTAAACAACTCAACAATTCTTGAATATTGGCGGAGTTTATTTGGTGTGCATCTTAATATTATTTCGAAATAAAACACTTAAAACTTTGTTTTACCACATTTATCAAATATACAGTGTTTTATTTCGAAACTCAATAAATTATTCTTAAATGCAAGGGCGGATCCAAAAGGTTTCTAATATACTCGAAACAAATATTTAAATGAATTTAATGAAGCATCGAATACCACAAATTAATCATTTATTATTGAAATGCCTCATTTCCTCAATGTTCACGACGGATTTTAAAAATCTAGGTTCAAACGAGGGTCATTGCTCCCATTGCCCCCTTTGCTCCCATGGCCACCGCCCCCTAGATCCGCCAGTTAATAAATATACATTGTTATCTTTCATTGAAATAATTTTGCACAGCAGATCTATTGAATCTGAATTTAGGAGTTTCCAAAGCTTGCTTTAAAATTGCTCAGTGTTATTTACTATGGATAAATTTACATCTTGTAAATTTAGTGATGGCTGAGCCAGCAAGCTTGAAAAGTTGTAAAAATGTGAAAAAAAAACTAAGTTTGGTGTGTTGCTGTTTTGTTTTCACCTAGAAAATAACTAATTGCTTCTAAGTAAAATCAAAACCGCATTGCTTTTTATTTGGCTTATTTTTTAATTATTGGAACGGATTCCTAGATTGTAAATTTTCAAATCGTTAAATGCAATTTTCGTTTCCTCAGTTTAAGTTTGGTGCGTTGCCATTTTGCTTCCGTGGGAATTGTTTAATAGAAAATCGAAAATGCATTATTGGCGGTGAATCTTGAACTTTCAACGCAAATTCCCCATTTGATACTATTTTTTAAGATGTTGAATTAACTTTTCATTTTCCAAATTAAAGTTTAAATCCTTCTCGCTTTGTTTGTATTAATAACAATAATATTTTATTAACGTATTCAACTTTTTACGTAGGATAACAATTGTTTTGATTTTGAAATCAAATATAAAGTGTGAGCCACCGAATTTTGTTTCTGAGTTGGCCATTCCTGAGAGAAAACAACATAGCAGTCATGTCTGAGATTAATTCAATTTTTTTAAATCTATTTCAATTGAACTAATTTAGTCTCATGGTGTACTATTATCTCACAGCCAACTCTGAAACAAAATTTTGTGGCTCACACGATATATTCTTTGTTAAGCTTTTGAAGCTTGATATGTTGTCTTAATTCTTCAAATTGAATGCAATGTACGGTATGTGTTCTGTGATTTTGGCTTCCTGCATCTTTGGAACGCTGGTACTTCGCTTCGATCTAGGATATGGCCATTTTGTTTAAGGAAACCAGAAATGCATTCTGTAATTATTAATTTTGAGCTTTCGAAACTAATTCCTTAATTGCATGTTTTTTACAATTTTTCAAATCATTGAATGCAATATTCGCTTTTTCCGTTCAAGTTTGTAGCTTTGCCATTTTGTTTCCGCCAAGAATATGATGATAATTTTGCTAGAAAATCATAAATGTATTATTTCTTGCGTATCTTATGCCCACTTGCACCGCAGCTACTTAATCATGATTAAAAAGTTAATCAATGGTTAGCGGAGAATTGGCTTGCACCGCAACTTAATCATGATTAAAGTCCCCAAGAAACGTCAAATATTTAACCAGCCGATTTTGGCCGATTAACTCAAAAAATAATAATCCTTAATGCTCTGTGTAACTTCACGACGAATATAGTCGTGAAGTTATTTACATTTAGCAGACGATTTAAAAATTAATAATCTTTGTTTTGTCTTTGTTATTAAAAACGATGGATTTGGGAATATTTGAGCAGATTGAAGAAATCGATGGCATGGAGGTTAATGATTTGATTAATTTTGGTTTGTTTACCTCGTCCAATAAATGTAAGGTTAAATTCTGTCGATGTATTTGATGATAATTTCCATCGTTAATTCAGATGAACGAGAGTGCATCGTGTATTTATTAAATTTAATTAAAGGCGACAATTAATTTATGGTTAATTGGTAATATTTATTTACAATTTCTCGGTATGTTATTAAAAATGTGATACTTTCGAATCATATACTTCGTTGCAGTACGTATCTTAAATTAACAAATGAAGATGGTCAAAAGCCGCTAATGCACAAATGCAATTACTTTGCTCACAGGCAGGGCCGATCCTACCGAAGGGCTAGAGCGTGCATGGCACGTGGGCGGCGATTAAAGGGGCGGCAAAACCGGCGAAACGAAAGACAAAGCTGCGGATTTTATTTCCTATGTAAATTATTTGGAAAAGGAAATATTAAAATTATAACTATGGGTTTTAAAGACTTACGCCATTGTGCTGACCAATTTTTAAAACATATTGTGCAAAGTATATTAAGTGTCTCAAAAAATGGTGGGAGTTAAAAATCCGTTTAAATAAATGGAAATCATAGACAAAGAGCAACAACAACAATTTTAATTCGAAAAAAAAAACGATGGAGGGCTATTGTAGAAAGAATGATTGCTATTGTCCACTTTTAACGGTAGGGTATAGGCTCTATTCTGTTGTTGGGAAAACGTAATTTTTAGTCATTTGCTATTTAAATTTATTTACGTCGTAAATGTATGTTACTCTGAAATGTATGAACAATATACAAATGTTTAAAAAATTTTTTTTTGTCCATTAATAAAAAAGTTAGATTTATGTTAGTAATCAGAAAAAATATAGCAATTATAGAATTTTTTTTTTCAAAAGTTAATTGTCATAGTATTTCATAGGTCGTTGTATATTTTCATGAATATTGAGTGAAAAATATAGGAGAAATACAGTGTTATGTGTTGTAATGTATGGAAATAAATGAGTCATCTCTCATTTTTGCTAATATCTCTACCAGAATATAAAAAAAAATGTTAGAGATACCTTGAAAATGTTAGCAGCTTTTTTCTGAGACCAAGTTCATGAAAATTGCATAATTAATAAGAGCAATAATAAACATACAAATTTTCGTTTTTTTCGGAATTACTAGGACTGCAGTAGAGAAAGATAGACACAATTTACGCTTTCGCCCCGACATCGGCCGAATAATACATCAGGCAAAATACATCTGGAGACTATTTTCAGTGGGGATAGACGGAATTTAAACGAATAATCGAGATCACCTAAAAACGCATCGGCACGGAAAACGAAAAAAATACATGACTGTGTTTACCGCAACACTCGGCCGGATAGGAATTTTAATGGGGTAGTTTTACAGCGGTCGGACCTTTTCGCCTGCTTTTTTATTAGTAATAATAATAATTTATTGGTGCTATTAACGGAGCGTCTTACACAGGTCATAAAAGGTATAAAAATTAACGATGATGGCACAACATATGAACTTAAATGATTAAAAATTAAAAATTAAAAATTTAAAATTTAAAATTTAAAATTTAAAATTTAAAATTTAAAATTAAAAATTAAAAATTAAAAATTAAAAATTAAAAATTAAAAATTAAAAATTAAAAATTAAAAATTAAAAATTAAAAATTAAAAATTAAAAATTAAAAATTAAAAATTAAAAATTAAAAATTAAAAATTAAAAATTAAAAATTAAAAATTAAAAATTAAAAATTAAAAATTAAAAATTAAAAATTAAAAATTAAAAATTAAAAATTAAAAATTAAAAATTAAAAATTAAAAATTAAAAATTAAAAATTAAAAATTAAAAATTAAAAATTAAAAATTAAAAATTAAAAATTAAAAATTAAAAATTAAAAATTAAAAATTAAAAATTAAAAATTAAAAATTAAAAATTAAAAATTAAAAATTAAAAATTAAAAATTAAAAATTAAAAATTAAAAATTAAAAATTAAAAATTAAAAATTAAAAATTAAAAATTAAAAATTAAAAATTAAAAATTAAAAATTAAAAATTAAAAATTAAGCACTATTTTTTTATTTTCATGGCAACCTTTATTTTCGCGAATATTATCATTTGTATTTTATTATTTATTTCGGGTTTTTACTCTAAAATGATCAGGGAAGATAATATTCCAATATAAAAAAATTAACAGTGAAAATCCTATGTTCTATTTTGTTCCACTACTGACTACACCCTGTATATATTTCTGATAATTCCTGACCCATTCAATTGGTAATAAATATTCAATTGGTTGCACATAGGAATATTTTGGTATTTTTTTGTAAAATATTGATATTGGAATAGATTTAAATCTACTGCAGATTTTGGAACACGGTTGGAAGAAAGAATACTTATACCAGCTGGATACATGACATCTATAACTTGATTTGCTGTCTTGAAAAATTATCCAAATGTTCTTGTTCCTCAATTTTTTTAGCAAATGTAATTTTACATTTATTATAGAACGATGATGATGAATGATGTCACAATCTGTAAATGCATGTAAAAACAGCACGTGCTCTCTTTACATTTAGGCATTTTATTGAGACAGGCTTACAAATAGACCATTTGTGGCATTTTACTTCTGGGTGATTTTAGAAAATAATTGTCTTGTTCTTCTGGTGTCAAAGCTATTAATAAAAACAACCCGCTTATATCTTTGACTGCAGTATTATAAAGAATATTAAATTATGCAACACTAAAAATACCGTGTATAAGCACTACGGCAAATTTTCACTTCTGTCAAAGCTAAGACTAGTTTATTTTAAACTGATAGTTTCAACTTTTTATTGCTAAGGTAACTCGCTTCTATTATTTTTTTTTGTCAAAGTGTTGCGAGATTGTAATAATAACCGATTAGTTATAAAATTATTTGACGTTTCTTTTTGGTTATGTCATAGTTACACAGCTTACTTCTTCAAAATTGAATTTATAAATTTCATAAATATTACTTCCATTACATTCTTCTAAAATCGAGCGATATTCTTCCGAATATCCCACGTGCATCAATTTTTGCGATTGCAATCGGTCGTCTTTGACTCGTGCCGACTGCGAATGCAAAAACGCACTCATGTTAACAAGTTTAAGTTTAAATTAAAAAGTTTTTACTTCTAAAATTAACTCAAAATGGTGCATTTGACTGAACAAGAAATAATAGTTATGAATGATGATGGAATATGGCGATAGGCTAAGAACTTGTGAGGAATCATGCGATTTGTTCAATCAATAACACCACGAAAGAGTTAAAATTTCAAAATCCACAGTAAGAGCTCTGCAAAAGTTGCTCGTCAAACACTAGTAACGTCACAATATTTTTGAGCACGTCAAAAAGTGCGCAATAATGAACAAAAATCGACCTGCTAAGCTGTTATGAATTTTGTGCTGAACTTTTTCACCATTCTGTATATAAATATCCATATTTAAAATAAAATAGAGTGTTTACTAATAATTGCTAATTATTTAATCAAACAAGTATAGTCAGTATTGCGATTATTTAAACTATTACATATACACTCAATGGTGTTGCAGGTAATCAAACCCAACCCTCGTTCATTGTAAATTTCCCTTTTTTTGGTATTCTCGAAATTCGATATATCGGTGATTAACACCCTGGAGTTCTCTGGGGTGGGCCGCCGGAGGGCTTGGTGACAAATTCTTGCGGACCTGTCATTTTTAGCGGCTCTTCGGGCGTTTCCGCCGCGCAGTTGAAAAAGGAAAGAACAGTCGCGGTATGCACTATCGCCGCCTAGCGAGAATGAATGGAACATTTTAACCAATACCCTACCCTTAAGTCAATGTCTTGCTTTTAGACGAAGTAGTTCCAATCTCTAAAGGAGAAATAACGATTTTTTTGAAGGCAGCAGAAATGCTAGCTAAATTTGACCCCTTATTGTCAAATCATTTGAATAAAATTGAAAAATCTAAAGAGAACACAAAACATGAGTTTATTCAAATTTTGCAATAAAAACAAAAAGTTTTGTTTTTCAACTAGGAA
Source organism: Ocypus olens (assembly GCA_910593695.2). NCBI lineage: Eukaryota > Metazoa > Arthropoda > Insecta > Coleoptera > Staphylinidae > Ocypus > Ocypus olens. Next base: position 23,112,548 of record OU343058.1, on the reverse strand, counting down.
ATCCATTTTATTTTTGGCCACCTCTCGCTCATCAAAATTTTATCAAAATGAAAAATCCAGCTCTGGTTTATATTGATGTGGTGTTAAACAAAAAAAGGTTGAGAAATCCTGCACTGTGTGCAGGGCAGGCTCGTTATATAGAGCCAAGGAGCCATGGCACTACCTGCATAATAATATTTATTTATATATTTTTTTAAATACACCATTAATCAATTTAAAACACACCCCTTATAAACCAATCAAGTAACCGTCAGGATAGAAAACCATTAGGGCGACATCTATCGCCGATATATTACAATTTCAGAACGTTGTAACATTTTCGGCGATAGATGTCGCACTAATTGTTTTTCTAGCCTAACGGTTACTTGACTGGTTTATAAGGGCATAGTCGAATTCCGTTTCTCCATCAACGACGACTATAGTGTGCTGATGTGAGACTAATGTAGGTCCAAATCGGTCCTCAGTTATTGTCGACGGTGAAATATAATCGAAATTACACAAATGATTATGTATAGAAATAAATTAATACACGATAACACTTTTAAATATAATTAGAGATGGGCAAAACTGCTACTTTTAAATCACGTTGCTACCTATGATTGCTACTTTTTAATATCAGTGATTTTAAACAGTGATCACGGTTGGTAAACATTGTAACACCTTTTGAAATTGTGATTATTTCAAAATTAGTGAAGAAGCATTTCTAGACTGTTGCGGAAATGTAAGTGGAATTTTGAGTAAAGTATGTTGCAAATGTTTTTCTGTCTCTGAAAAAGCTCATTTTCAAAATAACGACTTGTTCTGTTCTCGGGGAGTTGTTTTAAAATCTAGATGAGAAGCATTTAAAGATTTTCACCTACTCCCACTTTGTAATTGATGAATTACTGAACTGTTTTCACCAATCGTAAGCGACCCATTATAAATATATAGAGCATATATAAATGTTAAATGTTGTACATAAATGTGTAACATGTACTATTACCACTTATGTACCTCGTTATATTATATACTTATTAGCCAATTACAATTAAGGCTGTTCGTCCCGCAACGAATACTTTCTCAGGGGTGCAAGGGTGAGACGGCAAGTAATGGGCGGACCTAACAAATCATATTATATTCATCTCTTAAAAATCCTATTGCGACGTCGCTCTCGCAGAAAAATAAGGACCGGACTTAGGCACTGGCGTACCGTATTAACGCATTGGCCGTGCACGCGTCAGATAATTGGTATGAGCTGCAGGAACTCGCACACTTGTCTCTCAAATATTACACTCTTTACACAAAATAAACCTTTTAAACACCGGTTTAATGTAATTATGAATAATTTTCATTAAATAACTTAATCGTTTTATTGAAATAGTTTTATGTCACAATTTATACACAATTTTTTTGGTACGATTAATTTGAACTCTAAAGAAGTAGGGTTCTTACATTCCCATTTGATCTTATTACAATATACTTTATAAAGTAACGAACATTTCAGCGTTGTAGCAATTGTTATAATATTTTATAGTTATGAAATTCGTAGTTTTAAAATTAGCATAAGCATTGTTCCTGTGCGATTATTTCAGAAACTATAGAAGGGGTGTTTTCTTATTCTGACTTGAAATAGAAGTTTGAAAAGTTTCAAGTATGTGGCAAATGTTTTTCTATTCTTGTTTTGCCTCTGAAGAAAACCTATCTTTAGAATGACGATTTGCTCTATTATTGGGAGATTATTTTCAAATCTGGTTAAGAAGCATTTGGAAATTTTTACAGAATCCTAAAGTAGAATATATTTTGAGTAAATTTGGAAAGTACGTGACAATTGTTTTTCCATTGTTGTTTTGCTTCCGAAAAGACGCATGTTCATAAAGACGATTTTTTTCTCGGGTGAAAGAGAGAGAGACATTATATTTATTGAGACACTTTTACAAATGACCTCAACAAGCTATAGACCAGAGGTCTTTCAGCCTCTCTGGTGATTATTTAAAAAATTAGTGAAGCATTTCTACATTTTTGCGGAATCGTAAATTGCAATATATTTTGGGTAAATTTAAATATTTTCAAGGATATCGCAAATGTTTTTATACGTCTGCGTTGCCTTCAGAATAACGATTTGGTTTGTTCTCGGGGAGTTATTTTAAAATCTAGTCGAAAAGCATTAAAGACTTTTACAGAATCGTAAAGTGGAATACATTTTGAGTCATTTTGGACAGTTTCAAGTACGTGATATATACCGGGTGACCCAGCGATCTGTAAAAGCCCCATAACTTATTTGCTATTTGAGATATCGACTTCTAGTTTTCTTGAACTGGTACCACACTTATTCTATATATTTTAAAAATATGTATGTTTTTGTACAGGGTGTCCCAGTATAAATAACAGATCAAAGTTATGTTTTTTTAAATGGAATACCCCATATTTTATACTTTATTTTTAATCTCCTTAAGAAGCTGATCAAAATAGTATAAGATACCATGGGTCTATTATGGACGGTTGGTTAGTTATGGGCAAATTTATGGCAAAAACATGTACACATTGAAAACATTGCAGAAGCGTTCCTAGCAAAGATAGCATCATTTTTCATACACTAGATAATTTTCCACGTCATGAAGAATAATACACATCGGCTTTGGTCCTTTTTGTTCATACTGCTATACAGGGTGTCAACATACGCAAAACAATGGATAACTATTTTTTTTCAAATGGAACACCCTATATACGTTGCCACCAATCTATGGCATTTTTAATAAGCTTTCTAATGATGTACAGTTTGTATAACAAAATATTAAGGATTCTTAAGATTTATCAATAAAAACATATTTCTTTTGTCACCTTCTGCTGATTTTTGGATTTTCATCCAAAGCTATGCATTTTCTGGAAAAAATATTAGAGACCAAAATTATGGAGCGGAAAATTTCCGATCGATATGATCGTCTTTCAACTTTCCAGATAATGCGTGCATTGTCCGCCATAGCGCGCGAAATCGTGACCGTATATGCATTTTAGCGTTTTCTTTTCAAATTTTTTATTAATAAATTACACTATACTTTATTTTCCGCTCCCTCTAGTGAAAAAACGGGAAATTATAGGGAAATTCAAATGATCAATATCGATTGAAACTCCACAACTCTTAATAGAAGAAATTTTTGCCCAAAATGCATAGTTTTTGCTAAAAATGCAAATTGAAAATGTTTGTATCAGTTTTTGAATGGTTTTTTGAATTTTCTACGAAAACTATACATTTAGATTGCTTCTATTAAGAATTGTAGAGCGGAACATTTTCAATAGATGTAGGTCATTTGAATTATTCTACAATTACCCGTTTTTCCGCTAAAGGGCGTTGAAAATAAAGTATTGTGCAAGTAATTAACAAACAATTTGAAAGAAACGCTAAAATGCATACACGGTCACTATGTTGCGCACTCTGGCGGGCAATGCATGCATTATTGGAAAAGTCGAAACACCTATATCGAAAATTTTCCGCTCTACAACTTTGGTCTCCTATTATTTTTACAGAAAATGGATAGTTTTGGCTGAAAATCTAAAAATGAGCAGGAGGTGACAAAATAAAAATGTTTTTATGGATAAATGTCAAGAATCGTTAATATTTCTTTATACAAATTGTATATCATTGGAAAGCTTATCAAAAATGCCATGCACTGGTGGCAAGACATATAGGGTGTTCCATTTGAAAAAAAATAGTTATCCATTGTTTTGCGGATGTTGACACCCTGTATAACAGTATGAACAAAAAATAACCAAAGCCGATTTGTATTATTCTTCATGATGTGGAAATTTTTTTAGTGTATAAAAAATGACGTTAGCTTTGCTACGAGCGCTTCTGCAATTTTTTCAATGTGTCCTTGTTTTTGCCACAAATTTGCCCATAACTAACCAACCGTCCATAATAGACCCATGGTATCTTATATTATTTTGATCAGCTTTTCAAGAGGGTTGAAAATAAAGTATAAAATATAGGGTGTTCCATTTAAAAAAATATAACTTTGTTCTGTTATGTATATTGGGACACTCTGTACAAAAACATACATATTTTTAAAATATGTAGAATAAGTATGGGTACCAGTTTAAGAAAACTAGAAGTCGATATCTCAAATAGCAAATAAGTTATGGGGCTTTTACAGATAGCTGGGTCACCCGGTATATATTTTTTAAGGAAAATCGTAATTTTGAACATGAGCAAAAGAGCATTCTCTTGCGATTCTTTAAAATCTAAAGCAACATGGAAGTATAAACTAATGAATATAAAAAATAATATTTAGAAATGCTATATACAGGGTGTCCGAAAAGTATGGAATATCCCGTATAGCTTAGTAAATATCCACTTTAGAGAAAAAAGTTTTAAATAGAAGTTACTTGACACTTGGTTATCCACCACCTTGGATATATCAATTTAATTTTTTGCTATAAACAAAAGCGCAACGAATAACACTTACATTTTTTTTTTAATGACAAGGCACATATTTTTTATACTTATTTGATAGAGTTTTTTTTCTCTTTTTAACGACATAAAACTTGATTACCTTTATTTAAAAAAAAATCAATAAAAAGAAAATATCTTGGATATTTATTTTTTGTAATATCAAATTGTTTAACAAATGAGTAATGTAATTAAACTAAACTTACAGGAAATATTCAAAGTGTTAACCATTCATGATTTGACAGTGGTAAATTCGGTTTTTAAATACTGCATGTACGATTTGATCAATGAAATGAAAATAAATATCCAAGACATTTTCTTATTTTTCTTGAAATTTTTCTTATGTAAAGGTAATCAAGTTTTATGCCGTTGAAAAGAGAAAAAAAAAACTCTATCAAAGGAGCATAAAAAATATGTGCCTTGTCATTTAAAAAAAATGTAAGTGTTACTCGTTGCGCTTTTGTTTATAGCAAAAAATAAAATTGATATATCCAAGGTGGTGGATAACTAAGTATCAAATAACTTCTATTTAAAACTTTTTTCTCTAAAGTGGATATTTACTGAGCTATACGGGATATTCCATACTTTTCGGACACCCTGTATGTATAGAAATATTGTCTTCTTACAATCATCAATCACAATTTAAGTAGAAATCATTGTTTACGTAAGAGTCACAGTTTAATTAACAATCACTGTTTGGGTCACTTTGTAATTTTAAATAGCGATCACGTTTTAGGTAGCAATCAAAGTTTGAGTAACAGATGAGATTTTAAATAACAAATCGCGGTTTAAGTAATAGTCGCAATCACGGTGAAATTTGCTTATTTGTAACAGTAACTACCTGTAATTTTTCAATATCAGTGAAAAATTACAGGTACGTGAAATATCGCCCATCCCTAGATAGTACCATTTTTTTGTTGTAAGGCAGTTAAAAAAAAGATGCAGGCCATTCGTGAGCCAGTTTGTTTGAAATTGCATTATTTAAAGAAATAGAATACCCAGTGTGTGGATTTTGGATTAAAATTTACTTACATCTTTTTTACATGGAAACTGTTTGTTAGTTTTTCGTCTTGCAGATAAATAAAGTCGGCATTTATTACCTCGACGGTAATAATTTAAATCGCTCATCCTGGACACTGTGTCCCTTGTAAGGGAACTTGGTTATGGGAACCGGACGAAACAAAAATCACGTTACAGGGTGGGCAAAATTCATCATTTCTATGAGAAAACTAAAATTATTTATCTTTTGTTTTCGAGTTATAGCCAAAAAGGCAATTTTTCCATTTTAGATATATTGAAATATCTCAGTTGTTTATCATTTGACAATAATGAAAGTTATATGTTGTTCAAGCACTTTTTGAAAAGATTAAAATAACCTTCAGAATTCCGATACCTTCTATCTATTATAATTATCGAGAGATTTTGCCTACCCTGTACATACAATAATAACTGTGTATATTTAAAACTTTGTCTCGGTATAAATCTGAATTAATACTAACAATTTACAAAATATTTACACGAATTGTAACTTCGTAATACAGCTTTTAAGAGGTAGGGTAGGGCGCCATGGGGATGTGTCTACCACCTGCAGTACTTTCGGCACCACTGCGAACGCACTTTTTAGAAATTCACAGAAAATCATCTGGCGACTAAATGTCCACTTTCCCAATTGCAGCCCTTGTTCGAGGAAGACAAAGGGTTGTAAAAGTAATTTATGCGAAATCAAGTACGGGTGAATTTCATCGGTCCAGCAGAGAATGAAAATAAACATGTTGACGGTTGAAAATTTTGATGATTTTGTCTGGAAGATATCTTCGGCATAGTCAGCAGGTACCCCGATGAAAATCGGAGTTCAGCACACAGGCGTAATTTCTTTTTCGTTATAAATGTATGCCAATTCCTAACAGTTACTTACGATTTTATACTATTACTAGCTGACCCGACAGACGTTGTCCTGTCTTAACTATGAATATTGAATTCGAATTGGTATAATTCAAAAAAAAGAAAATATTCAAAAACATAGTGTTTATTATTGTAATGCTCTATGATACACAACATTCTTCGTTTTAGTTTCTGCCAACGTATTAAAATCGATACCATAATCATGAATTGAGCAAAGTAACTACTGAGCTGCGCCGTCGTCCGTGCGTAGTCCTTTAAAATCAAGCAAGGTAACTGGTGACGAACGACGGCTCCGCTGCGCTGAGCTGTCGTCCGTGCATGGTCCATATATATATTTATATATATTAAGGCAGATAACTGGTGACTGACGACGTCCGTGTGTGGCCCATTAAAATTAAGCAAATAAACTGGTGCGTAGACCTTAAAAATTAAGCAATGGTGACAGACGACGGCTCCGCTGCGCTGCGCCGTCGTCCGTGCGTAACCCTTAAAAATTAAGAAAGGTAACTGGTGACGAACGACGGCTCCGCTGCGCTGCGTCGTCGTCAATACGTGGCTTATTACTGGTGACGAACGACGGCTCCACTGCGCTGCGTCGTCCGTGTGTGGCCCATTGAAATTAAGCAAATAAAGTGGTGACGATAATGGCCGAAAACGGTTTAGGCTCTAATTTTTGAAATTCACGATCGCTTTAACGTGCAATTATTGCTTCAAAAATTCATATTTTTTTTTAATAATCAACGGATTTGAACTAAATAACAAAATTATTAAAGTTGAAGAATGTAAGAAGTATATTGTTACTAATAAAAACATGTATCGGCAGTTGAAATATTTTTTTTTAATTTTTGAAATTCATGATCGCTTTAACGTGCAATTATTGCTTCAAAAATTCATAACTTTTTTAATAATCAACGGATTTGAACTAAATAACAAAATTATTAAAGCTTAAGAATGTAAGAAGTGTATTGTTAATAATAAAAACATCTATCGCCAGTTGAAATATTTTTTTTCGAATTTTTGAAATTCATGATCGCTTTAACGTGCAATTATTGCTTCAAAAATTCATAACTTTTTTAATAATCAACGGATTTGAACTAAATAACAAAATTATTAAAGTTAAAGAATGTAAGAAGTGTATTGTTACTAATAAAAACATGTATCGGCAGTTCAAATATTTTTTTTAGAATTTTTAAAATTCATGATCGCTTTCACGTGCAATTATTGCTTCAAAAATTCATAACTTTTTTAATAATCAACGGATTTGAACTAAATAACAAAATTATTAAAGTTGAAGAATGTAAGAAGTATATTGTTACTAATAAAAACATGTATCGGCAGTTGAAATATTTTTTTTTAATTTTTGAAATTCATGATCGCTTTAACGTGCAATTATTGCTTCAAAAATTCATAACTTTTTTAATAATCAACGGATTTGAACTAAATAACAAAATTATTAAAGCTTAAGAATGTAAGAAGTGTATTGTTAATAATAAAAACATCTATCGCCAGTTGAAATATTTTTTTTCGAATTTTTGAAATTCATGATCGCTTTAACGTGCAATTATTGCTTCAAAAATTCATAACTTTTTTAATAATCAACGGATTTGAACTAAATAACAAAATTATTAAAGTTAAAGAATGTAAGAAGTGTATTGTTACTAATAAAAACATGTATCGGCAGTTCAAATATTTTTTTTAGAATTTTTAAAATTCATGATCGCTTTCACGTGCAATTATTGCTTCAAAAATTTATAACTTTTTTAATAATCAACGGATTTGAACTAAATAACAAAATTATTAAAGCTAAAGAATGTAAGAAGTGTATTGTTACTAATAAAAACATGTATCGCCAGTTGAAATATTTTTTTTTAATTTTTGAAATTCATGATCGATTTAACGTGCAATTATTGCTTCAAAAATTCATAACTTTTTTAATAATCAACGGATTTGAACTAAATAACAAAATTATTAAAGCTTAAGAATGTAAGAAGTGTATTGTTACTAATAAAAACATGTATCGCGAGTTGAAATATTTTTTTAGAATTTTTGAAATTCATAATCGCTTTAACGTGCAATTATTACTTCAAAAATTCATAACTTTTTTAATAATTAACGGATTTGAACTAAATAACAAAATCATTAAAGTTAAAGAATGTAAGAAGTGTTTTGTTACTAATAAAAACATGTATCGCGAGTTGAAATATTTTTTTAGAATTTTTGAAATTCATAATCGCTTTAACGTGCAATTATTGCTTCAAAAATTCATAACTTTTTTAATAATCAACGGATTTGAACTAAATAACAAAATTATTAAAGTTAAAGAATGTAAGAAGTGTATTGTTACTAATAAAAACATGTATCGCTAGTTGAAATATATTTTTTTTAATTTTTGAAATTCATGATCGCTCTAACATGCAATTATTGCTTCAAAAATTCATAATTTTTTTTAATAATCAACGAATTTGAACTAAATGGCAAAATTATTAAAAAAATTCTCAACCGCGCACAGAATCTTCCGCAGAATATTTTAATTCGTAACACCACCGCAAGCGACATTCCAACCACCAAGAGATGGCGCGCGTATTATAAATCAATCGTTATCACCAATTTATGTATTTAAAGCCGACTTAATTGTTCATCGGATGCAAGTGTTGCAATTGAGCTCAGTGCAGCATTTGCTGTTAATATTTTGTTTATATTTTTTTTTATAATTTCAGCTACTTATTTATTTACATTTATCGATACGAATCTACAGGGTAAGCCCATTAAAACCCATTAATAACCGTCGGCGCAAACAATGGAAAAGGAATAACTGATCGAGCGGTCGATCGCCGAGAGTAGAAAATTATTAAAGTACTAAAATCGCTATTAAAAAATAGGGGTTGGTGGTAGAAGGGTGAAAATTTAGGGTTGTATGTATTTTTTAATGCCGAATCATAAAAAAATAAAAATAAAAAATTTGCGGTGGACCACCCCTATCATTTAGGGGTATTAAAAATAGTTTACGTCCTATTCTCAGACCTGCTCAATATACACACAAAATTTCATAAGAATCGATCAAGCCGTTTCGAAGGAGTTTTGTTACAAACACTGTGACACGAAAATTTTATATATTAGATTTCATTTGTTGAAGTATTGCGATTACATGTACATCGAAATTATATTTATAATGGTAGGGCATTTGCTTAAACTACGTAACATAGATTATTTTTAAAATCGACAAGATACTTAAAATACGCGAAATACCCTGAAAAATCGACTGAAATCGGGCTTCTAAATGTGCCTTAGTACGTGTATTCCCCTACCGCTGCGCGGGAACTGTTTTCTTTACTTTACGGCAACTAAAATATCTCGCGTAAGGGTCTAGCTCTAGTGTAATTGCGTCCTTATTTTTCAGGAAAAACTAATTTGGATCAATGGATTTTATTACCAAAGAATCAATCTGTGTCACTGTAGTAAAACATTTTGAATTTTCAGCGTTTATTTACATTTTATTTAATGTTGAAAATGCCTATTTTATTTCTTCAAATTTCTTCAGCCATGCAGAATTTTAGGTTAAAATAAATTTGGTAGAGTGGGAGCTATTTTACGTGGTGAGTGGGCCATATCTTGTTGCCCATTCACCTAGTTTTTCACCAATGAATAAATTAATCAAAAGATAATAAAATCTTGATTTTGATCATTCGATTTCAAGTCGAAATAAAAAAAAAATGAGAAAATTTTAATAAAATACCCATAAAATCTTTATTCTGATTATTCATAAGCAAAATAGTGCCAAATTTACGATTTTCATAAAAATTTCTCTAAAAAGAAAAGATTAGAAAATCAAGATTTTCAAGTGTAGTCGTTATACGTTTTAAAAATCTAATCCTCAATGTTTGGTTTTTTAAAACGTATAGCGACCAAACGTGTTAAACACTGCAAATCTTGTTTCTTAACCTTTTTTTCTCGTTTTAGAGAATTTGTTTTGATCATTAAAACGTCAAAATCGAGACATTTGTGTGTTAAATTTTTGCAAAAGGTGTTTGTCGATTTTTTTAAATAGAACTTCCAAATGTGTTGCACAATTTGAATAATGCAAGCTTTAAAATGTGAAAATAATCATTCAAGAAAAATATAAATGATTTTTGCATTTTTGTTATAAGATAATTTTTGCCGGTGATTTTTTCGAGGTCTGTAGCTTGAAAAACGCGTTGGATGATCTCCATTGATTGAAAACTAATTGTTAAGAAAATTGTTTGTAAAATGTATAAAAAAATGTCCAAAAACAAGGTTTCTGAGTCTAGAAGTTTAGAAACATATAATAAGTAACTTTTTAAAGGTTTATAATACCCAAACGTGTCAGGTGATCTCGATTGTTTAAAAACCAAAATGTGCCAAAATTTACGTTCTTCGAAAAATGGTTAAGAAAATTTTCTATAAAATTGATGAAAAATGTAAAAAAATTAGAATTTTCACTAACAATTACAGTTTGGGTATCAATTACAATTTTACGTAGCAATCACGTTTTACGTAGCAATCACTGTTTAATTAACAGTCACAGTTTGGCTAACAGTCGCAATCACAGTCACGGTGAAATTCAATAACGACCTGCGATTATTTACTATCAGTGAAAAATCACAGGTTCGTGAAATATCACCCATCCTTAAATATAATGAATTTATCAACAATTATCAGCCAAAAAACATTCAATTATCAATAACTGAACTTGCCGAAGCTCGTTGTATAGAGCCAAGAAAAATCTGCAGTTTCAAGCTTAGCAGGAATTTTTTATTAATTCTTAAAACACTTTTTCGCCAGTTATTTTGGTCTAGGAAGATAAATCGTTCTTTCTTTCTTCAAAAAATGATGGGGGGTGGTGTCTGTATTGTATAAGTGGCTCTACCATCAACATGTTCCGGTGGCACTGTGTCAACTTGAATGTAAATAATTAAAATTTAAAACCGTAATAGCTAGATACACCATCGGGGCAACATCTATTATCGTAACATTGGACAATTTCCTTGACTGAGTGGAGAAATCCACAGACAATAAGAAACCATAAACTATCGACAATTATAACAATATCATTGATAAACATTGAAATATTGTTTCCCCGTGCGACAACCCAGCACCAGTTTCAATCTTATTAGATCTCATCAGGTCAATATAGACGCTGACAGAGAAACGGTTTTTCACAATGGAGTTGTAACCCCAAGTATTCGTAATAGGTAGATACACCATTAGGGCGACTTCTATTGTCGTAACGTTGCACAAATTATTTAATTGAAACAATATTTAAAAAAAACGTAAATGCAAAAAATCTCGAATATTTCGTTTTATAGCAAAAAGTTACGTACTTTTTGGTGTCTTATTACTAAAATAGTAAACACGCAACCCCCAAGAAATGCACTTGAGGGGGCGGCCAACTCAACATTTGCACGCGGGCGGCCAAGGGTACAGGATTGGCCCTCCTCACAGGTTCACGTAATAAGAAATAATAATAATAGTATACCTAAGTAAGCATTTAGTATTCATATTTACCGCGCATTTGTTTCCTCTGTTCTCAATAGAACGACGTAAAACAACCAAAAAAGAACCTAAAATCCCTAGAAAAACGTGTGCTCTCTATAATAATACTCCGTGGTCGATAGATGCTTAATCAGCGGACGGTGCAACAGAAATACTCTGATTAAAGTTAATCAAGATTATGATTTAAAAAATATTGTAAAAACAGAAAAAAAGATTTGAAAGAAAAAAAAAATTCCCGGAAATATCCGTTTTGGGGTCAAAACAACATTTCAACAATTTCTGGGAAAAAGTTTTGTGTGTGTGTCTGTGTGTGTGTGTGTATGTGTGTCTGCTGTGCGCGCTGTATCTCAAAAACCAATAGAGCAATTGATATGAAACTTTGAACATACGTCTTATTTGATAATCTGAAGAACTGAAAAGCTTTTGGTAAAATTTCGTACACCGGAAGTGGGCGTTTACCTTAACTGTTTTTTGTTTTTTGCCAATATTTTCTTAAATATGAAAAATATCACAGAAACATTTAAACAAGCTTTGAAGACAACAAAGAAATGAACATCTTTTGATTGATAACATTTTTAATAAAATCATTTTTATTCGAGAAATTTTGTTTTTTTTTAATTTTTGGTTTATAATTATAAAACAATAATAGTTACAGCAAATTTATGTCAATAATAATTGTAGAGAACGCTAAAATGAACAACTTATAAAGAATACGTTTTTTTCGAAATCCCTTTAGTTTTTGAGTAAACTGTTTTTGAATTTAAAGTATAATTTTTCCATCTTTGATAATTTTGACGTTTTAAACGTCAGTTTCATACGAGTCTTCAAAACGCTCGATGTACATTTAAAATATGATTTAAATAGAAAATAAACCATGAAAGTGTAAATATAAATGATGATACCATCGGAGAAAGTAACATGATGGCCACATCACCATTTTCTTTTTTGTATAAATTTTTGATCTTTTGAACTATATTTTCTTCAGCTTGGTCTAAATTTTCGATTTGTTTGTTAAAATTTTCGAGTTTTTGGCCCGAATTTGTTATTTTTGGCCCTATGTGTCAACCTGTCTGCATTTTTTTTTAGGCCAGGAATTTTATTTTTTTGCTTATATTTTAGATGTTTGGTCTGCATTTTCGATTTCTTTGTTCTAATTTTTAGAGTTTTTGGCCAATTTTTTTTAATGGTCTGTTGAAAATTTTGTTTTTGTCTACATTTTCCATTTTTATTAATTTAAACGATCGAATTTTTGATTGTTTCTATGGGCGAATTTTTTTAATTACTTTCAAGTTTATAGTTCCGGCAATTTATTTTGGGTTATTTTACGGGCTGAAAATGGCAAATTACTTTTCTTTTGCTTTAATTTTCAATTTTTTAGCCTGCATTTTTTATTTTTACATCAGTATTTGGTCTGTGCAAATTTTAGAGCTTTTGGCTTATAAACCAAAATTTTTTTTTGCCGAGAGTCTAAATATTAGATTTTTTGCCTATATTCTTAGTTTTTTTACATTAATTATTAAATTATTAATTTTAACGAGCGAATTTTTGATTGATCTATACTTTAGAAGTTTAGATTTTCAACCTGAACTTTTGGCCGGTATTTTCGGGTTTTTTAAACCAAATTTTTGATTTTTTGCCCTTCATTTGAGATGTTTTACGCTGAATTATTGTTTTTATGGGCGAATTTTGTAAATTATTTTTGAGTTTAGAATTTCGGCAATTTACTATGAGGTGAAGAGTTATTTTTGGAGCTGAAAATTGCAAATTATTTTTCTTTTGTTAGAATTTTCAATTTTTAGTCTGCATTTTAATTTTTTAGACCATGGTTTTTGATTTGTTTGGCCTATATTTTAGATGTTTCTGGCATCTAAACCAAAATTTTCGAATATTTAGTTGAAATTTTCTCTTTTTTCAATTTTTTTTACCAATGTTTTTAGTTTTGTTACCTTAATTATTAATTTTAATGAGCGAATTTTTTATTAGTCTTTACTTTGGATTTAAATGAATTGCTGATTTTTATGAGCGAATTTTTGGCCGATATTTTCGAGCTTTTTTGTCCAATTTTTTGTTTTTTTTTACCCTTTAATTTAGATTTTTCAGACCTAATTTTTGATATTTTTAGCTTGTACTTGGTTTTTGTATTAATTTTTGGTTATATTTGATTTTTTTTTGTTTTAATGTTTTTAATTTAATTATAGTGGTTGTTTTAAGATAAAACTAATGTACTTTGATCTTTAGCTAGAAAATACAGCCTGCACGATTTGTGTTTGAGGAATTACTAAATTTTTAAATATTTCGATTCGATTTTTTATTTTTTTTTTCGAAAATTTTTAAATTAAAAGATTATTTTTGCAGCCAATTTAGTTACTTAGTTTTAATACTTTGGCCCGGAATGAAACTGATCACCCGGTATAACTGGAACTGTTTGGGAAATTATGAAAAAAAATGCGAACAATTTTAAGTTGTTAATTAGCGAGGCTTTCCGAAAAAATAAAGAATTATTTTAATTATTTGGAGGATACCACAGCGCGATTAAATATTTTTCTAATTTTTTAAATGGCCGTTTTGTACTACCTACAAATTTTCGAAAAAACTTTTTTTTGTGCAAATTCCGAAAACTTATCAGCGCGCCTTCTCTAATCCCAGTGTTGCCAGATTGGGGGTTTTCCCTAAAATGGGGGTAAATCAAACTTCAATCGATGGGGTATTTTTTGGGGTGTGTATTTTATGCAAGGGGTAATTTTGGGTTTTTTTATGAAATAGTTGGGGAAAATTAAAAATTACTACTGGCAACACTGGTTTTATTGGTTACAATAATGTTGATTCGAAGAACTGAAAAGCTTTTGGTAAAATATCGTACACCGGAAGTGTGTGTTTACCTTAACTGTATTTTGTTTTTTGCCAATATTTTCTTAAATATAAAAAATATCACAAAAACATTTAAACAAATATTGAAGACAATAAAAAAATTAGGTTATTTTGTTTGAAAACATTTTTCATAAAATCATTGTTATTCGAGAATTTTTTTTTCTTTTTTGGTTTATAATTATGAAACGATAATAGTTACAGCAAATTTATCAAAATAAGTGCAGTTTTTGAAAATCTGTCGATTATTTCACGAGTTGTGAATTTTTAAAAATTTTAGTTTTACAATTGTGTAAGGCTCGAGTGAAAAATTAATAAAATATATAAAACGTGTCGGCTAAATTCTACAAAAATTAAATTGGATTTACAAATCATGGTTTTATCAGATGGAATGGAGTTTTTGAAAATCCATCGATTATTTAGCGACTTGTGAATTTTTGAAAATTTTAATTTTCGAATTGTGTAATACTCGAGTAATAAAATAAAAAAAAATAGGAAACGTATCGACTAAATTCTACAAAATATAAATTAGATTTGCAAATCGTCGTTTTATCAAAATAAGTGCAGGTTTTGAAAATTCTCCGATTATTTCACGAGTGGTGAATTTTTTAAAATTTCAGTTTTCAAATACTCGAGTGAAAAATAAAAAAGAAACATATATGTAAAACGTGTTGACGAAATTCTACAAAAATTAAATTAGATTTGCAAATCATCGTTCTATCAAATTAAGCAGGGGCGGCTCGTTATGTGGAGCCAAAAGCCATGGCACTATTTTTAATTAATTCTTAAAACACTTTTTCGCCAGTTACTTTGGTCTAAGAAGATAAATCGTTCTTTCTTTCTTGAAAAAGGAGGGGGGGGGGTATATTTATAAGTGTGGCTCTACCATCAACATGTTCCACGAACCTCCACTGCTAATAAATAAGTTAAACAAGTAAGAAAGACTATGAAAACCTTATTACCAATAGTGCACAACCATAAAGAAGTCAGTAATTTTCCTCAGCGATAGGAAACCCTGTGACATCATTTATTGAAGTTGTCCTAGGGATTCTATTACTGCCGTTTTGGTAATTTTGTGACCCCCAATGAGATGCTGCACTTTCATTTAAAAAATGTATATGTGTGCCGAAAAGAAGATGGAAAATATTGCGGATGAAGATGAATAATACATCTTATATTTATATTACTTTAATTTTGTATATAAGTTAAATAAATCCTCACTGTATTTACGTTTTATTTTCAAATTTTATTATTTTGGAGAGGGACAGCGTTGTAAATTTTGCGGATTTTTATTAAATATTTGGGAAAAATTCAAAATTATTACTGGCAACACTCGTCGCCCGTAAATATTTTTTTTTGCATTTTTTATTAGGGCAGGATTTTGATTTTTTTTAACCTATATTTGATTTTTGACCTGCAGTTTCGTTTTTTTTTTGGTATAAATTTCTGATCTTTTGAACTAATTTTTCTTCATCTTGGTCTAAATTTTCGATTTGTTTGTTAAAATTTTCGATTTTTTGGCCCGAATTTGTTATTTTTTGCCCTATATGTCAACCTGAATTATTCATTTTTATGCGCGGTATTTTCGAGTTTTTGATTTTTTGTGCTTTATCTTTTTTAAACATTTTCGCGTTACTGGTTGGCAATGTATTTTGAGCTAGAGTTATTTTTGGGACTGAAAATGGCAAATTATTTTTCTTTTGCTTGATTTTTTGAATTTTTTGGTCTGCATGTTTTTCTTAGGCCAGGAATTTTATGTTTTTGCATATATTTTAGATGTTTGGTCTGCATTTTTGATTTCTTTGTTCTAATTTTTAGAGTTTTTGACCAAAATATTTTGATTTTGGTCTGTTGAAAATTTTGTTTTTTTGTCTACATTTTTCATTTTCATTAATTTGAACGATCGAATTTTTGATTGGTCTACACTCTAAATTTTTAACATGAATTGTTGATTTTTATGGGCGATTTTTTTTTGTTACGTGGGTATTTTCGCGTTTTCGTACAAAGTTTTTGATTGTTTGCCCTTCATTTTAGATTTTCTTTAACCTGAATTATTGTTTCTATGGGCGATTTTTTTAAATTACTTTCGAGTTTAGAGTTCCGGAAATTTATTTTGGGTTATTTTAGGGGCTGAAAATGGCAAATTACTTATCTTTTGCTTGAATTTTCAATTTTTTTGTCTGCATTTTTTATTTTTTACATCAGGATATTTGATTGATTTTAAATGTTTGGTCTTTGCAAATTTTAGAGTTCTTGGCCTATAAACCAAAAATTTTTAATATTTAGTTGAAATTTTCGTTTTTTTCTGGTTTGCATTTTTTATTTTTGTCGAGAGTCTAAATATTATATTTTTTGCCTATATTCTTATTTTTTTTTTACTTTAATTATTAATTTTAATGAGCGAATTTTTGATTTGTCTATACTTTAGATTTTTAACCTGAATTGTTGTTTTTTGTGTGCGAACTTTTGACCGGTATTTTCGGGTTTTTTAAACCAAATTTTTGTTTTTTTGCCCTTCATTTTAGATGTTTTACGCTGAATTATTGTTTTTATGGGCGAATTTTTTAAATTATTTTAGAGTTTAGAATTTCGGCAATTTACTTTGAGGTAAAGAGTTATTTTTGGGGCTGAAAATGGCAAATTATTTTTCTTTTGCTTGAATTTTAAATTTTTTGTCTGCATTTTAATTTTTTAGACCAGGGTTTTTGATTTTTTTGGCCTATATTTTAGATGTTTTTGGCATCTAAACCAAAATTTTCGAATATTTAGTTGAAATTTTCTCTTTTTTCAAATTTTACTTTCTCCGTTACGAAGTACGAGAAAGTATTGTGATCGTGATTTTTTTTTCAAATTTTTTTTTACGGAAATATCCGTTTTGGGGTCCCTAGATGCCATTTCAACAATTTCTGGATTTTTTTTTGTGTCTGTGTGTATGTGTGTGTGTGTGTATGTGTCTGCTGTGCGCGCTGTATCTCAAAAACTAATAGAGCAATTGATATGAAACTTTGAACATCTATCTTATTTGATAATCTGAAGAACTAAAAAGTTTTTTAAAGTGTTTTTGGTTTTTTGCCAATATTTTCTTAATTATGAAAAACATCACAAAAACATTTAACAAGCATTGAAGACAACAAAGAAATGAACATATTTTGCTTGAAAACCTTTTTCATAAAATCATTTTTATTCGAGAAAAAAAATGTATGTATCTTTTTTAATTTTTGGTATATAATTATAAAACGATAATAGTTACAGCAAATTTATGTTAATAATATTGTAGAGAATGTTAAAATGAACAACTTATAAAGAATAAGTTTTTTTCGAAATTCCTTTAGTTTTTGAGTAAACTGAGTTTTTGAATTTGAAGTATAATTTTTCCATTTTTCATAATTTTGACGTTTTAAACGTCAGTTTCATCCGAGTTTACACAACGCTCGATGTACATTTAAAATATGATTTCAATTGAAAGTAAACCATGAAAACGTAAATATAATTGGCTATGATACCATTAAGTCGGAGAAAGTAACATGATGGCCACATCACCATTTGTTTACCAATGTTTCTAGTTCTGTTACCTTGATTATTAATTTTAATGAGTGAATTTTTTATTGGTCTTTACTTTAGATTTAAATGAATTGCTGTTTATGAGCGAATTTTTGGCCGTTATTTTCGAGCTTTTTTGTCCAAGTTTTTGTTTTTTTTTACCCTATAATTTAGATTTTGCAGACCTTATTTTTGATATTTTTAGCTTGTACTTGGTTTTTGTATTAATTTTTGGTTGTTTGAATTTTTTTGTTTTAATGTTTTTAATTTAATTATAGTGGTTGTTTTAAGATAAAACTAATGTACTTTGATCTTTAGCTAGAAAATACAGCCTGCGCGATCTGTGTTTGAAGAATTACTAAATTTTTAAATATTTCGATTCGATTTTTTATTTTTTTTTCGAAAATTTTTAAATCAAAAGATTATTTTTGCAGCCAATTTAGTTACTTAGTTTTAATACTTTTCACCCGGTATAACTGGAACTGTTTGGGAAATTATGAAAAAAAAATGCGAACAATTTTAAGTAGTTAATTAGCTAGGCTTTCCGAAAAAATAAAGGATTATTTTAATTATTTGGAGGATACCACAGCACGATTAAATATTTTTCTAATTTTTTAAATGGCCGTTTTGTACTACCTACATATTTTCGGAAAAACGGAGTTATAAAACTTTTTTTTGTGCAAATTCCGAAAACTTCTCTAATCCCAGTGTTGCCAGATTGGGGGTTTTCCCTAAAATGGGGGTAAATAAAACTTCAATCGATTAGGTTTTTCTTGGGATGGGTACTTTATGCGAGGGGTAATTTTGGGGTTTTTTTATGAAATATTTGGGGAAAATTAAAAATTACTACTGGCAACACTGGTTTTGTTGTTTAAAATAATGTTGATTCGAAGGGTGATGTCTATGATATGATATATTGAAGACAACAAAGAAATTAGCTTATTTTGTTTGAAAACATTTTTCATAAAATCATTGTTATTCGAGACTTTTTTTTTCATTTTTGTTTTATAATTATGAAACGATAATAGCTACAGCAAATTTATGTTAATAACAATTGTAGAGAATGCGGAAATGAACAACTTATAAAGAATAAGTTTTTTTCTAAATCTAGTTTTTGAGTAAACTGAGTTTTTGAATTTGAAGTATAATTTTTCCATCTTTTATAATTTTGAATTTTTTAAACGTCAGTTTCATGCGAGTCTACAAAACGCTCGATGTACATTTAAAATATGATTTAATTAGAAAATAAACCATGAAAGCGTAAATATAAATGACTATGATACCATCAAGTCGGAGAAAGTAACAAGATGGCCACATCACCATTTTTACTTTCTCCGTTACGAAGTACGAGAAAGTATTGTGATCGTGATTTTTTTTTCAAAGTTTTTTTTTACGGAAATATCCGTTTTGGGGTCCCTAGATGCCATTTAAACAATTTCTGGAAAAAAAAAAATTGTGGCTGTGTGTGTGTGTGTGTATGTCTGTGCGCGCTGTATCTCAAAAACTAATAGACCAATTGATATGAAACTTTGAACATAAGTTTTATTTGATAATCCGAAGAACCGAAAAGCTTCTGGTAAAATTTCGTACACCGGAAGTGGGTGTTTACCTTAACTGTTTTTGTTTTTTCCAATATTTTCTTAATTATGAAAAATATCACAAAAATATTTAAGCAAATATTGAAGACAACAAAGAAATGAACATCTTTGGTTTGAAAATATTTTTCATAAAATCATTTAAAAAAAAAATTATTATTTTTTTTTCATTTTTGGTATACAATTATGAAACGCTAATAGTTACAGCAAATGAATGTTAATAATAATTGCAGAGAATGAACAATTTATAAAGAATAAGTTTTTTCGAAATCTCTTTAGTTTTTGAGTAAACTGAGTTTTTGAATTTGAAGTATATTTTTCATAATTTTGAGGTTTTAAACGTCAGTTTTATCCGAGTCTACGAAACGTTCGATGCACACTTAAAATATGATTTAAATTGAAAATAAACGATGAAAGCGTAAATATAAATGATACCATCAAGTTGGAGAAAGTAACATGATGGCCACATCACCATTTTTTATATGTAATAATAATATTACATCTATAAATAGTAGCAGCAAGTGCCTTTTGAAGAAATAGAAGAAAATAGCTATTTATGCGACAAGTGAATAAAGCAATACTTTTTTCACGAGTAGGAAATATTGCCGCGCCAGCCGAAGAGAAGTGGGTCAATTTCCACAAGTGAAAGAAAGTTGCTTTACTCTTGAGTTTATACACACATTTTTCTACGTCCGTAACTTTAAATAAATTCGATGAAACCTTAATTAATTGTTATATATCGTTGATTCGATATATTTAATTTACTTTGGTTTAAAAATGCGTTCAATTTGAGCTTAGAAAACTCTGAATAAATTTTAACTGGAGAAAAATCGACGATTTAATCAATTTGACGTTGGTGAAACGAGAATTGTCAATTTTATTCCATGAATAAATTTAATCGTTGAATGACGTTTTAACTGACGTTGGTGAAACATGAGCGAAGCGTTCATGACACACTTTGCACAAACAATTTTAAAGTTGCGTTAAAAATGAACCGTGATGGCACTTTTTTCACGCTTTTTGAAGGATATTTTATGAACGCAAATTAATGAAAGAAACTGTGAATATTATAACGAACGTAGAAAAAAAAAACTATTTACTTTTATTTTAGTAATAATATCTAAGGAATGAACGCCGCACGACGATCCTTCGCTATTGAAGTTATCGGAAACATCCAGCCTTTTATCACCTCGTGAACAACTATGTGGAAAAATAGACAATAACTATTAACATACTGTATAAATAAGACGGCCTGCCGTATCGGTAATAGTGATTCGTGCACGCGTAGAGAAGCAGCACCGTTTCTCTCCCATTGAGAACCATTGCCAATCTCCCGACCCAACACACACAAACACACAGTTTTTACGCGTTTCGTGTTCCGATTAGACATTCCGTGCTGGTGCTTTAAATAAAATTGAAAAAAAAACATTACATGGATCTATTTTAAAATTCACCTCTAGCATTTTCGAGCGAACGCATTGCAACTTCCAACCAAAACGTAAGTACACTAAACGCGTGCTCGCTATTTACTCCGGCGCGCAATTAATGTCAATGTCTCAGCACGATTCTATTTTTAGTTTAGTTTTTTTTTCCTTAATAAAGTAAATAAATGCTGTACTCACGTATTTCAATATTTTCAATGTTTCCGCTAAGGAAATGCGCGGAGGTTGGTTTGTTTCGGTGGACATGTTTTCGAGATCGAACGCGATGGACTAAGTTTGTTTTCTTTTTGGGCGTTTTTGGTTGTGCAAGATTTTTGGCATACGGTACCGCGTGCGTATTTTTAGCGTTTTTGTTGGGCAATTAACGCGATCTTGAATTTTGGTGTTTCTGCTGTTTAGCGCGACAAATATCGTGTTTGTTGAAGGTCGAATGATAAATGTAAAACAAATGAACACGGTGATTTTTTAATTGTTTGTTCATTTAAGCTAATATGTTTTAAATGAAGATAATTATGTTTGGTGGTAGTTGACAAATTAAAAATATTCCAGTAGTTACAGAAAAGTTTGTATTGTACTGCTGGGTTGAAAAAAATCAAAACAAAGCAATCGTGTTCTCATTTATATTATATGTTCTGCAATTGTTTATTGATCACAACATCCGTTGCAACTGTATAAGATATATTAATATGTATACTTAGTAGAGTGGTTCTTATTTTAGAAGTATATGAAAATCAACGGGACAACCCGGAAATTTGTTCGTATAGATAAAAAATTAATAACCGTAAATTTTGAGCCATATCGAACATTGCGTAACCGAGCCCTAGCCCTCTAAAATTTGAAAAAGTGTGTTTATTCCCTTTTTTTCATTTTGGTCCACCCTAATGGCCAAATTATATATTATGTCGATAGAGGACGTTAATGTGAATCCAAAATGTATTTATTTGTTGAAATTGGACTAAAATTGACGAAGTTATTAATTTTTTACGAAACTACAAGCCAAAGATCTAAAATATCGGCCGGAAAATCAAAAACCCTGGACTAAAAGTAAAAACTGCAGACCGAAAACTTGAGAATTCAAGTAAAGGAAAATTAATTTGCCATTTTCACCCCCAAAATAATCCGTAAGCTCAAAGTAAATTTCTGGCCAGAAACTCGGAAATAATAGCCAGAAAATAAAAAATAAAATCACCCATCAAAATTAATCATTTCAGTTAAAAAATCTAAAAAAAATATGAAGAAAATCATAAATTTAGACCAAAGTCGAAAATTCGGGACTAAAAATCAAAAACGCAGATTAAAAGAATTGAAATTACTGCCAAAATAAAGGAAATGTAGGACAGAAGATCTTGAATTTAGACTAAAAAATCGAAAATACAGGTCAAAAATCAGAAATATATACTAAAAAAAATCCACAATCGGGACCAAAAAATAAAAAATTTTGACCAAAACTCGAAAACTCTGGTTTAAAAATAAAGAAATGTAGACACAATAATCAATCATTCAGGTTTACAATTTCAAACTATAGGGCCAAAAATAAAAAATTCGAGCCTCAAAATAAAAAATACGGACCAGAAAATTGAAAATTTAGGCCAAAATAAAGAATATTTTTCGACTGAATGATCACAAAAGACCAAAAAAATTAGTAAAAAATCGAAAAAAACAGGCCAAAGATCTTAAATATGAGCCAGAAAATAAAAAATCCTGGTCTAGAAATAAAAAAATGGTGTTCAAAAAATTGAAAATTCTAGTAAAAGAAAAACAATTGTTCTTATATATTTTTATATTAATAGAATTAATATAATTTTTCATAATTTCGCGCTCTATTAAAAAAATTGTATTACACAATTTGATGAAGGTGTGTGTCCAGCTTTTTCCAAAATCTTCATGTCGAATGAATTTTGAGTTTTTTAGGAAAGTTTCAAATCGATTTCTATATTTATTTCAAGCCACCAAAATTACAACAATATTTTGCTATTTTTCGCAGTGATTACATGAAATTATGACAAAATCTGGTGATGGTGTATAAGCAGTTTTCCGCATAATAATAATCTCAAATGATTTTTGAGTAATTTCGGAAAATTTTAAGTTTCTGTTTGACAATTTTTTTGTATATTCTTGAGAACAATAAAATGGTTAAAGGTTTTCATAAGTTCGCGTGTTCAAGTAAAAAATTGGTTTTTATATTTATCCAGATTTTCCCAAAATCATAATTTCGAATAAATTTTGAGCAATTTTGGAAGGTTTTAAATCGTTGACAGTTGTTTTTTATATTTATTTCAAGCCACCAAAATTATAACAATCTTTTTCCGATTATTCGCACTGATTACAAGAAATTATCACAAAATCTGGCGATCGTGTGTAAGTATTTGTTTACGTAATAATAATCTCTAGTGATTTTTGAGTAATTTTAGAAAATTTTGAGTCCACAACAATTGTTTTTGTATTTTTTTGAGAGCATTAAAATTATTACAATTTTCATAATTTCACGCGGTGTTCAAATAGAAGTATCACAAAATTTGGTTCAGGTGTGCATCCAGATTTTCCCAAAATCGTAATTTCGAATGATTTTTGAGTAATTTTGGAAAGTTTCGAATTGATGGCAATTGTCTTTATATTTATTTAAAGCCATCAAAATTATAACAATTTTTCACGATTTTTCGTGATAACTGATTACATGAAATCTGCTGATTTTTCACATAATAATAATAATTTCGAATTATTTCTAAGTAATTTTAGAACATTTTAAGTCGACAACAATTGTTTTTTTTTGTTTGAGAGCTTTAAAATAATTACAATTTTCCATAATTTCGTGCGCTGTTCAAATAAAAGTACACAAAATTTGGTTTTGGTGTGTATCCAGATTATTCCGAAATCATAATTTCGAATGTATTTTGAGTTGTTTTAGAAAGTTTCAAATCGATGGAAATTATTTTTGTATTTATTTGAAACCATTAAAATGACTACAATTTTTCATAGTTTCGCGCGCTATTGAAATAAAATGTATGTAAAATATGACGTTAGTTACCTTTTCAGGAAAACATAATCTCGATTGAATTTTGAGTAATTTTGGAAATAGAACCATAACCACAAGCATTGCATTTATCAGTGAAGGGGTCTCATCTGCTTTAGACAAGTGTAAAATAAGTGACAGAAATGCCGCGCATCTTCTAATTACCGTCGATGAAGGATAAGGTCACATAATATCGAAATATACAAGTATGATATAACTGAAACATTCACAACTCTGTCAATTTTAGTCAGATTTTAATAAATACATTCGTTTTGAATTCGTATTAACATCCTCTGTCGACACAGTATATCATTTGACCATTAGGGTGGATCGTTTAATATTAGCGGGCTAAAATGAAAAAAAGGGAAAAAACGTTTTTTTTTTTCAAATTTTAGACGCCCAGGGCTCGGTTAGGCCATGGTCGATATAGCTCAAAATTTACAGTTATTAGTTTTTCATCTATACGAACAAGTTTCCGGGTTGTCCCGTTGATTTTCACATACTTCGAAACTCCCCATATATGCTATAACCACTCTAATACTTAGTCTACAGTGACTTAATTGTAAATCAATTATAAAAAATAAAATGCCTTTAATTATTCGCACGGTGTGTTTTATAAATAAATTAATCGCAGTCACCCACGAATTAAAATGCGCATATCTCTGATTAAACATTCTTAGTTGTCATTCAGCCAAAAATGTTGACCGTTATACAAAAAAGGGTCATTCAACGACTTGTGCATTTTAATTCTTGACCGAGTTTAATTTCTTTTTGAAACACACTGTATTAGTATTGTATGTTTGATAATTATTGAATTAACACATGCAGGGCCGGCCCTAGAGTAGTCGGCGCTCTGTTGCGAAGTTCTTTTATAATGCCCCCCCCCCCCATTTTTCAAGTCATTAGTGACTAATTTTCGGGTAATAATAGTAGATTATACAGTGCGCACCTAAAGTATGGAATATATTCAGTAAAACCGAAATTAAATATTTTTGGATTTTGGAAACAATCCTCGAACTGGTCAATTTTCTTTTATAAAAATACAAATATACAATACAAATATTTTATTTCGGTTTTACTGAATATATTCCATACTTTAGGCGCGCACTGTATATCAATGGAGAGAAATGCGTGATTTTTCCCGAGGTGAAAATTTGTACACAGAGGGCGAAAGCCTGAGGGATACAACGCACCGAGGGAAAAATAGCATTCTCTCCCGAAGTATATATACAATTTTTTTCACAAACGGGATTTTTACGAAGAGTAAAAAGTTCGTTCGTAAAACCCAACCTAGAAAAATATTCTGTCAGACGTGACAGTTAAAATAAATAATGGAACCTTGCAGGGAGAGAAATGTTACTTCTCTCACGATTTCGAGGGCTGAGAAATCTACTTTCTCTCCCGTTTGTGAAAAAATAATTAAAATGTAATTTTACCATTCATAATTAATGTATCTAAAAAATAAAATAAATCTTTATACGGTACCAACAATTTATAATGTAATTAATTTTGTGAAATTTTCACGTTCTGTTATTATAGAATCGTAATCCCAAATAAATTTTGAATAGTTTTTTTTTTCAAGTCGGTGGCAATTGTTATTACTTATATTTTTGCCAAGTCACTAAAATGATTGTATATCTCCTCAATTTTACTTTCTGTTCAAATAGAGTTACATATTTCGAAATTTAGGTATAAAGAGCTAACAATTGTTCATGGATTCGTAATCTTGAATAAATTTTGAATACATTTCTGAAACTTCAAATCGATGGTAATTGTTTTTATATTTTTCACAAGTTGGCGAAATTATTATTATTATTTATACAATTTCATTGTTCAAATCGAATTATCTCAAAATTTATAGATATGGAGTTTATTTTTGTGGAATTGTAATCCCAAATTAATTTTAAATACCTTAACTGTTTCTGTTGTTTGCCAATATTTTCTTAAATATGAAAAATATCACAAAACATTTAAACGAACATTGAAGATAACAAAGAATTTTTTTTTATTCGAGAATTTTTTTATTTTATTTTTGGTTTATAATTATGAAACGATAATAGTTACAGCAAATTTATGTTAATAATAATTGTAGAGAATGCTAAAATGAACAACTTATAAAGAATAAGTTTTTTTCGAAATACCTTTAGTTTTTGAGTAAACTGAGTTTTTGAATTTGAAGTATAATTTTTCCATCTTTCATAATTTTGACGTTTTAAACGTCAGTTTCATGCGAATTTACACAACGCTCGATGTACATTTGAAATATGATTTCAATTGAAAATAAACCATAAAAACATAAATATAAATGGCTATGATACCATCATCGGAGAAAGTAACATGATGGCCACATCATCATTTTTTTATTTTTATATCTACTCCTATGGATCAAAAATAAGTGTTTTAGTCAAAACCATTGCCAACTCTACAAAAAACTCTCCTTAAAATCCTATATTAATCTGGTAAAGTAGGCAAAATTTTTGGGATGAGTCGAATAAGTTGATTTGTGAGGCATCATTGAAATTCATAAAAAAAGAAAAAAAACTACAATTAATTTAAAATTTTTCAAATCTACTCAAGATAAATACTGCTGCTAATTTCAAATTCTCAAAATGTTTTTTTTAAGATAATTTTTAAATCTGGAATAATATATTCCTCAGATTTTTTGATTATCTCATTTCAAATTCAAGAGTTATTTTAAAAACTGAGCAGTTTTCAAGTTGATTAGAAAATGACATAATTTTCACAAACTGTATAAATTTACACATCAATTATTTTTACAGATGTAACAAACATCTGAAAATACACCCCTTAGATATTTAGATAATTCCATGTAAATCTAGCAGAGTTAATATTTTTACCTACTCCCACTTTGTAATTGATGAATTACCGAACTGTTTTCACCATGTAAAGACATCAAAATGTAAAATTGCCGTTAATTCATAGGATAATTGGAACCCTCCAATGCGTTACATACTGAAAATCGATTGTATTTCATACAAATTTAAACGTCACCATGACAAGATTCAGTTTCAATATGTCTTTAGTTTAAGCGAATAAATGTAAGGTCGAAGGTAAAGTATAGTACATGATGCGAGTTGTAACGCAATTACGCGCTCGTGAAATTACGTTACTCACCGCTACGCGGCTGGTCCGCAATTTTTTTCTCGTTCGCGTAATTTGCTACTTACAACTCTAGTTATGTAATATATTATTACTTGTGCGTTATCTTGGTAGACTAAAAAAAACAATATAATTTTCCAAACTTACTTAAGATTTATTTATTTTTAAGGTTACCAGTTTTTTAATAACAATAAACAATTTATTGATTTCCAGACTAATTTACAAAAGGTCATTTCTTCCGATTTTGTGATATGGAATAAGGATATTTGTATTTTTTTTTTTTGGCCATTTGTATTTTAATCATATTAAAAGAAAACTGAAAGACTCTAAGCCACAATTTCTTTTACAATTATATTTGACAAAAATTATTACTTCAGAATGTAAAACGTCATAAAAAAAGTATTACGTTTGATATCTTTCCGCATCAGGTTATTAGTGAAAATTAATATTATTGTAAGTGTTATAAAACACTGGTTGCTGGTTCACTTTGGTCATTTAGTGTTCTAAGCTAGTTTTTCCTAGGCTAAAGTTTGATGTATGTGAAATTGTGTTCTTTATGTAAAATTGTGAAATGTAAAAATGTAAGAAAAGTAACCGTTGACGAACGACTCCACTGCGCTGTACCGTCGTCCATGCGGGGCCTATCAAAATTAAGCGATTAAATTGGTGACGGATGACGGCTCCGCTGCGCTGCGCTGTCGTCCGTGCGTGGCTCATTAAAATTGGGCACGGTGACGGGTGAGGAATAACGGCTCCGCTGGGCTGCGCCGTCGTCCGTGCGGGCCCCATTAAAATTAAGCAATTAAATTGGTAACGGACGACGGCACAGTGTGGCCCATTCAAATCACATTTTGGCCGCTTGAATTAGGCAAAGTAATTGGTAATGATCGACGACTCCGCTGCGCTGCGCCATCGATGAAAAACTTTTTTTTTTCTAAATTAATTTTAATTTTTCGTTTATTATTTTTATTTTTCATTTTTCATTTTCAAGTTTTAATTTTCAATTTTTCATTTTTCATTTTCATTTTTTTTTTAATTTTTAATTTTTAATTTTTATTTTTATTTTTATTTTTATTTTTTATTTTACATTTTTTATTTTAAATGTTTTATTTTTTATCTTGGTTTTTATTTTTGTTTCTTTTATTTTTTTTAAGCCAGTTATATCCTCTGCGATCACTGAAAATTTCGGCTTTCTGACTTGTCCTTAAAAGAAGGAAAACGAACCCAGGGTTAAGGTGGTTCCAAAAATTTTGAAAAAATATCTTCTGCCATCCCTGAAAGTTTCAGTTTTTCGACTTAAAAGAAAAAAAATTGTCCCTAAAAGAAAAAAAAAACGAACGCAGGGGGTTCAAATGGAGCGTAGGGGTAGTTTCAAAAAATTTGAAAAAATATCTTCTGCCATCCCTGAAAGTTTCAGTTTTTCGACTTTAAAAGAAAAAAATCCGTCCTTAAAAGAAGAAAAACGAACCCGGAGTGCAAATGGAGCATAGGGGTGGTTCCAAAAAATTTTGAAAACATATCTTCTGCCATCCCTGAACGTTTCAGCTTTTTGACTTTAAAAGAAAGAAATTCGTCCTTAAAAGAAGAAAAACGAACCCAGGGGATGCAAATGGTGCGTAGGGGTGGTTTCAAAATTTTGAAAAAATATCTTCTGCCATCCCTGGAAGTTTCAGTTTTTCGACTTAAAAGAAAAAAAATTGTCCCTAATAGAAAAAAAAACGAACGCAGGGGGTTCAAATGGAGCTTAGGGTTAGTATCAAAAATTTTGAAAAAATATCTTCTGCCATTCCTGAAAGTTTCAGCTTCTCGACTTTAAAAGAAAGAAATTCGTCCTTAAAAGAAGAAAAACGAACCCAGGGGTGCAAATGGAGCGTAGGGGTGGTTCCAAAAATTTTGAAGAAAATTTCCAATGAAAGCCAGTTTTTCCTTCTGCCATCCCCGAAGGTTTCAGCTTTTCCACTTGAAAAGAAAAAAAAACATCCTTAAAAGAAAAAAAAAATTTTACCCGATATTTTAAAAAATCTCGGAAACGGGGCAGAAATTTAAAAAAGTGGCTCGATCAATTTTAAATATTTTCTTTAAGATTATTTTAAGACATACCGTGATCGTCCAGCTCAGGCGGCTACGGAGGAGTTATTTTTTTTTGGAAACGTGCAAAAATCTGTGTTTGAAAAATGGGGGGTGGGCGGGGGAGGGTGAAAGGAAACGACGGGACTGGTTTTAAAAGCTTGCCCGGTTAACTGGGCGTCGATCTGCGCGCAAAAACTAACAAAATTTTACCGAATAAGGCCCCGATAAGGGGTGAGGGTTAACCCTACCCTCCGTTTTAAGGGTGAGTTTCGGGGGACGCGTTTTTCAAAATCCTCCTCATATTTTTGGGCGTATTTTTTGTGCCGGTCGGCCAACGCCCCTTTATAGCGGTTTTTTCTGGGCTGCTAAACTTTTCTTACGTAATTAGTATACAGGGTCTTCATTTCAAAAGGAGCCACCCTGAATAACTTTGGATCTGAAGTAGTTACGGTTTTAAGAAAAAATACGTCAATTTTGTTTTCGAGGGGGAAATTAAAAAACACTGTTTTTAGAATTTTATCTTTCACCCCCTCACCCCCAGCCACCCCATCTTTGAAATTTTTAATGGCACCCTCTATTGTGCGATACCTTATTTTAAAGGGCATAAAAAATACTATCCAGAAATGCAAAAATAATTCGAATCAGTTCATTTGTTTTAGAGAGGTTATTCAATTCAAAACACGCCACCCTGAATAACTTTGGATTTGAAGTAGTTACGGTTTTAAGCAAAAATACGTCAATTTTATTTTACAGGGTGGAACTTGAAAAACACTGTTTATATAATTTTTTCTTTCACCCCCAGCCACACAATATTTGGTGTGGCATATTTTGATATGAATATCTCTGAAACAAATGAACTGATTTAAATTAATTTTGATTTGCTGGACAGTAGTTTGTATGCCCTTTAAAATGATGTGTCGCACAAAAAGGGGGTGCCATTTGAAATTGTAAAGATGGGGTGGCTGGGGGTGAGGGGGTGAAAGATAAAATTCTAAAAACAGTGTTTTTTAAGTTCCCCCTCGAAACCAAAATTGACGTATTTTTTCTTAAAACCGTAACTACTTCAGATCCAAAGTTATTCAGGGTGGCTCCTTTTGAAATGAAGACCCTGTATATAATTCTTTAAGTTATAATGACATTGTCTCTAAAGGTTTAAAGTATTTTTAAAATATATGCATTACTTTTGTTTACTTTCTACCTAATCAACTCGATATTTGTACGTTTACACTGCGCAACCTTTCTCTGCAATAATGCTGAATATGGCGAAACTATCGGAAATTTTAAATGCGACAGTTGTAAATAAAGGCCCCTTCTAGGCTCTATTATATTACTATGTGTCATTTTAAGACTTAAATTTCCAATAATTGATGCTGTAGACTAGACTTCTCAGAGCGCCGACTAACGTGAGTCCCAAAACTCTTGGAAACCACTCCTGCCATGAATTTGAAGAGGCAGGTCATTTCTAAATTCACACACATCAAATTAAACAAATTATCAGATGTCATTTTTAAGTAGTTGTCAGTTGTTGTTAATGTAAATTCATAACCATGAATTATTTGGAGTGGTCTTGAGGTTATGTCGCATTGTTTTTAGTGTTAAGTTCAACAATTTCATTAGTTATAAATAAAACGCCTTCTTATAAATTTAACACTGATCTATTTTATAGTGTTGTGAATTATAAAATTAACAAAGAAGAACAAACATTACAACAGATGTTGAATGTGTTGTCCATTTTCACGAATACACAAATTAATTCGCCGTTTTATGTTATCGAACACATTTTGTAATACTGTGTTGTCTATCTCTTCACATTTTCTTATTACGTTGTTTCGCAGATCTTCTACTGTATGCACTGGACTGCTGAATACTGAATTTTTTAAATATGGAAAAAGAAAAAAAGTCCAGAGGAGTAAGATCACAAGAACGTGGTGGAAATCGGTCTTTGCTTATTAGCCTGTCGTCGAAGAATTCATGAAGATAATTTAATGTTTCACGGGCAATATGCGGTCTAGCAGAATCTTGTTGGAAGAAGCCATTTTGGAGTTCATCATCATGAAGTTCGTTAATAAATTGTTGCAAAATATTGGCTCTATAAGTGGCAGCGTTTAAATTACCATCGAAAAATATTGGACCGATAATTCTGCATCTTGACATAAGCTAACCACACACCAACTTTGATTAGATGCAGTGTGGGTTGTCAACACTCCACATGCGCATGTTTTGGGAATTAATGTATCCGTTTAGATGAAACCAGGCTTCATCAGTGAAAAATGTTAAATGTAACACTTCGTCGTCAATTTTCATTGAAACACCGACAGTAGGCGAATCTTTTATTATAATCGAGTGGTAAAAGTTCTTGGTACATTTGCAACTTACATGGTTTCATGCAAAGATCTTGACGAATAATCGAATGAGTGGTAGTACGACTTAAATTCAACTGTTGAGCTAGTCTCCTAATTGAAGTGGTAGGTTCGTCTTGGACTGCATTTCTGATGTTGTTTATAATATTCTCATTATTAATACGAGGCCTTCCACTTCTTGATTTGTTGTTAATGTTACCAGTACTTCGAAAACAATCAACTGATCGTAATACCTGCCTTCTAAACTGATTCCTATGAAATACAGCCATAGGACAGCGTTGCCTAAATTCTTCAATGCACGGGTCGACACTGTATTCCCATTCACCATTTTCCAGGCGTCTACTATTACGAAAATAACTTTCGACAATAAAAGTTTTCTGCTCTTTTGTAAACATTTTTAAATTAAATAAATTAAGTAAGACCGGTAGAAATGTATATTAACTACTGACAGCTACTTAAAAATGACATTTGATAATTTGTTTAATTTTATGTGTGTGAATTAAGAAATGACCTGCCTCTTCAAATTCATGGCAGCAGTGGATTCCAAGAGTTTTGGGACTCACGTTATAAAACAAGTCTAGAAGAAATACTGTATTGCCAAATAATAATCCACTAAAAGTTAAAAAATGTGTAAAGTAAATTTGACTAACCCCTTTGACAAATACTGTACCTGCATTAAAATTCAGTGCGAACTGATTAATTTAGACCGCTTATTGAATGTTATTCCAAAAGGTCTATCAAGTAGGGACCCCACCAGACCCGGGGTTTGCCTCCTCTGCCTCATTATAGTTACGCCACTGGTCCTAATCTATTTAGTTGCAAAATTACTCGTAAAAACCACACATTCGATTTAAAAAATCTTAAAAGTCTCCCCTCTACGGCGGCACCCTGATGCTGTGCATCACTTGCATCATGCCATGGGTACATAAATCTATTTTTGCTACGTCCGTTACAAAATCTACGGTTTTTTTCATTAATTTGGGTTCACAAATTATGTGATTCCTGAACCCTACAAACAGCGTGAAAAAAAGTGCCGTAGCGGTTCATTTTTTAACGCTACTATAAAATTGTTTGCGTAAAGTGTGTCATGAACGCTTCGCAACACGCCGCGAGTTCTGCCGATAAATGTCAAACATTCGTTTCCTATCAAGAAAACTTGATGATTTTTATTTTCTTCATTTAAAAAAAGTATTATTACTTATAAAAATTGATTAAGGTTTTATCGAATTTATTTAAGGTTGCGGACGTAGAAAAAAATTTGTATGAAACTTGAGAGTAAAGCAACTTTTTTTCACTTGTAGGAATTACCGCCCTTGCCTTCGGCTCGTATGGCAATCTTTCCTACTCGTGAAAAAAGTACTACTTTACTCACTTGTTGCACAAATAACTATTCTTCGTCTGTGCACCTTCTGCCACGGTTAAATAATTTATCGTGATAATAAAGACATGTTTACACTTTCGATAATCAATTCACGACTTGTTTCAGCCCACGGATAATCTCGAATAAAAATTTCATCAATATGTATGCCCATTCAAATCGTCATCATAAATAAATTTGCTTTACATCTCAATAATAAGAATGAATAATTCAAAAATTAAATAGTTGAAAAAAGGCCGTGGTGGCGGTTCGATGGATGGTGTTCTTGTTTTTTAATGTGGCTATTTATTTTTTTCATCAAAGCGGGACGCCTAAAGAATTTTGTAAAACAATTATTAGTATTGTACTACTTTTTATTAAAGTAAACGAGGGCATGATAACACTTTATGCCAAAGCCAAAGTAATAATAAGTAGGTATGTAGAATTAATGTCTAATCACTTTTATATTTGTCGGCGGCGCAAATCTGTTTCCAAATATCGGGTCTAGTTTTCAAGTAAGAATGCAGATGATTAAATGATTTGTTCATGTTGGTCTTCGTAATTAAAATTTCTTTCAAAACTGCAACACTTGACTGCGTTTTTTCACTCGTTCATATTTTATTATTAGAAACAAAAACTCTTTCGACAGTTGCGTTACTTCCAGGCAGACATAAAACGTACTAAATAATTATAGGAAAGACCATACAGTTGAGATGGTTAGCACAAAAGTGTTTGAACAATTCCACCCAACGATCCTCGGCAGCAACATTCATGTTTCATATAATTATTTTTATATATTTTGTAGATATTGTAGCATAGACATGATGGCAGATTTTTTTAAGGAACCTTCTGGCTTATTCGAAAATTTTTGTCGAATGTCGCTCGAAGATTTCGAATATTTGCTTAGTAAAATTGAACCACATATTTATAAAAAAAGATACGCAATTCGGAGCAGCTATACCAGCAAAGGAGCGTTAAGCAATAACTTTGCGATTTTTAGCATCAGGCGATAGTTATCAACGTCTGCAGTATCTGTTTAAAGTTTTCACTCAACTGTATCAAAAATTGTACCAGAAGCATGCAGAGCTATAATTGGAGAACTGAAACATTTAATTAAGGTGGCATATATATTTATGTAACATATGTATTTGACTAAAGTGGAAAGGTAAATTAAAGAAAACAATATGCTATAATCGTACAACTTAAGGATATATACCATGTTACACAATCAAAAATATTATTAATATATTACTGAAAATATTTGTACAAATATTTTGCACTCTCGGCACTATTTGATACAGAATTAGCTGATGGTGGATTCGAATATTGACACAGAAGTAACGGATGGTGGATTCGAATATTGTGAATAAGTTTGAGAATATGCCGGTGATGATGCAGCAGCAGAATGTGTTGTGTGACTTGGTGTTGTAATAAATATGTTCGTGCGCGGAAATGCATGCTGAGAAGAAAGCATTTTTGATTGGTACATCAGTTCTTCTATTTCATGCATGATGTAATCTCTCTCGTGTGGTACCATTGCTCGAAGCCTCTTTGCCACTAGCTTCCCAAATATGTCGCACTCATCGTTTTCTTTTGGTTATATTTTTTGCTGTAGTATGTCATACGCCTTTTCCATTTTACCATATATTTCTTCTTGACTTGCTTTTTGCCTTTTTTTGTGAAAGATTCTGAAAGAATCTTGCGTTTGATTACCGACGAGCTTGATTCCGTAAAAGCTGTAGCGTTCACCCATACACTAGCAATATCGTCGTGTGTTTCTGGCGTGTCATTGGTGACAACATATTCTAATTCTATATTCTGAAAAAGAAAATCAAATAAATGTTTGAATGTGTTGTTTAAGTAATACAAGAAGTTTCACACAGTTTTTTTTTTTATTAGTAAAAATATTATTTGTATACATATTTTTATAATATTGCAATCTGGTTTTAGACCAATAAGCAATTTTGTTCTGTTCCTAAAATACTAAATGACTTGCTATCTAAGGGTCGCCCACTGGCGGCTCTTAGTATTTCTGGCGTTTCATAAGGGCACTTTGTTTTTGTGCACTAGCACAAGCAATGCTCGCACTATACCAGTTCAAATGGTTTTTTTCTCTTGTCTCCTTTCTAGGTTAGTGTTATAAAGAAGCTGTAGCACTTCGGGGTTCACGTGCTGGTGAATTTGTTCCTTATGACTTCTCGCGAGTGTCTTTATTTCATTATGCACAGTTTCCACTTGAAGGTCCTTATGAAGATTGTCGTTTCTAATATACCAGGGTGCATTTACGATGTTCCTTAGTATTTTATTTTGAAGGGTCTGGATTATTTTCACGTCACTTTTCTTTGTGCAGCCCCATAGCTGCGCGCCATATGTCCACACTGGCTTTACTAGCTGCTTATATAATAGGAGCTTATTATGTATTGACAGGGCGGATCCTCTTCCTATTAGATAATACATCTTTCGATATCGGATGCCTAGTTCCTCTCTTTTATTTTTAACATGGGTCTTCCACCGCAGCTTGGTGTCTAGTGTTAGCGCGAGATATTTGGCCGTGTTAGTGTACCGTATTATCTGACCGTTCATGGTTACCGGGATGTGCTCTATGCGTTTGTTGGTAAAGTCTAAAGGTATAGCAGTGTCGTCGGCGAATGTGGCCATTGTGTTGTTTTCCAGTTCCGGGATATCACTAGTGAAGAGTAGGTAGATAACCGGGCCCAATACACTACCCTGGACCACCCCGGCTTTTATTTCCTTGAGGTTAGACCAGGCCTCTTCCTGCTTAATCCTAAAGAATCTCTCTGATAAACAAGACTTCAGGATGTCTGTGTATTGCTTTGGGACCATCTTCTTTAGTTTGCGTAAAAGCCCTTCATCTTGTCGAAAGCTTGTGCCACGTCGAGAAATATTGCGGAGGAGACTTTTTTCTCTTCCAGTCCTTTTTCGATAATACTAGTTATTCTGTGGAATGTTTATGTCAGAACCCAAATTGGTAGTTGAGTGTCAAGTTTTTCTTCTCGATGATAGGTTGCATCCTCTTGAGAAGAAGTTTTTCGAAGAGCTTAGACATGATGGGTAGCAGCAAAATTGGTCTATAGGATGTGACTTCTTGTGGGAGTTGCCTTGTTTTGGTATCATGACAATCTCTGCCACTTTCCACATTTTAGGTACGTATTTTAATCGAAGTGCAGCATTGATAATATTTGTGAGTTTGACTTGCCCGTTTCTTGGGAGTTGTTTCACAATTTTACCTGTTTTTAACTCGAAACCCGGAGCTTTTTTCGGTTGAATATTCTTAATTTCACTCTTGACCTCTTTGAGAGTAACAGGCTTGATTGTTTCATTTTCCTGTACAGCGTTGTCTTCAGGTGTGTGCTCTTCTTGTACGTTGTGTGATTGAAAGATTTCTTCTATATGTCGGCAAAACGTTGTGCTTTTTGCTCGCTACTTCTAGCCCAACTTCCGTCATCGTTCCTGATTGGAGGTATCTGCATGATTGGTCTTTTTATTCTACCTACTTCCAGAGTGAGTAATCAGTTCTAATGTCATTGGTAAGTTATTTCAAGTAGGTGCTAGTTGATGCATCTTTTAATTCTTTAATCTCCCTTTTCAGCTGCTGTGTGAGGTTGTTTATTATAGTCTTATATCTTGGTGATCTAGTTTGGAACCATTTCCTTCTTGCTTTTCTTTTCACGGCTATCAAGTTCATAATTTCTGGCCTTGCAGTCTCTTTTTGATTTCTGGGGTATTCTCCCACGCAGCTTGTTGTATGTCATTGATAAATTTCTCCAGTTCCGAGTCCACTTGCTCTACTTTCTTAAGTCGTACACTTAGGTTTATTTTTTCCACCAGGGATTGCTTGAAACTTTCCCAGTCGGTGCACCTGTTTACTAGCATTGGGTTTTTTGTTTTTGAATAATGTTTTCACTCAGAGTTAACGTTATCGTTGAGTGATCAGCAAACAGGTCTTCACATTCGTCTATACGGAGGTAACTTGCTGCTATATTCTTGACAACAAAAAAGTCGATTGAATCTGGTACTTTGTTGGGGTCTGTTGGCCAATACGTTAGCTTCCCTGTGGTTATAGCTGTACTGCTGTAATTTGCATTTTGTTAGTTGCATGTTTTGGTTTTTCGTAGTGTATAGTGTATGTTTTCTTTTATTAATACCCCACTCCCCCCTTTCGCATCATTATCCGGGTGAATAGTATGATAAGTTTTGTATCCTCTAAAATTAACAAATGTTTGCCTAGTGAAGTGGGTCTCAGAAACGAGGCACACATCAATATTTGCTGTTTCTAGGACTACCTGCAACTCATGCTGTCGATTGCAAAGCGCATTAGAATCACATGCGAGTATTTTTAGGAAATTAGCCATTGCGCTTGGGTTTTAGGTATACCTCCTTTCGTGCTATATTCTAATCTTACACTGAGGTATCAACTTGGACACTATTAGGTGTTGTATTTCTACTTTACTTCTTAGTATATGCGCAATAGTGTGCACTTTATTTATATCTTCGGTTGGGTAAAAAGTTAGGATGAACATATCAAGTGGTTCCTTGGTCCTCCATTTGCGTTTATTTGCGGCATCCAGGACTTGGTATCCTTTGTTTTTTAAGTCACTAACTATTTTGTCCGGGTGGCATGTATAGTGGCGGTTTTTGGCAAAAGCTCTGATCGGTCTGTTACGTTAATTTTAATGCTTTCTTGGCTTATTATTTTTGTTCTTAGGTTTCCTTCTGGTATACGTTCATTGATGCTTTCTAGAAAATCATCATAGTTTGTGATTCCTTCAACTATTATCGGGGGTGGGGGTTTTATTTTTACAGAAGCTTGTTTAGGACTCTCATATTTGCTTTGGGGTGCAGATGCAGGTGGCGTTAGCGTAGTATTCATTTTCCTTTTCTTGCTTTTGGTTTTCGCTCGTATCCATTCGGTCTCCTTAGCCAGTTCTTCCTCGTCGGTCCAGTATGCTATGCGGGACGATGTATTATTATTGGGGCCAGAAGTATCTTTCTCTTCTAGTTGCTTTAGCCTATTTTCAAGCTCGGTTATTTGCGCTCGCAGTTGGGAGATCAGGTTGCTCATTTGTTCCTTTTGACCATTCGCCTTTTGCCACTCGGAGTAAAGCAGCTTTTCGTTACGCTGGTGGGTTTCAGATGTTGTATTTACTTGACTCTCAGGAGGTTTTGGCAGTTGTTGAAGTGTAATTGGCAGTATATCTCCGCCTTGCTTTAGGTTCTGCATTATGCTCCAGTCCATTATTGTTGCAGAGTGGCTTCTGGCTTTCACACGAATTTGAGCTTATATACATATACGGAATAATTATTTTCTTACAGATTCCCCCTACAATAGAAGAATGGAAACATAAAGCAGACGATTATAAGCATTTATGGAATTTTCTACATTGTTTAGAGTCGTTAGTTGGAAAATACGTTATGATGCAGTCGCCAATTAACAGTGGTTCCGAATTTTACAACTACAAACATTTCTTCAGCATAGTATTAATGGGTCTCGTCGATGCTAACTACTGTTTTACTTTTGTTGATTGTGATTGCCAAGGTAGGCTGAGCGATGGAGCTGTTTGGCGGAAAAATAAGCTGTTCGAGAAAATACAAAATGAATTAAATTTACCGCCAGACGAGCCAATTAACGGAATGAATAAACCTTTGCCTTATGTGTTTGTAGTTGACGATGCATTTGCATTAAGTACATCTATGTTGAAACCTTTTCCCGGCACTCATACTAAAGGCAGTATGCAAAGAGTATTTAATTATTGTCTTTCACGTGCTCGTCGAATTGTAGAGAACGTTTACGGGATAATGTCTTTAGTGTTCCGCGTGCTGAGAAACCCAATGCTTCTACAGCCAAATAAAGTTGCGATAATTACATTGACTTGCTGTTATTTACATATTTTTTTGCGAAAGAGTTGAGTTTCATGTTCAAAGTATACACCACGTGGAACTTTTGATGCTGAAATAATGGACAATTACTTCCAGGACCAGAGATCAAAAGAATATTACTTCGTTATTACCACTACAAATAATACCAAGGAATGCAAGTATGGACGCAAAAAGAGCCAGAGAAGAATTTGCACAATATTTTACGAATATGGTTTCATGGCAGGATATACACTCCGCAAAAAATGATCGCATCAGTTATATTATTGTACAGTTCAGCTTGTA
Organism: Ocypus olens; assembly: GCA_910593695.2. Lineage (NCBI taxonomy): Eukaryota > Metazoa > Arthropoda > Insecta > Coleoptera > Staphylinidae > Ocypus > Ocypus olens. The sequence continues at coordinate 23,073,173 of OU343058.1, read as the reverse complement.
ACTGCCTTGAGGTACAATGTCTGATACGCAGTGCATTTAAACGTATAAATCAGCCATCTCTTTCTGTTGTTGCCCTCTTACGACCTTGTCCTGCTCTTCGTGTTTATTTTCTGAATGTTTTTATTGTTCTTGAAACCGTGGACTGCTGAATTCTCAATGCTGCAGCAACATATCTTTGATCTCGACCATCGTCAACTAAGGACACGACACGAACGATTTCGTCTCTTGTTAAATTTCTAGAATTGCGAGCAGTAGCTTCAACGTTCATTTTGAAATCAAAAATACTAAACATTTCATATAAATAACCATTTAAATGTTAAAAAAAAAATTACTCTTACCACAAATTCAAGAAAATCGAAGGAATATTCGTTGTGTTGTATTGTTATGTCTATTATTCATAGAAACACATATGTTATCACAATAAACAAATGTCCTAACAGGAAGAACGTAGCTGATGCAATAATTTTTTGCGGAGTTTATATTGTTAAAATACATAAATTTGTAAATGACCAATAAAAATATTACTTAATTGTGAATTTTTCGTTTTTCTTGGTGTATCGTGATGAGATAGAAACTTTTCCATCTTTGAAAATGCAAACCAGGTAGGTTTGTATAGATCACACAGCCCCACAAAAAAAAAATTCCGGATCTCTATACCAGACATGTGTATCCTTATGTATTTTTGCCCGCCGAATCCGAATCCGAGGTCAGAAAAAGCCCTACACCCCAGGAATTGGCCCCAGAGGCCGAAAATGGCCGCTGAAAGGTGTGAAACGGGAATTCCGGCATGACGGATGCTCAGGGCAGGTTGAGATTGCATTCTCAAGGCAAAGTCGAATTAGTGGCTAACGGAGGTTAGATCTAACAGGCATCGCGGCCCCTGAGGCCGGAAAATGGGCCTTTGGGGGCCGAAAAATGGAGATTTTCACGTCGTCATCACGGCACTCAAATTTCTATGGACTCTAAAACTCAGGAAACACTGGCAATGTAGCAACATTTTGAGGCCCATTGTAATTCATGCCCCGGCCCAGAAAATGGACCCTTAGGACTAGAAAATCGAAATACCATGCCGGCATCCCGGGGCTCGGGTTTCTACGGACTTTTAAACTTGAGAAACACCCAAGATGGTGGAACGGTTCAAAGCCCATCAGAAGTCATGCCCAGTGCCCGGAAAATTGGAGCTCGGTGGCCGGAAATCGAGATCCCTACGTCTGAATCACGGTACTCGAATTTCCATGGAGTTTCAAACACCAGAAACGCAAACGATGGTGGGACAGTCCGAGGCCCATTGAAATTCATGCCCGGAGTTCAGAGAATGGCCGCTCTGGTGTCGAGGAGGAAAATTTTTTTCCCCCCATATTTTGTTAATATTTTTCTGTTATTTGTCTTGTTGTTATTGTTATGATCGGACCTGTTATTCAACTACTGGAAGTGCTTGTGGGTGACTGGTTATACCTGCAACCAGTACTCTCACATGCTGCTGTGAGCTTGCTCTGCCGATGTAGTTTGAATTGCAGGCTTCCAGAAGCCAACCCTTTCGAGCCCTGATCAGTAAGTGCGCCATGAATGAGACTGTCGGAGGTCTCATCGCTCCGAGTGGGTGCCGGTTCGTCCGTGTATTCCGGAACTGGTTAAATGTAGGTTGGGCCTCAGGGAACTGGGGTAGGATAACCATCCGAGGGTATACCCGTTCCCAACTGTACAGCACGCTCCTTGCCGCACGATGCGTTGGTAAAATAAAAATATGTCATCTTCAGGTACAAAAAATAGCAAAAGTGTTGGTCTTGCACAACCATGTCCTAGTTCTTCTGGCACCACAATCCCAAAAAATGTAAAAATAATCCCGAACATTTCTGTTTTATGTGTGGACAGTTGGTCTTCCAGTCAACTCAACGTAAACTCACCCCCAATATGAAAAATATCTATGAAACGCTCTCCAAACTGGAAATCCCTCACAATCCAGAATGGTGGATACCAAGCTTGCTGTGTAACTCTTGCTATCTCTCACTGAATCATTGGAAAAACAAAGAAGGATATGTTATGCAAATGAAAACTCCAATGAGATGGAGAAAACCTCGAGCAAACCATGCCAACTGTTATTTCTGTCGTTGTAAGGTATTGGGTATAAATCAGAAAAACAGGGGTAATGCCATCTATGGCACTGTCGACAGTGTGACTTTTCCAACGTTTGCCAATAAGCCACGTGCCAAGTCACAGGTTGGTCAAGTGGAAAGTATGGACCTTGGTGAGGAAGTAGAGCCTGAACCGGTTGTCGAAGAAAGTGATGATGAAGCACAACCAACGACAATACAACCTAGGCTGTATACTCAGGACCGTCTAAGCGACTTGGTGCGAGATCTTGGATTGGATAAGGATAGAGCAGAGTTATTAGCATCGAGATTCAAAGAAGATAAACTCCTAGCACCCAAGACAAAAGTGACAATGTATCGGACCAGAGAAAAAGACTTCCTGAAGTTTTTTAGGGAAGAGAATTCCCTGGTATATTGTTCTAACATCGAGGGATTAATGTCTGAAATGAAAGTGAATTGTTATAAAGATGATGAATGGAGATTGTTCATCGATGCCAGTAAGAGGAGTTTGAAGGCGGTTTTGCTGAACAATAAGAACGTGTATGCCTCAATTCCGGTTGGACATTCCGTGAAACACCGTGAATCCTATGACACCTTCAAATATTTGCTTGACAAGTTAAATTACAATCAACATAATTGGGCTATTTGTGGAGATCTGAAAATACTTCTTGGTCAGCAATCAGGTTACACAAAATTACCGTGTTTCCTGTGTTTATGGGATAGCCGAGCGGATGATCGTCATTATATTGTCAAGAACTGGCCCCAACGGGAAGAATGGGTCCTCGGGAAAAATAACATCCTCTTCAAGGCTTTAGTCGATCGCCACAAGATTTTGCTGCACCGCTTCATATCAAATTAGGCATGATGAAGCAATTTATCAAAGCCCTGAATAAGGAAGGCAAGTGTTTTCAGTACCTTTGTGAGAAATTCCCTCAAATTTCGACCGAAAAATTGAAGGCAGGAATCTTTGATGGTCCACAGATTCGCACAGCCATGAAAGATGCTGATTTTGTGAAAGTGATGAATCCTCGGGAAAAAAAGGCTTGGTTAGACTTCAAGAGTCTTATCGAAAACTTTTTGGGTAATAAGAAGTCTGAGGATTACGAACAACTTGTAGAAAATTTTTTGAAGAGTTTCAAAGATTTGGGATGCAGAATGAGTCTGAAGCTCCATTTTTTGCACTCACATCTAGACTATTTCCCGGAAAATTTAGGCGATTGTAGCGATGAGCAAGGGGAAAGATTCCACCAAGATATCTCCGAGATGGAGAAACGATACCAAGGCAGGTGGGATGTCCATATGATGGCTGATTACTTTTGGTCATTAAAAAGGGACACGCAAGACCACCATAATCGCCAGCCAGTGAGAAGATCCTTTGAGGATAAAGCAATAAGGTACCTCAAAAAAAGGGAATAGATCTGTTTTATGTTATTTATCAAATTTTTATCATTGAATTTATTTTTCATAAATTCAGTTTTTATTAAATTTATTTTTTTTTGTAAATTTATTTTTTACCAAACTTTTCTTTAGTGAATTTATTTTTATTGAATTCATTTTTGATCGCATTTATTTTTAGTGGATTTATTTTTTATAAAATTTGTTTTTTTACAAAAAAATTTTAATTAATTTATTTTTGACATTTTTCTCAGTAATTTTCGATTCTCGATTTCCGGCCCTTTAGGCCCATTTTCTGGGCCCCGGGCATAAATTCAAATGAGCCACGAATTGTTCCAACATCGTCAGTGTTTCCTGAGTTTGAAAGTCCATAGAAACTTGAGTGCCGTGATGACGACGTGGAAATCTTGATTTTCCGGCCCTGAGGGCGCGGTTTCCGGACCCTGGGCGTGAATTCCAATCGTCCTGGAAGAGGTTCCACCCTCTTTACGTTGCTGCAGTTTGAAGTTACAAGAAAATCCGAGTGCTGCGATCCCGACGTGAAAATCTCGATTTTTTGGCCCCAAGGGCCCATTTTCCGGCCTCAGGGGCCTCGATGCCTGTCGGATCTAACCTCCGTTAGTCACTAATTCGACTTTGCCTTGAGAATGCAATCTCAACCTGCCCTGGGCATTCGTCATGCCGGAATTCCCGTTTCACACCTTTCAGCGGCCATTTTCGGCCTCTGGGGCCAATTCCTGGGGTGTAGGGCTTTTTCTGACCTCGGATTCGGATTCGGCGTGCAAAAATACATAAGGATACACATGTCTGGTCTAGAGATCCGGAATTTTTTTTTTTTTTGTGGGGCTGTGTCATCAGTACCGGCTCCACTCCTTCCACTTTGTTTTATTTTACTCAGACAGTTTCGGAATGTTGGCATCAACGAATTCTTTTTGTTTTCTTTAATTCTGCAATTGAAATATCTCGCGAAAAATCGACCTGGATTCGTTTCCAGGCATCGTACACTTCATTCCTGTTTTTGTGCAGTTTGTGAGAGGGGTCCCAAATAACTATTTCTTTTTCATAAAGGTCAAAAAATTGAAGTGTCGTCGTTTGACCACTCCATGATTTTCAACTAGCACAGACTTAGTAATGTGGCGCGATAAGAAAAATATGGCTCGTTCACTACTTGGCGACTTTGGCTTCGCGTTGTTTATCGACTGCGGATGGCAAGTACAAGTAGCGTGGCGATTTTTATGTCACTTTCATACACACTACTCGACATTTCACAAGTACTTGTCGAGTACTTGTCAAGTCCCGCGTACTGAGTGGCCGGCTTTACAGTTCAGCTATGTTCTATTCCGCCAAAAATTTGCGCTCGTTGCTCTTTCGTTGATGCACTTGCTCAGGACAATCTCGTTTTAGATTCCAGCAGTAGCCCGCCATTATATTACTGTACCATCGCCCTTTATAGAGCTCTTCGATGATCATCAGGTCTTGGTGGAAGCGTCAGGGCCGATCCTTGACTCTTCGCCGCCTGCGTGCAAATGACGAGTTGGCCGCCCCCTCACGTGCAGTAAAACGTTTCTTGGGGCGGGGAGCTTTTATGTTTCATTTCGAAAAATTTTAAAATCCTCTGTAATCATAATAATAATAACTATTTATTTCCCAACAGACATATATCCAATACAGGGCAATGTAACATTATTTAAGACATTAATTAACAAAAATTAAATTAAGATAAGTGATAGTTGACTAAGTTTTAAAGCCGAAAAATATCACGTCAGAGAGAGCATATACACATATTTCAAATTTGAAATATGTTTGGTCTGACTTGAAAGAAGACATGACTGAAGGATCTGCAAGTAATCCGGAACTGCCAGATGTACTTTTGTATTGTACAATTCTGAATACATTGCCAGAGGAGTATTTTTCTTTTAAATCTATCTGGATGCTGAGGGCAAAAAGTAATAGAACGGTTGATAGCTTAATCGATCTACTACGTCCGTATAAAAGGGCCTTACGGACCAAGGGAGCAGGAAACTCTCACCTACAATCATCGAAGAAGTCATCACAGCAACGAAGTTCAGTTAATGCGAAGAAAAAAAAACAACTGATATGCAACTACAGCAGGAAGCCCATCACATTGTTAAAGTGTGCAGGAAATGAATTGCCGATGGCTGTCCTCTTGAGTGCGACACAAATATGATACTCGTCACTGTTAGCTCAACTGAAACACATACTGACTCGTCAAAATGCCGGGTTGACATTGGCGGTCCAAGCCATATTTTAAATGATCAGATTTGCTTTAGAACGTTCGTCTTTTTCAACTGAATACACAGTGACAACAGCAAATGGTGGGAAAATCGAAGCCACCAGAAAACGTGAAGTAGAAGTTGGGGCAGTAAACCATGGAAAATGGTACAAAATTACCTTGGCTGATGTTTAGTGCGTACCCAGTAATCTGTTCTTCGTGCTTGCAGTTCGGGATAAGCACTCGGACAGTCAATTCATCTCATCAGCTTGAGTCTGCAACTTCCTAGTCAAGAATTAAAGGAACCGGGAGAGCGAGTTCACACGGATGTTTGCGGTCCACTTCAAGAATCGAGGTAAAGATATCGATATTTTGTGCTTTTCAAGGACGATTGCACCAAATTCAGGACAGTTTATTTTATGTGGCTAAAGTTGCTTATAAACTGAGCCAGTTCCTTGCAGACTGGAGCTGCTGAGTGGTAATGGCAGAGAGTTCGACAACAAATAGATCAAGATCAGTCTACACAAGAAAGGTATTGTTCAACGTTTTATAATGCCCTACACTCTGGAACAAAACGGGTCCAGTGAGAGGGAAAACGGTGATGGAAACTGCTAGAGCAATGATGCACGCGCATGGAAACATTCCTCAGGCACTTTGGGCTAAGATGATACGAACAGGTACCTACATCCTTAACAGGACAAATCCCAGGAATATCACCTTTCGAATAGTGTTATGGAAGGAAACCAGGTTTGAAACATTGATTCAAATTGCTGAATTCATGTATAGTCATATCGAAGGAACAAAGGACGAAAATGGATCTGAAAGCTATTAAAAAAATCCTCAACGGCTATGATAACGACGACCGATACAGGATCTATGGTGAAGAGGACAAGCTCTACAGATCCAAGGACGTCATCTTCGAAGAAAAATTGTTAGAAAAGTGGGTTATTAACCCGAATTCTGGGAACTCGATGACAGTGACAGTGATTGGACAATTTTAGAAATGCCGGAAGCCAATGAAGAAGAGCTGGTGAGACTACGCAACCGAGTGGATCTTACAGCTCCGCAGAAATTCCCGGATTATGTGATGCTCACATGACGACCTTCGAGGAACCCGACACCTACGCCGCAAAGTAAAAACAAACGCCGATGGATCGATTGAGAAATTCAAGGCCAGGTTGATGATCAAAGGTGTAGTTTATAATCAAACCATCAGTTTAGTGGCAAGAACATCGACTATTCGAACGCGTCTCAGTGTTGATCTAAATTCTAAAACAATACTTTTGCGTTTTTTTTTGATGCAAGTTTATCCATTACATTTTAAATATCTAAAGTTTCGCCGATCTCATTTTCAATAGAAATTATAGCTGAATTAGCAAATCGCTTTTTTGATAAAGTTGACCGTAAATAACTCTGCCCAACAGACGTTTTGGTAACTGCGTTTTTTTAACTGTTTCAGGGTAATATTAGGGTGCGGAATCCAAAATAACCGTCAGATTTGGTCTATCAGATCTAGTTTTTGAGATACGCTATATTGGAATATTTCATAAAAGTCATCATATTTTTTGACTTACGTACATTTCACTTTATTAATTATTTTTAACTACCAGTTAAAAAAAAACAAAATACTACAAAGTGAGGTATTATTTCAGAAAGAAGATTTCTCCGAATGACGGAAGAAATTATTCTTTTTGGTTAAAAGAATGCCCGTAACACTTTTTTTACTCTTGATTGTGAAAGTAATTATATTAGTGTTGAGAATATAAATTTTGATTTAGTTATGACTGATTGCAAACTAAGTCAAAAATTGAGATTTATATCGTGAGGTGTGGATTTCTGCAACTTACGGAGAAATATTTTTTTCTAGATTGAAGGGAGTATTAGAGTATTTGTATTAGTGATTCGAATAAGAATTCTTATTTAGTTATGGCCTATTGCAAACTTTGTCAAAAATCGAGATTTATATTATTAAAAACATACTTTTTTGAAAGGAGTGACAAAGTATAAAGGGTTATCAGAAATAAATTAAATAGCCTGTATTTCAAAAACTAGAGCTGATACGAAAAAAAATGTTGTTTTGGAATCAGCTCGTCAAAAATATCCAAAATCAGTTCTTACTTTGCCGACACCAAACCAAAAATTTTATTTTGTTGGGCTGTGTAATTTTTAATTAATTTGAATTATTTTGTAATACTCGCCGGAAGCCACAGTTATCGCTATTCTTAAATTTTTTCTTAGACTAATACTGAAATTTGGAAAACAAGGAACTAAGTCCTGGCTTATTAAATGATTTAAAATTTAATTGGGAATGATTAGAAAATAACAATTCTTTTAGGAGTTCCATTCCATCTAAATCTCTTGTCAATTTTCCCTTTCGGTTACCTGTAATTTAATATCTAAATCCATACAACATTTTCTTAGATATTCGTACTCTGCAAAATGAAATACTAGCAAAAATTTAAACAAGGAGACATTACTTGTAAAAAGTGACAAATATACAATTGACAACTTTCAATGCAAAGGTATTGCGACGATATAATTTGTTTTCGGGAGCGGTCGTAGGAAAAAAAATATTATATCTATGGGCGAGTATCTCAAAAACTCATACAGGAATTGTAATTAAACTTTGAGCGTAGGCTTTATTTGATAATCTAAACCACCGGAAGTGGGTGTTTACCTTAACCGTTTTTTTGTTTTCCTCGAAGAAAAATTTAAATATGAGAAATGTTAAAAAATCTTTATATGAATGATGAAGATAACAGAGAACTGCACATCGTTTCTTAATAAATGGATTTCATTCGGTCTTTGATTGTTTAGAAATAATTAAAAACAGGAACGTTTTCACTTTTTGGTCAATAATTTTAAAATGATAATAGTTACTTCAAACTTATATACGCAAAAATTGTAGAAAATTCCATAATAAATAACTTATAAGCATGTGAATGTGAATTGATTCCCCTCTATTATGCGAAGTTTTAAATTAATTTAAATGAATATTATTTGCAAGAAAATAATTGATGAAATAATTCGTATATAATTGTACCAAAAGTGCAAACATGCCTCCGATAGGGATCAAACTTGCAAACTGTATAAGCAATTAGATTTTATTGAAATCTAACTAGTTTTTGAACAATGTCGATAAACATGCAAAATATTATAAAACTTCCTTTTATAACATCGAATCGGATAATTTTATACCATTTTTTTTAGTACGAGAAAGTATTGTTTTCGTGATTTGAAAGTTGCACAGTCTGCCCTAAAGCAACGGATATTTCTTAAACAATTCCATTATGGTGTCAAGTATATAAATTGTAGTGTAATATCTGACGATTAAAATAAATTTTAAGGTCACATTAAATATTTTGATTCCCTAAGTTGAAATCAATCGAAATTAAGCCGTCTATGACATGATTCGACCTTTTGATTTGTCTCATAAACTCAATGACCAAATCACCTTGAATTAATGCTTTCTACGGCTGGTGTTTATGTGCGCTATATGGTAATTATATAACGTATCAAAATCAGTGTCCCCAATCAAATAAATGAATGCGATAATTGGTGGTAAATCGCAGTTATTAAGATGAATGCTAATTAACTGCACAATGGATTAAAAACGTAATCTTGCGATCAGTTAATTTTATTTTTTTGATGTTTACTTTGCGAGGTTATTACCTTAATTATAAATAGATTGGATAAATGGATTATTATATTAATTTATCTCACCCTCATAAACACCCTATAAAAATCCTTAACACTTTATTTTCTCTCTTTCATTGTTAACCTTTGGATCCTCGGCGGAGAGAAGTCGACCTTCAATCTCGTATGTAAAGCGTTATTATTATTATATATTTTTGTTTAATGTGTTTTGGGTCAAGGATGTGCATGTAAATGTTTAAGAGAGAATGAAAAAAAAGAATGAAATTCTCTTTTCACCTTGGCGAACGGTCGGCGGCTCTCGTGTCGAAAAATTACGGGAAAAAGTGGACTAGTTTTGATTTTTTCTTATTTTGAAGACTAATTGTATTTTTCAGTTTGCCGCGACACGATGAACGAAAGTGATTTGCAGCTGGCTAGGGCCATGGTGGCCGAGGAGAAGAACGGCTATTCGACTCCCGGTGGCAGTCCTGGACCTCTTAGGAAGTTTGTGGCTAGTGAGAAGAAATTTCGGTGAGTGTGTAATTGTTTTTATTACATCAATTATTTTTTTTTGATTTTTTTTTCTTATATACAAATCATTAGTTCATATACGTTCAGTGAGAGCAAAAGTGAGTTAATTTACATGTAAATTCAAATAAAAATGATAAAATTTTGTGTGGATTTAACCCAATCGATGCGGCATATAATTAACTACAATGCTGCAGAATTGGAATTTGCATATAGATGCTTATGATAATCCAGGTCCCGCAAATAAGAGTGCGATATTTTTGCGTAATTATCCGGTTTAATGTTAATTAATTAATGTTGGAGGCGTTTACTTCTTGATTGTAATTTGGAATATTAAATTACAAACACTTTTAATTTGAGAATGTATTGTCGACATTATAGTCACTAGTGGTATAATAAAGTTAAAAATAAAGATTTATTTCGGAATTTTTAAAATGTACCATAAATTGCAAATCTAACAATCGCATTTTTCTTCGGCAATCAACAGTAGTCAAACCACAATTTATTTTCGGATTGATTAATAATAGTTTCTTACTCTGCTGTAAAAATGCGACAACATAAAATCAGTCGGACATCTAAGTATTTTCTCTAAACCGGGCCTTAGTGATGTCACACTTTTGACCGAATTATTAACATTATCTTTCCTACGGCAGGAATAGAATGAAAACTTAACGGACCTCACTAAATCTACCACTCAGAATTAATCGAGAAATCATTTTCATGACATGTTGTGTAGTATACAGTTTTATAACATCAAAATCAAAAGTGAAGCTGCACTTAATAAAAAGGCTCGAAACGCGCCTGTAGATAACAATTGACTTAAATTATACTAAAAGAATCGTTTAATTAGAATTGAGGGTAGATGTGCCTGACGTTCAACGTTAGTTTGTGAATGTTTTAGATTTAATTATTGATAGATAGACAGATTTATTCAGATCTATATCTGAATAAATGTGTGCAATATCTTCAGGGCCGGTCCTAGGATAATCGCTCTGTTCAGAAATTTAGGGATGTGGTGTTTACAGATTTTATCGAATCGTAATCTCAAATTAATTTTGAATAGATTTGTCTAATTTCAAGTCGGTGGCAATTGTTTTTGTATTTCTGTCTAGTCACTACAATAATTGTATTTCTCTTCAGTTTCACGCTCTGTTCAAAAATAATTATCACGAAATTTAAGGTGAGGTTTCTACAGGGCCGATCCTGTACCCTTGGCCGCCCGCGTGCAAATGTTGAGTTGGCCGCCCCCTCAAGTGCATTTCTTGGGGGTTGCGTGTTTACTATTTTAGTAATAAGACACCAAAATGTAAATAGTAAAGTAGTAAATTTTTTGCATTTACATTTTTTTTTTAAATATTGTTTCAATTAAATAATTTGTGTCACGTTACGACAATAGAAGTCGCCTTAATGGTGCATCTATCTATTACGAATACTTGGGGGAACAACTCCATAGTGAAAAACCGTTTCTCTGTCAGCGTCTATATTGACCTGATGAGATCTAATAAGATTGAAACTGGTGCTGGGTTGTCGCACGGGGAAACAATATTTCAATGTTTATCAATGATATTGTTATAATTGTCGCTAGTTTATGGTTTCTTATTGTCTGTGGATTTCTCCACTCAGTCAAGGAAATTGTCCAATGTTAAGATAATAGATGTTGCCATGATTACGGTTTTAAAATTTAATTATTTACATTCAAGTTGACACAATGCCACCGGAATATGTTGATAGTAGAGCCACTTATACAATACAGACACCACCCCCATCATTTTTTGAAGAAAGAAAGAACGATGTATCTTAAAAGACCAGTGGTCGGCAAAGTGCGGCTCCAGAGCCGCATGTGGCTCTTTAGCTCCTTAAGTGCGGCTCTGGCACAAATATCCACGGAAGGCGCAATAATATTTTAATTAAAAAAAATTACATCTTACACAACACAAGTGGTCTGCTTTGATTGACCTGTAGAAGGAAGACATGATCATTTTCAACGCTTGGAATAGTATTCCTGACTCTTCCGCAGTTGCGGCTGAAAAAAATTGAAAATACAAGCAAAAGAAAAATAATTTGCCATTTTCAGCCCCAAAAATAACTCTTTTTAGCTTAAAATAAGTTCCAACGAGAAATTCGAAAATAATAGAAAAAATAAAAATCGACAGCCCTTTCACAGACAACGGAAAGCGGATTTCAAGTTTTTAACATAATGTATTTAAATGTTATTTCTGTGAATAAAGATGTTTGTATATGTAAAAATAAAATATGGGACAAAAAATAAAAAATTAAGACCAAAAATCTAAAATTTGTACCCAAAAATCAAAGCGGTAGACCAAAAAATCAAAATTTTTAACAAACGAATCGAAAATTTAAATCGAAATAAAGAAAATTTGGGCCAAAAGACCAAATATTGAAACCAAAATAAGCGAAAATACAAAACATAGGCCAAAAAAGTAAAAACCTACAATAGGGCCTAAACAGGTGAAAATTTAGAAAAAACATCGAAAACTCTGACGTAAAGATAAAAAATGCAGAATTTCTACAAACCAATCGAATTTTATCGTCAAAACAATAAATATTTAGACTAAAAAATAAAAAATCTACAATATAGCCTAAAACGGTGAAAATTTAGACAAAACATCGAAAACGAGTGTAAAGATAAAAATTGCATACAAAAAAAAATCGAAAATTTCTACAAACCAATCGAATATTTTGGTGAAAATAAAGGAAAATAAAAAAAAATAAGATTAAATTTATGGCTAATTTGTTTTCTTGCGATTTAAATTTAATTTAATTTGTATGATAGTTTTTGTTTCTAATTTTGTATTATTGGGATTACCCGTTTAATAATAAATAAATAAATAAATAAAAAAAGCAGAAATACAGAAATCTAAAATGTGGGCCAAGGAATCAAGAATCCTGATCCAAAAATAAAAAAAGCAGACAAAAATCGAAAATTTAGGCAAAAGCAAAATAATTTGCCACTTTCAGCCGCAAAAAATAAGTTTCTGATCAGAAATTCGAAAATAATTGTAAAAAATAAAAAAAAATCACGAAATAAAATCAATAATCCAAGTTAAACCAATCGAATATTTTGGTCAAAATAAAGGAAAATAAAAAAAAATAAGATTAAATTTATGGCTAATTTGTTTTCTTGCGATTTAAATTTAATTTAATTTGTATGTTAGTTTTTGTTTCTAATTTTGTATTATTCGGATTACCCGTTTAATAATAAATAAATAAATAAATAAAAAAATCAGAAATACAGAAATCTAAAATATGGGCCAAGGAATCAAGAATCCTGATCTAAAAATAAAAAAAAGCAGACAAAAATCGAAAACTTAGGCAAAAGCAAAATTCTGATCAGAAATTCGAAAATAATAGTAAAAAATAAAAAAATTCACGAAATAAAATAAATTAAAATTAATTAAATTAAATTAAAGTTAAAAAATGTAAAATATAGGATACAAAATATACCAAAAATCAAAAAAATATATAACTACGTTAAAAAATTCAGACTAAATATCTAAAATTCTGACCTAAAAATAAAAATAGTGGACCAAGGAAAGAAAAATTTTAACAGACAAATGAAAAAAATATAAAGAAAAATTTAGAGCTTTAATTTTAAAGATTTAAAAAAATCCATAATGTTGATAAAAACGTCGAAAATTTAGACAAAACATGGAAAACTCGGACCTAAAGATAATAAATGCAGACTAATCAAAAAATCAAAAATGGGGGCCAAAAAAATCGAAAATTTTAACAATAAAATCGAAAAGTTGGGTCAAAGTAAAGAAAAATTTAGATCGAAAGATTTAAAAAATAATAAATATCTGCAATGTTGGCCAGAAAGTCGAACATTTAGACAGTATATCGAAAACTCGGGCCTAAAGATAATAAATGCAGACTAAAAAATCGAAAATTTCAACAAACAAAACTCGAAAATACTTGAAAAAAATTAAAAGAAATTCGCATATAAATTAATAATTCAGGTTATAGATATTTTAACCAAAATCAAAGCAAAAATTTGAAACTAGAATTAAAAATTCGGTCCGAAAAATCAAAAATGCGGACCAAAAAAATCAAAATTTTTAATAATTAAACCGAAAATTTATGCCACAATAAAGAATATTTAGGTTGACAGATCAAAAATTGAAAATACAGGTCAAAAATCTAAAAATTAAAAATTCGGCGGGAAAATCAAAAAGTCGAAAATTGAAACAATTAAATCGCAAAAGGTCAAAATAAAGGATATTTAGGCTAAAAGTTATAATATTTTGACCAAAAATATCGAAAATACGGGTCAACATTTAAAAAACCAGAAAAAAAAATGCGGACTAAATAGTCGAAAATTTTGACAATGAAATCGAAAATTTAGATCAAAATAAAGAATATTTAGGCCAAATTATCCAAAATTTAGTCAAAAAAACAAATAGAAAATACAGGCTTAACATGCAGAATATTGTAGTAAGAAAATGGTTTAAATTAGTCCTAAAAATCACTCTATTGTTCAAAATCATTTCCCATTTTTTTTTATAGGAAAATATTTTTCTTTAATTTTCGCTTTTCCAAAAAAGTGAAACTGATTTGAAAGAGAATTCAATAAAACCATTAACTTTATTGTTTCACCTTTTGTGTGTTTGGCAGTTTCGACAACTTTAGATTTAGTAGATACATTTGAATAATTTTGAATAATTCAAATACAAACAATTCACTTGGTTAGAATGACTCTTAGTAGCAGCTCGTGGAAAATGTTGATGGTACTTTTACAATATGGGCAGGCCCTCGCCTCTTTTTTTTAAAGAAAGAAAGAACGATTAATCTTCATAGTCCAAGATTATTTTGAGTTCTAAAGTAAAGGTTCATAATTTAAAACAGTCAAATTCAAACAAGCTGAAAATGTGAGTTATGAGTACTTATCGCGCGTTTACATTTTGCCCCAGACTGTAACACCATTCTTCGACATCAAACAATACATATGGAAAACAAAAATAATTTTAAGAATTAATTACAAATTCTTGCTACGCTTGAAACTAGAGGTAGTGCCATGGCTCCTTGGCTCTGTATAACGAGCCGCCTCTGCTCTTACGATCAGCTGAAAAAGCTCGCATTTGCTGTTCTTTCCCTTTTCGGTTCTACATATATATGCGAACAATCTTTTTTAAGCATGAACATTATCAAGAGTAAACAGAGAAGTCGTCTTATTGATGAGAACTTGGAATCATGCCTAAAATTAACTTTCCAAGAAGATGCAAGCACATTGTAAATATTTATTAAGTATGAAATTTAGTTTTATTTAGTGTGCTACTTATTTAGTGTAATAAAAGTTTACTAAACAAGCAGATTTGGCTCCCATTTTTTTTTTAATTGTTGTAATGTTCATATTTAGCTCTTTGGCTAGTAAGTTTGCCGACCACTATCCTAGACCAAAATAACTGGCGAAAAAGTGTTTTAAGAGTTAATTAAAAATTCTTGCTAAGCTTGAAACTGCAGGTTCTTCTTGGCTCTATATAACGAGCCGCCCCTCACCTCGGCAAGTTTAGTTATTGATCATTTAATGTTTTGTGGCTGATAATTGTTGATAAATTCATTATATTTAAGGATGGGTGATATTTCACGTACCTGTGATTTTTCACTGATAGTAAATAATCGCAGGTCGTTATTGAATTTCACAGTGACTGTGATTGCGACTGTTAGCCAAACGGTGACTGTTAATTAAACAGTGATTGCTACTTAAAACGTGATTGCTACGCAAAATTGTAATTGATACCCAAACTGTGATTGTTAGCGAAAATCCTCATTTTTTTACATTTTTCATCAATTTTATAGAAAATTTTCTTAACCATTTTTCGAAGAACGTAAATTTTGGCACATTTTGGTTTTTAAATAATCGATATCACCTGACACGTTTGGGTATTATAAACCTTTAGAAAGTTACTTATTATATGTTTCTAAACTTCTACACTCAGAAACCTTGTTTTTGGACATTTTTCTACACATTTTACAAATAATTTTCTTAAAAAAAATTTGAGGATATTTTAGTTTTCAATCAATGGAGATCATCCAACGCGTTTTTCAAGCTATAGACTTCGAAAAAATCACCGACAAAAATTATCTAATAACAAAAATGCAAAAATCATTTATATTTTTCTTGAATGATTTTTTTCATATTTTAAAGCTTGCATTATTAAAATTGTCCAACACATTTGGAAGTTCTATTTTAAAAAATCGACAACACCTTTTACAAAAATTTAACACACAAATGTCTCGATTTTGACGTTTTAATTATCAAAAGAAATTCTCTAAAACGAGAAAAAAAGGTTAAAAAATAAGATTTTCAGTATTTAACACGTTTGGTCGCTATACGTTTTAAAAAACCAAACATTGAGGATTAGATTTTTAAAACGTATAACGACTACACTTGAAAATCTTGATTTTCTAATCTTTTCTTTTTAGAGAAATTTTTATGAAAATCGTAAATTTGGCACTATTATGTTTATCAATGATCATAATCAAGATTTTATGGGTATTTTATTAAAATTTTCTAATTTTTTTTTATTTAGACTTGAAATCGAATGATCAAAATCAAGATTTTATTATCTTTTGATTAATTTATTCATTGGTGAAAAACTAGGTGCGTGGGCAACAATTTATGACCCACTCACCACGTAAAATAGCACCCACCTACCATCCACTCTACCAAATTTATTCTAACCTAAAATTCTGTTTGGCTGAAGAAATTTAAAGAAATAAAAGTTTAAAAATAATGGGAAACGTATTTTGTAAATCTAAAACGCTTTATTAATTACTTTATACTCCATTTTTCTGTGTTCTCATGTTCAAATTACTGAACTGAAAAATAAAAATAAAAATAAAAACAAATACTGAACTTCCCAAATGTACTCAAAATTCATTTAACTTTAATATTCGATGCGAACAACTAAATATTCCTTTATTATAATTTTTGAAATAATATCACGAAACCAGCACTATAACAATTTTCAAATTACAAATTTTACGAACTAAAAAAATATAACAATACTCTCAAAACTCAAAATATACTGGACAATTCGACGTTAATTATTTCATTTAAAAATAAACCCTCGAGAACAGAGCAAATCATCAATCAAAAAATTAAAAAAATAAAAACGATTATCAAGTACTTGAATTGAAACTTTACAAAATGGCAAAATTCATTTTACGATTCTGCAAAAATCTTTAAATGCTTCTCTTCTAGATTTTAAAATAACTCCCCGAGAACAGAACAAGTCGTTATTTTGGAGATGAGCTTCTTCAGAGACAAAAACATTTGCAACATACTTTACTCAAAATACATTCCACTTTACGTTTCCGCAACAGTCTAGAAATGCTTTTTCACTAATTTTGAAATAATCATAATTTCATAAGGTGTTACGATGTTTACTAATCGTGATCACTGTTTAAAATCACTGATATTAAAAAGTAGCAATCATAGGTAGCAACGTGATTCAAAAGTAGCAGTTTTGCCTATCTCTAATTATATTTAAAAGTATTATCGTGTATTAATTTATTTCTATACATAATCATTTGTGTAATTTCGATTATATTTCACCGTCAACAATAACTGAGGACCGATTTGGACCTACATTAATCTCACATCAGCACACTATGGTCATCGTTGATGGAGAAACGGAATTCGACTCTGCCCTTATAAACCAGTCAAGTAACCGTTAGGATAGAAAAACAATTAGTGCGACCAGGGCCGTGCGAAGGGGGGGGGGGCGAAGGGGGCGCCCGCCCCGGGCGCCAAAATTAGGGGCGCCAAAATCGCTATTACATCGGAATGACGGAAAATTCATAAAAGTGTTAATTAATGTATTTTTATTATTTATCACACGTCAGCATATCTAAAATTTCTTCTTATTTTACCTTAAATTTCTTGATTACATACTAAAGGGGAATAAATAAATAAAACTAAATTATTTCTAATGGCTCCCTTGTCACATACTAAAATGTTATATAATATTCTTAGAAATGTTCTTTTGTGAAAATATCGTTAATTAACACTCCGTCGACAAGACATACCTATAATCCAGATGCTGTGACATTTTTTGTCCGAACTGATTGCCCGGTTGGCTATTCCAAGCTACGCGCGGTCAGGTCGGCTGATCGTCAATCTGACTTCATATTTTCCAGATTTCCGTAGCCTATTTTTTTTAAATCATACAAGTCAAGGAATCGATAGAATCTCCGAAGCTCTAGACAATTTTAGAATTAGAATAATTGTTTTTTTTTTGCAGCAATATAAGTAACACTTTCCGCAACATTTTTTTTTTTTTTTGGGATAGAAGGGCGCCAATTTTACTTTCGCCCCGGGCGCAGTTTTCTCTTCGCACGGCCCTGAGTGCGACATCTATCACCGAAAATGTTACCACGTTCTGAAATTATAATACATCGGCGATAGATGTCGCCCTAATTGTTTTCTATCCTGACGGTTACTTGATTGGTTTATAAGGGGTGTATTTTAAATCGATTAATGGTGTATTTAAAAAATATACCGGGTGTGACACTTAAGACGCCTCGGACCATAGCTCCTTTACGATAAAAGCTATCGAAAAAAATCTAAGAACAAAGTGGTGCATAGTTACCGTCGCTATGTTTCAAAAATATTTCTAATCATCAGTGGCGTGCCGTACTCCAGTGGCGTACCAAACTTATGTTTTTTTAAATGGAATGCCCTATTTTTTATTGCAGATTTGGAAAGTGCTCGACGAGTACTTATTTTTTTATCTAAAATGTTATACCCTTCACTTTAGCGGTTTCGCTGTTATAACCCCTTCTTTCAAAATTGCGCCCCATTTTTGAGATTTTTTTGTAGAGAAACTAATTGACGCCGGCGCCTAAATTTTGAATTGAGGTACAGTTTAAGACCTCGTATACCTTCACATAATTTTTTTTCGAGTAATTTATGGAAAAAAAATAATTTTTGATTGATCTTCGCATGTTGTCATTTTTTCCGAAAATTTCAAATGGCACCCCCCTAAAAAAATTACGGTGTTTTACAGACAAAACTCTAAATTTTTCATTGGTGTAAAAAAAATTACACATTGCATAACAAAATTTCGGAGAAAAAAGGAATTTCATCGCAAATGTCGGGAAACGTGTTCCGTTCCCAAGTGTGCCATGAGAAAACAAAAGATTGGTAATTGTCAAAGTAAATTATTAGACGTCAGTAGCAGCCATAAGTCATTTTTGATAAACGTTCTAAAAATGTTCCGAACTCAAGAGGAAATGGTTGACATGATATTTATTCTTGGAGAATGTAACAAGAATTGTTTCTTGGCATCACGAGTGTACGTTGGGAGATATCCGCACAGGACACATCCAAATGAACGTGCGTTTCAAAAAGTGTTGGAGAGATTTACTACTACGGGAAGTGTGAAACGGCCAAGGAGAGTTAGAAAGAATGCAGTTATTACCGAAAATAATGAACTGCAGGTTCTGGAGGCAGTTATTGAAGATCCTCATACCAGTATCCGTGATATTAGTAGGAATCACGATATTTCAACGCGATCCGTACATCGTGTTCTTAAAAAGTACAAATTCCGTCCATTTAAGATTCAACTGCACCAAGAATTGCAACCTCAAGATTTTCATGCGAGGCAAGATTTCTGCATGTGGGCTATCAACAAAATTGAGCAGGAGGAATCATTTCTTATGCGCGTATTATTTTCTGATGAAGCAACGTTCCATAGAAATGGGCATGTCAATCGCCACAACTACCATTATTACGCCGATGAAAACCCACAAGCCATGCGAATGATAAACCACCAGCAAAGATGGTCGCTGAATGTTTGGGGAGGCATACTTGGAGAACACCTTTTGGGTCCTTATTTCATCGAAGGGCACCTGAACGGCAACAGTTGTTTGAGGTTCCTTCGCGACGACTTGGATGATCTCTTGGAAAATGTCCCTCTAGCCGCTCTTCGACAGATAGTTTTCCAGCACGATGGAGCTCCTGCACATAATAGCTGTGTCGTTCGGGAATTTCTCGATGAAACGTTTCCGGACTCCTGGATTGATCGTGAGGGTCCTGTGAGGTGGCCGCCAAGATCACCAGACCTCACTCCCCTTGACTTCTTCCTTTGGGGCCATATCAAAGACGAGGTTTACAGGACGGTACCAACTACTGTCGAGGATATGAGGGAGAGAATCCGCGCGGCTTTCCGCGGTATATCACCAGAAGTCCTTAGGGCAGTGTCTAGAGCCTGTGAGTCGAAGTTGCGGTTATGCCTCCTGCAGGAAGGTCGTCATTTCGAACATTTAGTTTAAGTTGTTAAATTTTCTTTATCTGCATTTTTCATATCATGTTGAATAAATAGGTACATACTATTATGTTGACCGTATTTGTGTATTTGTTTTCTCATGGCACACTTGGGAACGGAAAACGTTTCCCGACATTTGCGATGAAATTCCTTTTTTCTCAGAAATTTTGTTATGCAATGTGTAATTTTTTTTACACCAATGAAAAATTTAGAGTTTTGGCTGTACAACGCCGTAATTTTTTTAGGGGGGTGCCATTTGAAATTTTCGAAAAAAATGACAACATGCGAAGATCAATCAAAAATAATTTTTTTTCCATAAATTACCCGAAAAAAAATTATGTGAAGGTATACGAGGTCTTAACCTGTACCTCTATTCAAAATTTAGGCGTCGGCGTCAATTAGTTTCTCTACAAAAAAATCTCAAAAATGGGGCGCAATTTTGAAAGAAGGGGTTATAACAGCGAAAGTGAAGGGTATAACATGTTAGATAAAAAAATAAGTACTCGTCGAGCACTTTCCAAATCTGCAATAAAAAATAGGACATTCCATTTAAAAAAAGATAAGTTTGGTACGCCACTGGAGTACGGCACGCCAATGATGATTAGAAATATTTTTGAAACATAGCGACGGTAACTATGCACCACTTTGTTCTTAGATTTTTTTCGATAGCTTTTATCGTAAAGGAGCTATGGTCCGAGGCGTCTTAAGTGTCACACCCGGTATATAAAGAAATATTTATATGCAGGTAGTGCCATGGCTCCTTGGCTCTATATAACGAGCCTTCCTTGCATACCGTGCAGGATTTCTCAACCTTTTTACTTTCTCCGTTACGAAGTACGAGAAAGTATTGTGATCGTGATTTTTTTTTCAAAAATTTTTTTAACGGAAATATCCGTTTTTGGGTCCCTGGATGCCATTTCAACAATTTCTGGAAATTTTTTTTTTGTGTCTGTGTGTGTGTCTGTCTGTGTGCGCTGTATCTCAAAAACTAATAGAGCCATTGATATGAAACTTTATACATCCGTCTTATTTGATAATCTGAAGAACTGAAAAGCTTTTGGTAAAATTTCGTACACCGGAAGTGGGTGTTTACCTTAACTGTTTTTTGTTTTTTGCCAATATTTTCTTAAATATGAAAAATATCACAAAAACATTTTAAAAAACATCGAAGACAAAAAAGAAATGAACATCTTTTGCTTGAAAATATTTTTCATAAAATCATTGCTATTCGAGAAAAAAATTTATTAATTTTTCTAAATTTTTGGTTTATAATTGAAACGATAATAGTTACAGCAAATTTATATGAATAATAATTGCAGAGAATGCCAAAATAAACAACTTCTAAAGAATAAGTTTTTTTCGAAATATCGTTAGTTTTTGAGTAAACCGAATTTTTGAATTTGAAGTACCGGGTGTGGCACTTAAGACGCCTCGGACCATAGCTCCTTTACGATAAAAGCTATCGAAAAAAATCTAAGAACAAAGTGGTGCATAGTTACCGTCGCTATGTTTTAAAAATATTTCTAATCATCAGTGGCGTGCCGTACTCCAGTGGCGTACCAAACTTATGTTTTTTTAAATGGAATGCCCTATTTTTTATTGCAGATTTGGAAAGTGCTCGACGAGTACTTATTTTTTTATCTAACATGTTATACCCTTCACTTTAGCGGTTTCGTTGTTATAACCCCTTCTTTCAAAATTGCGCCCCATTTTTGAGATTTTTTTGTACACGTACAATATCAGATTTATAATTATAGATAAAAAGATAAAGATATTATTTTTTCTTCATTATTTTTCAAATATTTTTATTTTGGTGCGTCTTCTACCACAATCGCTCGCAGAGTATTCTAAGCGGCCAGTTTCTCGAAGTCGCCTTCCTACGGAAGCAAATGTTTGATGGTTTGGTATTCGGCGATTTGGAAATCTTATGAAAATAATATCTTTGAGGCCTCGTAGATGGCTTAGGAACCACTTTTGGATAGAGATAAGTTTAGTTAAATCGTCTTATTTTGTTTCAGAGAATATGTGGTAGAGCGTTGTACAGACCATTCGGGGACACCCTGTATATTTCTTTTCATTTTCGGTTTATAATTATGAAAGGATAATCGTTACATTAAATTTATTATGAATAATAATTGTGGAGAATGTTAAAATGAACAGCTTATAAAGAATAAGTTTTTTTCTAAATCTCTTTGGTTTCTTTAGTAAACTGACCATTAACACTTTAAGCATAATTTGTCAATTTCTTTTTTCATAATTTTGACGTTTTAAATGTCAGTATCGTCCGATCCTACAAAACGCTCGATGTACATTTAAAATATGAATTAAATTGAAAATAAATCATGAAAGAATAAATATAAATAATCATTCAAATCGGAGAAAGTAACATGATGGTGACAACCATTTTTAATTAGATGTACATTTCACGAACGTATATCGTACCATTGATTATCCTGCTTATTTAAAGCGTTTGCACGAGCCCGGGTAGCTCAGTCGGTAGAGCATTGGACTTTTAATCCAAGGGTCCAGGGTTCAAGTCCCTGCTCGGGCGAAAACTTTTTTTTTACTTTTTTACAACACAATATACTTTTTAATTCTTTTACTTATATAAATATGTCTCAAAGCTATTCCTTTTGATAATCCTATAAATATACAATAAACCTGTTTATTTTATTATTTACGATTTTATCAAATCGAACATGAACTTTTAAAAACTATCATTTTTATGCAACTGTTATTTATTAACTTTTAAGTCTCTTAAACCTTTTTTAGATTACGAAAAGTATATTATTTTATTATTGTTATTATTATTATTTATTAAGATAAGATAAGAGCTGTTTATCAACCTCCAAGCTAAGCGGTTTTATTTTTAACGGCGCAAAAGATTAACACATGCACATGGAAACAATAAATGTCTTTTATAATAATAAATGGGGCTCCTATCAGTGACGACTCGCGGGGTGACTCATGGTACGGCCGAGGTACCAGAGTACTCATGGTACTGATAGGTGCGTTCAGCCGCCAGCCGTCTCAGCAACCGACCCTATCTATCTGCATCACCACCTCTCCTACCCTCGGCCGTACCATGAGTCACCCCGCGAATAGTCACTGGCTCCTATTGTGAATGTTAACTCTCTTAAAAATAATTAACAAAAATGTGCATTTAAAATCCTTAAAATAGTAGTTGCTATGTACGACCAGTGCATGTCGTCTCAAATGATTGGGCACGTCGAAAGTGAATTGAATTCAAGATGAGTATTTATATAATCAGGGTAAAAATTTAAATCATAAAATGGTGGACATTCTTGACTATGCTGGCCATTGACGGTTCGCGGGGTTTTTTCTGGTACGGCCGAGGAACAAGAGGTGGTAATATAGATAGGTGCGGTCATCAGCCAGCCGTCTCTGCAACTGACCTTACCTATCTGTATTACCACCTCTTGTTCCTCGGCCGTACCAGAGAAAACCCCGCGAACCGTCACTGACAGATAGGTAGGGTCAGTTGCAGAGACGGCTGGCTGCGTGACCGCACCTATCTGTATTACCACCTCTTGTTCCTCGGCCGTACTAGAAAAAACCTCGCGAACCGTCACTGATGCTGGCATAGCAATGGTCATTACTCGATACTTTTAAACACTCTTTATTTGTGTATATTGTTAGTTATAGGCAACCTCATATACATGGGTAGAAGGGTGCAAATTATGTATAATATTACATCAAAATGTACAAAAAAAAACTTTTATTTATAACTAATTATTGTAAAAATAAGGATTAGCATGTAGTAACGGTCACAACCATCAGTTTTAATATAAATATATCCTCTGTTATATGCAACCTTATATGCATATGTAAAACTAATAATTGTTTTCAAAAACTTGTTTATGTTTGTTTTCAGTTAACGTTTTTATTAAGATAAATCAGCCTTAAAAATTATACACAAGTTTTGTTAAAGTTTATTTATTTCATTTAACATATTTCTTTTTACATTATTATATCACTTATGCCCGGTTGCACCGTAAGTTAAGAAACCCTTAAATACTAAGGATTTCTTAAAAATGGCGGTTTGGTTTGCACCGTTACTTTAAGTAGCAATTTGGAGGTTAAGAATTCCTTAACTTTAAGCCGTCGGGTGGTGGCGGCTTAAATTTTAAGTGCGTACTAAGAAACGCATGAAGCACTCACAACATTATAAAATAGGCAATTTCACATACGTTATTCAACGTAACCTCACGTTTTATAAAGAATTGAAAATTATTCTTTATTTTGACTACGATCGTGATATTCTAGTAATCATTGAGCTCGAAATTCCACGTAGAATATATAACAGAACAAATTACTTCCATGATATAGATGACTTTAATTTTTAAATATGTAAATTCACATTGTTTAATCCTACACATAAAATAATTGTATACATTTTTGCAAGGAACAACTCGTCGCCCATGAATCATACATACATACACATGCTTGTAGTAAAAAATATCCATGAAATCGATGTCTTTTCTATGCATGGAATGAACTAAACCGTTTCCCAGAAAATTCCCCCAACTCTCCCCCAAAATATATTCAGGAAATATTAATTTTTATATTCAAAACACATACAAAACAATCCTATTTTAATTAGTTTAATTGTAAATGGCAATATTGTAGCCTTCATTATATTTATTATGAGTTGTAGACTTTTCTATTGGAACATTTAAATAAGTGAATACAATTTAAAATAAATCAAAAGAAGTCGCAGTTAGGCGTCCATTTTTCAACACTAACCATCTTTTTGGTTTAAGTAATTATTTCATTATTTTAGATTATTAAAATAAAATTTTCTAGATATACCAATTTTATAGTCGTTTTTAAAGCTTTCAAATAACCTTCGATAGCTCAGTTGGTAGAGCGGTGGACTGTAGTAAGGAAAGTCAGCAGACATCCATAGGTCGCTGGTTCAAATCCGGCTCGAAGGAACTTTTTTTTTCATGTTTGTTATTGCATTTTGTTTCAATTAAAATTATTTTTATAATTTTTATGATTAATAAATATTTAACAAAAATTGTAGACATTTTTAAATTTTAATATTTTAATTTTTAGTGTATAATGAAAATGTAAATATGGGAATGGAAATTCGTATAAAAGTATGATGAATACATCATCCGAAATTTTTAGTTAAAAATAATGCCGAAAAAAAGTGCACTGCCCGGGAATCGAACCCGGGTCGCAAGAATGGGAATCTTGCATGATACCACTACACCAGCAGTGCTTATCGAACTACGTTTAAAAAATAAATATTATAACCTACACATTTTAATGGACTTGCCGTTTATTTTTTTGTTGTTACAATGCTTGAACAATATTTCTAAATACAAAGATACAAAATGTTGATCTTCATTATCAAGATGATCTTACACTCTAACCCAGGTTGCTGTTTTTTCAAGTGGACTCTCCATCATGGTCAGTATATTTTTTGGCTAACTGGACAATTTTTGCTTCTAGTAAATGCTGTAAAGGGAATACTTATAAATTATTTGATTAATTAAACAAAAATAGTGATACATACTCCATTCATGAGTGATTTGGCCACGTTGTTCTTGTCAACAGTGATGAATTCAGATATTTCTTCCCGAGTGGGGCATTTAATTTTTTAGGGGTGAATGGTGGTTGTAAGAAAATTAATATAAATTTGGATTGGCGTAACTTATGAATAGTCAACATCTTCACACAAACAAGTTTCGGGTGGACAAGCATTTACCGACTTCCGGGTAGTGACTGCTATCGGGTGACTCATGGTACGGCCGAGGTAACATGGATAGGTGCAGTAGCCACTGGTTCCGGGGGTGCAATATTTGAATTCCGGGAGCATTGTCCACCTAAAACCCTCACTGAATTCATCCCTGCATCCCAATCCTTTTCAAGTCACACTACTTGACATTTGTGAAATACGTGATGCGCCAAAACTATAAGTCGAAATTTAATGAAATTTTTACACCGTATAGAGGGCGCGGAAAGAGAAAAACTATTAGATCGTGGTTAACAACTTCCGCTCCCGAGGGGTGGATCTCACCACTAGGGGGTGGGATTGGAAGATCGCTCGAATTTTTTTCACGTTTTCTTTTAGACAATTGCCGATCGAGTCGATCCCGACCGGTCCCACCCCTCCCGGACCAGCACAACCTCTGGGGCGAATTTTAAACGTCGATAAAACTTGCCGGAAGAGAAGTTTTTTGGCGGCCGAACGGGAGGGCGGCGGCTAATTTTTTTAAACTTTAAAAAATATTTCAGACTCTCTGTATGCTTTTTTTAATTTTTGAGTTTTTCACCAAAAATTTTACCACCCCCGTCGGTCAAAAACGTTTAATTTCGACAAATGAAGGCCTATCGCATTGTTTTTCTCCCCCCCTCCGACGAATCCCCAACAAGTTTCACAAGCGCACGTAGAGGGAGTACTGGGACGAAACGTAAAAATCACCCCCTGGGAGTGGTGGCAAATGTTTTCAAAAAATTTCTGACACGGTCCGATGCACCCCAGAGAGCTCTATCGATCCCTCCGGGTGCCGCCCCTCTGACTCTACCCCACCACACCCCGTGGAAAACAATCGAAAAAAAACGTGTCAAAACTCCGAAACATGCTGTCCGATTTGAACAAAACATCCCTGGTAATTTTAACAAAACTTGTTAGAGCCGTTTTGGAGCAACGGCCTTATATATGAAATAAGAGGCGTGCGCCAAAACGCCGCCACTGACTTTATTTTTGCTCTTGAAGGATCCGTCGGTAGTGGAATCTCTTTACAAATCATCCGCCTACATTATTTATATCGATAAACTTTTTGATTTGTTGCCCCCTTAAGGAGATATGATTTATCAAAAAGCCACCAAAAAAATTTTTTTAAGCTTCCACCCTCTCTGAGGTTTCTTTCGCGGACTTATTTTTTTCTATTTAAATCCAAGAGCTCAAACTTCTAGGATTCGAAGATTGATTTGTGATTTTTTTCAAAATTTTTAAAACATGCCCTACCCTTCCAGAGCTCTTCATTTGACCCGGTCACTGGGTTCGTTTTGCAAGTCAGGTAAAATTCGTGTTTGAGTGTATTCTGCAACCAAGATGAAAACATTATCAACAATTTAAAGTCAAAATTTTACCAAAAGCTTTTTCAGTTCTCCCGACTGTAATTTGAGGCTTAATTTGTAAGTTCTATTTAAAAATCCTAATTAGTTTTTGGGATACCGCGCTCAGAGAGCAAACGAACAGACATTTTCAAAAATGATAGAAAACCTTCGGAATATTTCCGATGAAATTTTTGAATTCGAAAAAAATCACGAAAACAATAAGTTGTATGGAGAAAGTAAAGACTAGATTAGCAAGATTTTTACGCTTCACCATTGTTAATATTAGCTATAATCAGAGTCAATGAACAAGGATTCATTTACTTGTACGTGTACATAATAAGTGAAATTTGCACAAAGAAAAACTAAAAAAACAATGATGTCATAATAGCTAGGCAAACAAATTTACACAACTTCCAGAGGAAACAAAATCAGAACAATGATACATTTATCTTATGAATAAAAAAATAATACAATTATAGCAATATCTTGGAGATATTAATTTGAATGTATATAACAATTAAAATTGGGATCTGTCACATGATGACGAAATAAAATGTTACGTCACAATAGCTAGGCAACCTAATTGACACAACGCACAAAGGATAAAAGATCAGAACTAAATAATATATTTTCCAACCCAAAATTTGTTAATTCCCTAAACATACACTAATACTAAAGTAAGGATACCATGTATCGAACTTCACCAACAATTTAATTATTGAGCAATTAAAACGCCGAAGAAAAACGATATATTTATGAATACAAGTTTAATACAATTATTGCAACATCTCAAGGATATTTACTGATATCCACTCACAATCAGTAATTGAAATTGCAATCCCGCACAAGCAAAAAAGTAAAAGAAAATTATTTAATGCAATAACTAGGCAACCAAATTAACACAAAGTGTAAAGGATGGAAAATCGTAAATAAATGAAAATTCTAATACTGAAATTGATTGCTATAACTCAAACAATTATAAATGTATTGTATGTTCCTATTTCTTAAGAAAAACGATACATTTATGAATAAAAGATTAAGACAACTATTGCAACTCAGTAATTGAAATTGAAATCCCACACAAGAAAAAAGTAAAAGAAAATTATAAATGAATTATATTATAAATTAAATTAGTACGTAGTACTAGTAATAACGCAAATTTCTTTTGTATCATTCAATATCCGGCGTGGCACTAGCCAGGGAAGTAGTTGTTTCAATAAGTTATTTGTTTATAGTCTTAGTAAGAATTAATTTTGCTTGCAGAGTTACGAACAGGTTGAATATTTATATATTCAGGCTATATTTCGTTTAATTGAATTTAAAAGAAAATTATATGTGGTAAATAAAACACGTGTGTTGAGAATTCATCTGCCTGATGAAGCCTATGTGTGGCGAAATATATGTCGCAGTGTTTCGACCTTAAAAATTTGTGAAAATTGAACACATATATTATGGAATTTTACCAAGTAACAGCCTCATCAATTCAAAAGAAAATGATTAGTGCAATCGCTAGGCAACTGAATTAACACAAAGTGTAAAGGATGGAAAATCGTAATTAAATGAAACATACATTCTAATACTGTAATTTATTGCTGTAACTCAAGGAAATATAATTGCATTGCATGTTCGTATTTTTGAATGTGTTCATGTCATTTTTTGAAGTTTACGAAATCGTACAATAATTGTTGCGATGTACGATGCAACCAAATAAGATCTTGCGTTGTTCTAGTTGCCTAATTTGCTTAACTGTACGTTATGGATTAGTATCTGGTATACAGGGTGTCTATTTAAAAACAAGCAATGCTCTATAAGTATGAACCAAAAAAATAAATAAAAAAATTCTCAAAATCATTTCTAGGGAATCAGTATGACCACAAAACTGACATTCACTAAGCAACCATTGGGCCTGTAGCCATCCCAACTCAATATTTTTTAAAGGCAACAGGCAACACCCTCTTTGTGATACCTCATTGAAAAGCTCTTGAAAATTGCCATTTAACAGTACTAAACAAAATACCTGTTATTAGTCTAATTTTTGAGAAATACGCAAAAAAATGTCTTATTTATTCCAATTTCAATAATTGTGAACAATTTCGACCTTATTAGCAACAGAATGGTTTAATTTGATATTTATAACGAGAAATTGGAATAGATAATAAAAATGACTTTGCTTATTTCTCAAAAATAGACTAATAAGAAGTGTCTTTTGTAGGCCAAAGAGTCGACCGCGTGACTATTCCTAGCCGCCCTCCTGCCATATCAGCGTTGCCAACTGGTCACGGGATATTTCCTCCAGGTAGCCAACCTAATTCCGCTATAATTCCTCCAGTAAATAAACGAAAACAAATAAAACAAAACATATCGATGTTACAAAACTCAGCAAACATCTGTAAACATTATCATTATTCATTATCTTCAGGCCTTTGACTATATTTATAAAGTCAAAGCTTCAAGCCATATCTGAGCCACGTTTTTTTAAAGTATTTAAAATTGAATCTGTTACCTTGAATTGATGGCAACGAATGATTTGTCCATTCAATCATTCCCTTATTGCAATCAATTAACATTTCAACATTAATTCTGTTACGGAATTACCTTTTTATTAAATCCATTTTTAAATTAATCTGCGGCCACAGATTTTTACCGTTTTTAAAATGTTTTCTACTGAGAACATATAAATATTTTCAGAACATCTACATTCAGCTCCATTTCTTATGCAAAACGTTAATTTAATTCAATTTTTAAAATGTGTGATCCTTGTTTTACTAATTGGAAATACAAAAAGATATTTCTTATTTTAACATAATGTTCAGCAGTTAAAGGACCCCTCACAAATCAAATGGAAATTGGCTTTCGGTGAAATTGACCAAATTTTGGATATAAATAAATAAATAAATAAATAAGGTTTATTTACGGATTCTCCATTACAAAAAAATACATAATTTATTATTTCTTAAAACTAAAATATTGATTGATTACGCATTAACTATTTAACCTGATTAGTTTTAAGTTTTTGACAATCGACGCGTTTTAAATTTAGTAATATTTCTTCGTGCGACATTGCGAAGAAATCTATATTAAAATTAGCGTAAAGGCAATTTGAATAACGCATAAAACGAGATAAGCTGCTATTTACACCATAATTGGTTCTATGGAAAGGTATTCGAAATAATGGGCGTTGGCGAGTTAACTTATTATCTGCCTTAAAATAAAAGTTAATTTGAGACAGGATGTCAGGACACTGAACATTTCCATTGATAATTTTTTGAAGGAATAATACATCGAAATAAAGTCTTCTACAGCACAAATGATCAAGACCGAAACTCTCCCCAAGAGTTTCGATGTCTGTAATGTTGTTGTTACCCATTTTAAACAATAGGGATTTTAAGAATCTTTTCTGCACATTTTCAATTTGATTTATGTATATTGACTGATGTGGTGACCAAATACATGTGGCATATTCTAAATGAGAACGTACAAAAGCAACATAGATAATCTTGAATGATAGTGGGTTTAGTTTATTTGACATTCTCTTAATGTACCCTAACATTTTAGCTGCTTTATTGCAGACATAATTAATATGACCAGCGAATGTCAGTTTTGCATCGAACAAAATCCCAAGATCGTTTATTTCGCATAATTTCAATAAATCAGTGTTATCAATTTTATAATTCCAGTTAATATCTGACCGTTTACGTGAAAAAGTGATTGATTTACATTTTTCAGTATTAAAAAATAGTTGATTTTGACAACACCAAACATAAACTGAATTGAGATCTTCTTGAAGTAAGAAGCAATCATTGATGGATTGAATTTCTTTAAATAATTTTAAATCATCCGCGAAGAGTAAAAAATTTGAGTGTTTAATTGCTGCTGCTATATCATTAATAAATAAAAGGAATAACAATGGCCCACAATGTGATCCCTGAGGCACACCAGAGGGGACTTGAATAACGTCAGAAAGATGGTTCTTAATCTTTACACACTGGCTGCGGCCTTTTAAAAAACTTTCTAACCATTTACACACTGAGTCATGAAAACCTAAATTACTTAATTTAAATAACAGAATGGCATGATTTACTTTATCGAATGCCTTCGAAAAATCAGTATAGATCGCATCCACTGCATTTTTATTCTCCAAGCTGTTAGAAATAAATGGGATATGAATTTTTGAAAATTAATATTTATAGTTCTTGACGACTTAAAAAATAAATACTGCTATAACAGAATTCCTTAAAAATCATAATAACTTTATTTTTTGAAAATCTGCCTATTTCTCCGTGGGTTATTAATTTTTGAAAATTATCGTTTTAAGTTGTCGACCAATTGAATAAAAAATCTAAAGAAAATAAATACTTACGATGGAATTGCTCAAAAATTTATATATATTTACAAGGTTAACATAAACAATTACTGCTTGAGTTAAAAGATACATTTTTAAAAATGATTTTTTTAAGTTGTCAAATATTTGAAAACGAAAAAATAGAAAAAAACATAATACAGGTATGATTGACTTCCTTAAAAAGACCCTAATGGTCATACATTTATCTTTCAAATTGACTATGATTTTTGAAAATGAGTCAATTCTTGCGTGTTATGAATTTTTGAAAATGAATATTTTCAGTTGAACACTTAAACTAAACAAAAATCGCAAACAAAATTGAGTTCCTCAAATATTTTAATACGTCCACAGATCGATTACCTTTAAAACTAACTTTGATTTTGGAAAATGAGTTCGTTTTTGTGTTATAAATTTTTAAAATTTTTTTTTTTTTAATTTTTAACTTTCCAAGTTGTCGAACACTTGACAAAAAAATCTGAAAAATAACTACTGATCTGATAGAATTTCTCGAAAATTTAATTATATAATATATGCACGAAACATCTGCATTTGGAATTAGCCAAGATTTTTGAAAATGTGTCAATTATTGCGTGAGATTATTTTTTTATGTTGTCGAATATTTGAACAAAGAAAAAATAGAAAAAAAGAATTAATAATAAAAATATGACTGAATTCCTTAAAAAACCCTAAGGCAATCATAATACATTTATCTTTAAAATTGATTGTGATTTTTGAAAATGCGTCAATTTTTTGCGAGTTGTTAATTTTTGAAAATTAATATTTTAAGTTGTCGAACTCTTAAACAAAACAAAATTGAGCTCCTCAAATATTTTAATATAACCACAGAAAGACTAACTTTAAAATTAACTTTGATTTTTGAAAATGTGTGCATTTTTGGGTGTACCTATGAATTTTTTAATTAACTTTTCAAGTTGTCAAACAAAATAAATACTGATAAGGTAGAATTTTAAGTACAAATATTCATAAAATATCTGTCTTTAGAATTAACCACGATTTTTAAAAATGTGTCAATTTTTGCGTGTTATGAATTTTTGAAAATTATTTTTTTAAGTTGTCGAATATTTGAAAAAAATAGAAAAAAAATATTACTGTTATCATTGAATTGCTTGAAAACTATAATACAATAATTATACATTTATCTTTAAAATGAACTATGGTTTTTGAAATTGAATCAATTTTGCGAGAGTTACGAGTTTTTGAAAATAAATATTTTATGTTTTCGAACACAAACAAAACAAAACTGAGTTCCTCTAATATTTGATTATATTCACAGAATGACTACCTTAAAACTAGCTTCGGTTTTTGAAAATGTGTTCAAGTTTTGAAAATTAAAGATTTAACTTAACAATTTAACAAATGATAGAATTTCACAAAAATATTATTATAATCAGAAAACATCTTATATAATTTTTGGTATGTGTCAATTTTTGCGAATTATGAATTTATAAAAATTAATATCGATAGCCATTTAACGGGTGGATACCCATCGAAAGTACGTTAAACGGTTCATTAGAGGGGGATTAAATCAAATTAGTACAACTATAGGCGCCCGGGTGAGGTATTTTTCGGCGCCCTTGATGTTTTTTTTTTAACTAAAATGATCAGTTGATCAATACATTTTATTATTTGTAAAAGTCACTCTACAGGGACTTCACCTTTCTCTGGTTTGTGTTGTGGCGTCATTATTTTTGTTTGCTTCAAAGTCGGGGTGCCCCCAACGATAGCGCCCGGAGGGGCTAAATGTGGCAAATTAAAGAGAGATAAGTTAATTATTTTATTTTACTTGTTAAAATATAAGTATGCATAATATTTTGGGCTTATAACCAGAGGAAAGAAGTTAGGTACTAAATAAAATAAAAATAGCCAGAATAAGACAATGGGCAGAAAAGGCTGAGAAAGGTAGTAAGAAAAGGCAAAATATTCAGAATAACGGTAGAAATCGCAAAAAGAAGTAACCAGCAGTAAAAAGGGAACAACAAATAGACGTATACATAAATATAAAAGGTAAATGTTTTATTATCAGTAAAGAGAGGATTTTATGCACTATAAAATGCTGAAATATGTTTATTTTTTTTATTATTATTATTTGAAATATGCATGTAATAAATTGAAATATGTCAATGAAAAAATACATAAGTTTGTTTATATACATTTTTAATAAAGAAAAAATAAGTCACATAATAATTCATGCTAATAATAAGAAATCAAAAATGCCAAACTTGCTGGTAGATGATTAGTCGTATGAATACCATTAACAAATTACTTTTTGAAACAACTACTTTCCTGGCTAATATCACGACGAATATTGAATTATACAAAAATCGCAAATCATATTTTCTGAAAATGAAAGTAAACCGCGTGTGAACGCATAAATTGTTTATAGCAGAACGAATTGGAAGTTGATTTGATAACATTTGGCCGGTATTTACTAGAATTGTTGGTTCATGCCCGAAATGCGACAAAAAGTTAAATAATAAATAAAACACTGTTGCTTTGTTTGCATAACTTTTGAAAATTAGTTATTTCCGTGACTATAGTTTCGGCAACTTCAACGTGCCATTATCAAACACACAGTGTGTGCTTGATTGATATGTGTCGTTTTTTTTTTAATTTAATAACAATTTTATGGTTGTTATTATCTATAACCTGGCAACGATTTCATATTTGTAGACCTGACCGAAATAGTAATTTTTCTGCAGCCGTCCCGAAAATAAAACTTTCGGTATGATTTATTAAATCGAAAGTTTTACATAAATTGTACCGAAAGTAGTTATTTTCGGGACGATTTTGTTTCACTTTCGGAACGATTTTTTTACTTTCGGGACGCTTTTTGTTACTTTTGTTACGATTTTGCGTATATATGTAGGCGGCCTTGACAAAAACATGAACATCGTATTTAATTATGACAGCGCATGTCATATAAAATTCGTGTGTGTTTTAGGTTTTTTAACATAAAAAAACGGCTGCAGAAAAAATATTGTACGTAACGCGTTCCAAAAGTGATTTTACGGGACTCGCAGGATTCCAGGACTCGCCTACGGCTCGTCCTGGAAACTTCCTACTCATCCCGTAAAATATCACTTTCGGAACTTGTTACGTAAATTACTATTACGTTACAAGTTCCGAAAGTGATATTTTACGGGATGAATAGGAAGTTTCCTACGAGTCCCGTAAAATCACTTTTCGAACGTGTTACGTACAATATTTTTTCTGCAGCCGTTTTTTATGTTAAAAGGCAAAAACACACACGAATATTATATGACAAGCGCTGTCATAATTAAATACGAAGTTGATGTTTTTATCAAGGCCCCTACACATATACGCAAAATCGTCCCGAAAGTAACAAAAAGCGTCCGGAAAGTATAGAAATCGTTCCGAAAGTGAAACAAAATCGTCTCGAAAATAACTACTTTCGGTACGATTTATGTAAAGTGGTATTTTCGATTAAATAAATCATACCGAAAGTTTTATTTTCGGGACAGCTGCAGAAAAATGATTTAAATATGGATTTTATATGCAGTTTAATTAAAAATAAATGTTTTAAATAAAAAAAAATGCGAGTGACAACAGATGATTATTTATTTATTTATTGGAATTACTACTACCTACCAGCTATTGTTGTTACAAATGTTTGGTTAAGGGTGCTACCATGTCTCTTTTCTGAGTCCTTGTGCAACGGTGTTGATAGTTGCTAGTTTTTGCACGAAAACAAATCTACACAGTGGGCAAAAAAAAACGGTACAAGTAGTTTTGTACTGTCATATTTTTGTGAGTTATTAATATTTAAAAATAATTAATATAACCGTGAATAGACCGATTTTTATAGATAAGATGAAGTATTTTTGCTCTAAAAAATAGTACTTAAACTTGTGCCCGGAGCACCTTCTTGACTACAAATGCATGAATTTCTATCCTTTCAGGATGTTTTTGTCCCAAAAACTAAAATGACTGATAGAAGTGACGGATCACGTCTGAGATTCATTAAAAACCAAAACAAATCATGGCCCACTAATTTTAGTACCTACAAATGCGACTCGAAAGTGTATTATAAAGTCCCGCCTTTGCAGAGCTTTCATTAATTTAAAATATCCTCGATAATTCAACTCATATATAAAAAGGTGCATTTAAAACGGCGGACAAACAAATTTGCAAATGGTTAAAAATTTATTTGCCTTCACCATGACAACGATCTCTATATTAACAATTTTAGTAAACAGGCAACTTCAATTGAACAGCGGTAGTTCGTGTCAGTTCTGAATACCTATGCGGTGAAATATAAATGAAATCCGTTTCAGACACGCTTCCACGTGAAATTTTTGTTACGATTTTCATTCCGATCCATGTATCAGTTATCAATTAAGTAAGTATTTCACCTTTTAGTTACGTGCATTTGCAATTAAAGCCGGCGACGGCATTTCGTACTTCGGCCGCGAGATGTCACAAGCGTACGGTAGCTCTGCCATAATGCGAGAATTAAAGAATTGGATTGCATTTAATATCTATCTTGTTCTATCGAGTTTTAATAGTATGAAATAAACATTGATGTATTAGTGTATTTGGCGTTTTCTCTTTTATATGTGTTGGAAATAAGTTCAGCGGCCATTAAACGATCAGCTGTTATTCATTTCCTAACTTCATGCCGCTTGTAGTGTGCGCGTGTGTGTGTTGTGTGAGGTTATAACCTATAATATAATATAAGAAACGTCAGAAATGTAAAGAATTTATACTAAATGTAAGTAATAATATATATTTATATAAAACAATAATTATAAATATCATTTTAACGGCTGGATCCCGGTGTTTGTAGAGTACGTTTGAATCTTTGACTATATACTATTGGACTGCTAGTCCCCCTCCATTTCCCATATAATCACTGCTCCGAAAGTTGTCCACGAGCTGGAGCCCGATATAAGTCCCGCCCCGGAGCCGAAAATGGAGCGTAATTTAAAAACCGGAAAACAACAAAAAATATTTCACGATGTATTCATCAGCAACGTGGAGAATGCAAATCCGAGCATATTTCGGCAACTCGGATCCACTTTCCTGCCTGTTATTTACCAGCAAAGCAGCAACCCATCATTTGCGAAGTTCCGGATTTGATGGAAATCTAACACAGAATTTTAGGTTATAAGTCAAAAGTCAACTGACGTGTACATCAGCTGACGAGTATTATAACCGCGTTGGCATATACAGATTGGTGTCCGTTAATGTGAACATAGAGAGACAAATGCTTACGCGCTTTGCATGAATCGACACCTTGATTATGCATTATTTTTAAAATTGTGGCTGTCATTGCTGATAATATTTACATTTTATGGGGGCATGTCAATACGCACACTTCGAGATATGTTCAATGTAGCATTCGAAAATCGCCCCTTCCCTCTGTTGGCATTATACATCGAATTATTAAAAATTTAGAAAAACGTGGATGTTTGGGTCGGGTATGCCATAAAAGAAGACTTCTTCCTTATAATGAGCAAGAATTGCTTGAATTAAAAATTTGCGCTGCAGTTGAAGAAAATCCACATATTTCATCTAGAAATATTGCTCGCAATGTTAACCTGCACCATTCTACAGTGTTAAAATTTTTGAAAAAACATGGGTATAGGTCTTATAAATTATAAAAAAAATCAAACAATTTATCCGTACGACCAAATTAAACGCATGGAATTTTGTGAAGAGATGATTGAGAGGTCGAATCATGATGAGAACTTTTTAAATAACATATTATTTACTGATGAATCCACGTTCTCTATCAATGGTCAACACAATTGAAGATGCTTTTACTACAATATCTCCTGAAATGCTTTACAGCGTAAGAACGGGATTTTATAATCATCTGGGTTATTGTTTAGCAGAACAAGGAAATTTATTTGAATATTTATTGTAAATAATTAGAATTAATGAAAGTTGTTAGTTATTTGTTGTGAATTAAATTTATGTTGTTTGTTTAACTTTGAACCACTAATTTGCGCTAAAAGTTATAAAATTGTATGTATTAGTTCGAATAAAACCCAGGAAGGCGTCTAGTTTAAAACCATGTTAACTGACAGA
The DNA here is from genome assembly GCA_910593695.2 of Ocypus olens. Taxonomy (NCBI): domain Eukaryota; kingdom Metazoa; phylum Arthropoda; class Insecta; order Coleoptera; family Staphylinidae; genus Ocypus; species Ocypus olens. The sequence goes on along the minus strand of OU343058.1, from coordinate 23,035,487 downwards.
ACAAAATTTTAAAAATATTGCATAATCAAGGTGTCGGTACATGCAAAGCGCGTAAGCATTTGTCTCCCTATGTTCACATTAACGGACACCAATCTGTATACGTGGACGTATTGCAGCCTTTCGCATAGCAATATTTTGATACAGTGTAAATATTTGACAATATAAGTGTTTATATATTCAAAGGTGTGAATAAATTGCAGGGTATCACAAAATGCAATGCGAGCTCATAGAATCATATGTCATAGACACAAAATAGCTACCAATTTAGTAACATACCGCAACCACTTAGGGTCCCACCGCGCCACCGTTGCTTGGAGACACTCATGAAGCGGCGCTAGCAGTCCAATAGTATATAGTCAAAGGTTTGAATAGAGAAGAACCTTGCGCACGAACGAAAACTGGTTTTTAGCCGTTTAGCCGAGTCTATTATGCAGAATAGGGTGTGGCAGTGTTTCATTTGCGTAGTTGCTTCCGAGTTCCGAGTGTCATTCTGATTTTTATTGTTCGTTGTTTTGCTTTGATTCGTTTTTCCTGTGTTTATAAAAATCAGTTCTTTTCAAGGTGTGAATAAATTGCAGGGTATCACAATATGCAATGCGAGCTCATAGAGTCATGTCATAGACACAAAATAGCTATCAATTTAGTAACATACCGCAACCATTTAGGGTCCCGCCGCGCCACCGTTGCTTGGAGACACATTTGAAGCGGCGCTAGCAGTCCAATAGTATATAGTCAAAGGGTTTATATTAGTTGTTTCATTTTTGATTAAATCATTTATCGCTGCATTCCGATGGCCGCCGAAAGGAAGTGTTTGTTGGGGAAACGCGGACTAGTAATTCACTCTCAATCTCGTGAAACACACAGGTTAATGGAATACGAAGCAATATAGAAGCTTTTGAAGGCGGCACCTATATTGGGATCTTCACGTATTATTTTCTGCCCTCCCAAATATATTTACTTGAATTGCGCGCGCCACTGGCACAAGCGACCGTTGAAATCTCGCGCAACCTTGGGCTCTTTATTCAAACGTACTCTACCACTCGCAAGCGTGCAGGCGCGAATTTCGTGATTCCCGTGGCACTCACACGATTTTGACGATTGGTGCTTCATCCAATTCCATCACAAATAAACAATGCTTTCACCCATTGAACATTTAATTAACATAAATTGCTAATATAAATATAGTTCTTATTCGTTAAATTATCTTAACAAACACCACTCGTGGTTATAATTTCGGCAGGATAAATTTTATTTTAAGCACTCGTCATTTCATCGCAAATTTCTTGAATGAATTGAGATTAGGCAAAATTTTTCCATCTCAAATCATTCTCAAAATTTGTATCGATTCAATGGCTCGTGCAAACAAATAAAATTTATCCGGCCAAATTAAACCTCTTGTGGTATTACCCCCGATAAAAAAACTTTTCAAAAATGCAATTAAACATTTTTGTAAACTACCAAGTGTAAACATTTTGTTTTTCAAAACAATATTTAATGCGTTAATTATTATTGAAAATATGAATATTTCTAAATTTTTTTGGCCCACTGTGATGAGTATTTATAGTACAAACAGAACAAAATAATTGATTTATTGAGATTTTTTTTTTTTAATCAGTACAGTTTTAGATCAAGATCATAAATACTAATTTTGTTGTTATTGTTCGTTATTTTTGGTTGTAAGTTAATCAATCTGTCAACCGCAACCATTCCAAATGTCGAAATGCTTTCTCTTATCTTTATAAATATTCGAGTGGTATTGAATTAATTACAAATTAGCTATCTTTTTAATTATAATTAAGATCAAAAATATTTTTGTAACTACGTAATTTCCATTCTTATATGATCGATATACAACATGCACCATGATCTGCTTCCTATAATAATGGTAAAAAACTACATTGAAAACCGTTTAAAAAGCATGGGTAACCTCCCCTTAAGTACTATTTCTTTAGAGCAAAAGTACTTCGTCTTATCTATAAAAATTGGGCTTTTCAGTGTTAAATTAATTATTTAAAAATATTAATAACTCACGAAAATATATGAGTACAAAACTACTTGTACCATTTTTTTGGCCCACTGCGTATTAATAAAAATAATATTCTTTAAAAATATACTTAAATGTAAAAAAAAGTGTGAATAACAACGCGCGAATACACATGTGCATTTGATCCGAGTGTGAGGCGCCATTCTCATGATTCACGTATCGGGGAAGTACAAACATGTGCCTCAATCTGTTCACGCCGTTATTCCATTCACCTCCCCATTATTCCATGCAACACCCTATCCCCCACCAAATCGCACGTTTCATTAAAATTGGTAGTATAGGCAATCCAAATAACATTTGCATCCACACTCGATTTATAAAAATTTGAAACTATACTTTATTTTTTAGTAGTATGATATTTACTATTATCGTCATGGATACAAGGCATGAAAGCGTACTCATAACTCCCACGGGTGATATGAGTTATATCTCCCTTGGGAGATATGAGGTCTGCTCCTGTTTACCTGACAAATAGTATCTACAATTTCCAAATTGTCCGTTCAAGGTGATGGTTGAAGATAGACAATCTTGCGTCTGCTCACGACCAACTTTATAGCGAGACAGGAATTAAACTTTTCTCCCAGGTTTGTTTACTATTTTATTCACAACTGTACGTTTGTTGTTAAAGCATTAACGCCAAATCATATCAAAATAAATAAACGTCAGTTCATGAAATGCGGGCGATTTGATTTGAAACAAACTCATAGCAACCATGCAAATACATATTGTAGATCGATATACTGAATATTTTTGCGAATTACTAAAAAATAAAATATTGTATGCACCGCGGGAGATATTCATGTTCTTCGCCCTCGGTTGACTTACAAACTGAGGGCCAGAGGCCCTCAGTTTATAACCCTGCCAACCTTGGGAAAGAAACATTCCATATTTCCCTTGATGCATAAATATCTATTTTTGACATACAATGATAAAAAATCATATTTTATCCAGCGGTTTAAAAAAATATCAACCAAGTACCTAGGCAGTCTGTACATTCGTATAACCTAGAATGCTATATATTTCTAGAAATTATGAAAATTGTCAAAATTTGTCTATAAAATTTAAGAAATAATTCAATAACTAATTAAATATTAATCGTATTTTAACTAAAAATTGCTGACCTCCTAGTTATTATAGCAACGTACATATAAAAAAAAAAATAGAACATTCCAACTTTTACAGAAATTTAAAAATGCACGAAAATGCTATATTGTTTATTAGTAATTTGTTTACTTTTTTTTCTTGCAAACGGTAGAGTGAACAGTCATAAACAATATATCTTAAATCGGTATGTTCACATCTTATAATAAACGAGCTACACCCAATATACCGTACCAAAATAAGTAGGGGTCACCTGCCCTTAAAAAAACACTAACAAATAAAATGTATCGACTTCTAGTTTTCTTGAACTGGTACCCACACTTATTCTACATATTTTAAAAATATGTATGTTTTTGTACAGGGTGTCCCAATATACATAACAGATCAAAGTTATGTTTTTTTAAATGGAACACTCTATATTTTATACTTTATTTTCAACCCTCTTGAGAAGCTGATAAAAATAGTATAAGATAGTATGGGTCTATTATGGAAGGTTGGTTAGTTATGGACAAATTTGTGGCAAAAACAAGGACACATTGAAAAAGTTGCAGAAGCGCTCCTAGCAATGCTAGAGTCGTTTTTTATACACTAAAGAATTTTCCACATCATGAAAAATAATACAAATCGGCTTTGGTTCTTTTTTGTTCATACTGCTATACAGGGTGTCAACAAACGCAAAATAATGGATAACTATTTTTTTTCAAATGGAACACCCTATATATCTTTGCACCAATGCATAGCATTTTTGATAAGCTTTCCAATGCTGTACAATTTGTCTAATGAAATATTAAGGATTCTTGAGATTTATCCATAAAAACATGTTTCTTTTGTCACCTCCTGCCCATTTTTGGATTTTCAGCTAAAACTATGCATTTTCTGAAAAAATAATAGGAGACCAAAGTTGTAGAGCGGAAAATTTTCGATCGATATAGGTCTTTCAACTTTTCCAATAATGCGTGCATTGCCCGCTAGAATTTGCAAAATCTTGACCGTATATGCATTTTAGCGTTTTCTCAAATTTTTTGTTAATTAATTGAACTATACTGTATTTTCCACGTCCTCTAGCAGAAAAGCGGGTAATTATAGAATTATTCAAATGACCTACGTCGATTGAAAATATTCCGGTCTACAACTCTTAAAAGAAGCAATTTTTGCCCAAAATCCATAGTTTTCGCTAAAAATGCAAAAAACCATTGAAAAAACGCAAAACTTCATATACATTTTCAATTTGCATTTTTAGGGAAAACTATGCATTTTTGGCAAAAATTGCTTCTATTAAGAGTTGTAGAGCGGAACATTTTCAATCGATATGGGCCATTTTAATTTCCCTATAATTTCCCGTTTTTCCTTTAGAGGGTGCAAAAAAGTGCAATTTATTAATAAAAAATTTGAAAATAAAACGCTAAAATGCATATACGGTCACGATTTTGCGCACTCTGGCGGGCAATGCACGCATTATCTTAAAAGTTGAAAGACCTATGTCGATCGGAAATTTTTTGCTCTACAATTTTGGTCTCCTATAATTTTTCCTGAAAATGCATAGTTTTGGCTGAAAATCCAAAAATCAGCAGAAGGTGACAAAATAAATATGTTTTTTTTGATAAATCTCAAGAATCCTTAGTATTTTGTTATACAAACTGTATACCATTGGAAAGCTTATTAAAAATGCCATAGATTGGTGGCAACTTATATAGGGTGTTCTATTTGAAAAAAAAAATAGTTATCAATTGTTTTGCGTATGTTGACACTATGTATAGCACTATGAATAAAAGAGAACCAAAGCCGATGTGTATTATTCTTTATGATGTGGGAAATTTTCTAGTGTATAAATAATGATGCTATCTTTGCTAGGAATGCTTCTGCAATGTTTTCAATGTGTACATGTTTTTGCCACAAATTTGCCCATAACTAACCAACCGTCCATAATAGACCCATATTATCTTGTACTATTTTTATCAGCTTCTCAAGAGGGTTGAAAATAAAGTATAAAATATAGGGTGTTCCATTTAAAAAAACATAACTTTGTTCTGTTATGTATATTGGGACACCCTGTACAAAAACATACATATTTTTAAAATATGTAGAATAAGTGTGAGTACCAGTTCAAGAAAACTAGAAGTCGATATCTCATATAACAAATAAGTTATGGGGCTTTTACAGATCCCTGGATCACCCGGTATATAAATTAATATTTAAAGTTGATCTTGAACAAAAATATCTAATTTTTTTTTTAATATATTCACAAAACTACCTTTAAAATGTGTCACTTTTTCCGTAAGTTATGATTTCTTTTTAATTACTGTTTTACGTTTCTGCCTTTACTCTTATATCTTTTAAAAATAAAGGTTAAATTTAAATTAAACTACGCTATTTTTTTTAAATCCAACATAATTCCGCTAGAAAATCCGCCAGCCGCTAATTATTATTCCGCAATTAGGATTCAAAATCCGCCAGATCTAGCGGATTTTCCGCTGACTTGGTAACACTGTGTCTGCTATGTACACATTAGAGATAGGTAACTTGTCTTGGTCTCGAAAAAGTTATTTTTGACTTTAACTTACAGTGACGGCTCGCGGGTTTTTTTCTGGTACGCCCGAGGAACAAGAGGTGGTAATACAGATAGGTAGGGTCAGTTGCAGAGACGGCTGGCTGCGTGACCGCACCTATCTGTATTACCACCTCTTGTTCCTCGGCCGTACCAGAAAAAAAACCCGAGAACCGTCACTGATAACTGCTTTTCTTATGATCATTTAACACATTTGACGTTGGTAGACTGCCACCTATAATTTAAAACAGTGATGGGGAAACTACGGCCCGCGGGCCAAGTCCGGCCCGCGGAAAGGTTTAATCCGGCCCGTTTAAGAGTGCCGTCGTGAGAATGTTTGAACGCGTTCTTACTTCGTAATGTGACGACCCGCATAAAAACTACCTGCGGCGATATTCAAAACACAATAGTATTCTGGACAAATCCATCCGACCTAAACAGATGACTCATCTTCGCTCGAAACTTCCAGACACTCTCGCAGGTAGGTATAAATACAAGCGAGGCCGCCCGAAGATCAGTTAGTTAGCGACTTAGTCAGTCATCTGCAACGACCCGCTGTGACTCGAGTAATTGTTTGTGTAATCCCCCAAACTCCCAGTGCCTCCACAAACTCCCGCGTAAGAGCATTAGTTAGCAGTAAGCTTTCGTCAATTGTGTTTCTGTGTGTTGTTCTCCGTAGTAGGTAACGTCTAAAATGTATGTTAAAAAAAGAAAAGTGGATTCAGAATGTCGAGTTTTTAAAGAAGAATGGACGTGGAAATATTTCTTTACTTTATTTAAAGAAAAACCTGTGTGCTTACTTTGCAATACAACTGTTGCAGTTTTAAAAGAATATAACATTCAACGCCATTTCAAGAGCAAACATGAAAACCACTCCTACTCATCGTTAAGTGAAGAGGTGAAAAAAATTAAATCGAAAGATTTAATAAAAAATTTATCAAGTCAACAACAATTATTTCAGAGAGCTAATCATTCTCAAAGATGCGCTACGAAAGCCAGTCATGTGTTGGCTTATAATATTGCTAAATCTAATAAAGCATTTTCAGATGGTGAATTTATAAAGCAGTGCATGATAGATGTGTGCGATATAATGTGCCCTGACAAGAAAAAGGATTTTCAGTCACTGTCTCTCTCAAAAAGAACAATCACCGAGAGAATTGAAAATATTGATAAAAATCTAATTTCACAACTGACCACAAAAACTCAAAAATTAATTTTTTATTCAATTACCATGGATGAAAGTACAGATATCAGCGATACTGCGCAGTTACTCATATTTGTAAGAGGAATCAACGCCCACTTTGAAATTACAGAAGAACTTGCAGGGCTGCAGTCAATGAAAGGAACAACGACTGGTGCCGATATATTTTGTGAATTTGAAAATTGCATCGATAAACTTCGTTTACCTATTGACAAGCTATGTAATGTAACTACAGATGGTGCTCCTAATATGGTTGGAATCAATCAAGGATTTGTTGGGAAATTTAATTTTAAGTATCCGGAAAATGATGTTGTTTTTTTGCATTGCCTTATACATCAGGATGCTCTCTGTAAATCGGCTTTAGATATTGACCATATACTTAATATTGTTGTAAAACTAGTAAATATGATTCGTTCCAGAGGATTATTCCATCGCCAGTTTCAACAGTTTTTGGAGTCCGTACATGCTGAGCATTCCGATATCCTGTATTATTCAAAAGTTCGTTGGTTAAGTGCTGGAAAAGTATTTGAAAGAATTTGGGATTCAAAAGACGATATTGTGAATTTTCTTCTTGATAAAGACATTTCTAATCAATTTGACGTCTTAGAAAACGAAACGTGGCTTTCTGATTTCGCTTTTTTCACAGACCTCCTCGTACACATGAATAAACTTAATCTCAAATTGCAAGGAAAAAATCAGTTTCTTCACGATATTTGGCAATACCTGAAAAGTTTCAAATTACAGTTATTATTATTTGCTAATCAGATCTCTAAATCTGATTTTTCTCATTTTCCAAGAATACAATCTTTAAAAATCACTATATCAAACAATAAGATTAAAAAATACGAAATTAATTTGAGAAAACTATCTACAGAATTTGAAAGGAGATTTCAGGACTTTAGAAAAATGGAACCAGAGTTTAGTATTTTTGCGACCCCATTAAATGTTAATTGCGAAGAAGTTGATGCAAAATTTCAACTTGAGTTAATAGAACTGAACTGTAATACTCTCCTGAAACAAACTTTTGATACAGTACCATTACTAAAATTTTATAAAAATTTAAGTCCAGATAATTTCCCAAATCTAATTACTCATGCAATGAAGATAATGACAATGTTCGGCTCATCTTATATATGCGAACAAATCTTTTCAACAATGAAGCTTAGGAAAACTTCTTTAAGAAACAGAATTACAGATGAGCACCTTTCATCAGTTTTAAGAATTTCTGCTTCGCAAATGGAACCGGACTATGATGAAATTTTGATGAAACAGTCTCACTTTCATTTTTCTCATGCACCATCAACCAGTAATGACACCAGAAAATAAAGTGATAATACTTCACATCAAGAACTACACTAAATTCATTTTATATTTTGTACTTATAATTTTGTTACCTTTTGCTTTTTTACTATTAAAATAATAAGTGTATGTAATAAGATATGTATATGTTTATAGTACACATAAATTAGTTAACGATTAAGCATTATTCTTTGGCCCGTTACGATTGTCTAGTTATTACAAATGGCCCGTCTTAAAAAAAGTTTCCCCACCACTGATTTAAAACATGGGTCGCCCGTAGTGATCGAAAGTTTGGCTACCTCTGCTGTATACCATATACTAATCCAAAAATGGTTATAAATAAAGGTTGTACATTTAAGGCTACTTTTCGTGTTTATTTAATTATTTTTTTTGCCTAGGATACACGTCAATGTGGCCAGTTCTACTTTATTTAATTTATTTAGTGCTTCTGTAATAGCACTAAGTGGGTGTTTTCACTTTTATTAATTGTAAATAAACACTAAATTTTTTTTTTATGGATTATGCCTCAACCTCAACCAGATTGAGTCCATATCTTTAATCTTTAATTACTGTAATTGGTAGTTTAAGGACTTTTTTGTTATATAACATATTGTGTGTTTTTTTTAATAAAACAATAAAAGCATCGAATTTCAGCCTGACTAAACTAAGTTCTCGTGTGATTATTTCAAATTTGATTTTGGATTTTGATTAAAATATAAAGCGGAATAGATTTTGTGTAAATTTGGAAAGTTTAAAGTCTGTGGCAATTATATTTATATTTTTTTAGAAGTTTGGAGAGTGAGCAACTTCAACATGATCATAAGTTGCATTCTTGTGTGAATATTTCGAAATCTCTTAAAGGGATGTTTTTTTGTTTTGATTAAATTTAAATTTAAATATATTCTGAACATATTTGGAAAGTTTTAAGCCTGCGTTAGTCGTTTCTATATTTTTTCAATCGATGTAAACTGTAGAAATTCTTGCAGACCCTAAGCTGTGTTCTCGTATAATTGTTTTAAAATGTATCAGGTTTTTCTTTAAAGTTTTTATTGAATAATAAATTTGAATCTATTTTAAATAAATTTGAAAAGTATCTTGTTTTTATAATTTTTCAAAACATGAGAAAAGGTGAGCAATGCTAAAGTATTACGAAAGCTTTGTTTTCGTGCGATTATCTTTAAATATATACAAGGTTCGTTTTTAAATTTTGGTTAAATTATAAAGAAGAGTTTATTTTGAAGAAACTTGAAAAGTTTCGAGTTTTCGGCAAATTGTTTTATACTTTTTAAAACTATGGAAGCGCGAGCAACTTCAGCATGGCCATAAACTGTATTCTCGTGTGATCGAAATCTATTTGGAGGAAGTTGTTAGATTTCGGTTGAATAATGAAGCCAAATCTATTTTGAGTAAATTTGGAAAATTTCAAGTCTGCTACAATTGTTTTTATTGTTTTTTTTTTTTAAGATAACGCAAGCAAATTCAGCATGACCAAGAAAACGGTGTTCTCGGGTGGTTATTTCGAAATATATTAAAAAGAGTTATTTCTGGATTTCGTTTGCATTATAAAGAAGAGTATCCTTTGAGTTAATTTATAAAAAATCAAGTCTAGGGCAATTGTTTGTACATTTTCTCAATCCATGGAAAAGTCTGCAACTTCAGCATGAGTATTACTCATACATATTGTTCGATTAACTAGAAATCGAATGAAGGGGTGTTTCTAGATTTTCGTTGAATTATTGAGCATAGTTTATTTCGATGGAGTGTCCACAGTTTTTGATAGAATAATAATTTGAAATGCGTTTTGGTTATGAGTAAGATGGATAGACCAGTGGAGAAGACATTTACTAAATAACATGTTCTAAATTAAAAAAAAAAGAAAACAATTTAGGGATGGCGCAGTTGATTTGGGTTAGCCAGAGTTGGGTAAGTTGTGCGTACATGCCCCTGGCCGACCTAAACAATTGAAACAAGCTGCCACTGGTTCAATGAATGACCAATTAATTTGGCAGCATAATAGTATATTATTAAACGAGTGAGAAAGTTGACCATGGCCAACTTGTTCATGAGTTTAATACTATACTTTTTCGTATCATATTAAATAATTACCTACCTTTTTCTATTTGTATTAAATTATAACGAATCATTTTTCTATTTGAAAATTGCGGCAGTTCGCTGACAAAAAACGAATCATAACCATAGTAACAACTAAACTGTTGGGCAATGAAACCGCTATCATTTGATTGGACGTCACCTGTTGGGCAATGAAACCGCGATCATTTGATTGGACGTCACCTGTGGAGAAAATGATTCAGCCGAATAATGGACAACTTTCTCAATCAAAAACGATTTAACAACGTTTATATTATTTAATAAGATGCGAAAAAATGATTATTATATTATATTTTTTTATGTAAAGACATTGTTTAGAAGACGCATTATATATTAATAAAGGTGCAATATTGTAAATTATTCTTTTCGTCAACTCTGTAAATTCTAATTTTTGTTATATAAAATTGTAATAATCCAATTTATACGTGCGATGGTGGTGTAATGGTCAGCATAGTTGCCTTCCAAGCAGTTGATCCGGGTTCGATTCCCGGCCATCGCATAATTGCTTTTTTGTTTGTTAGAATTATATTTTTTTTTAAGTGTTAATTAGCCAAAAACACGAAGCAACCCAATTATACCTTAATCACCTTGCGTGATTAGATAACTAGCATGAGTAATTAAAGTGCATTTGGGACATGGCTAGGTGACAAATCCAACCAGCCGTAACGATAGTGGCAGCAGTGCAAACACGCAACAATCCATAACCTAGATCAGTTTGACGCATGTAGTTGGAAAGTTATCGCCCCGCGTACGAGCCATGCAAGTTGTTGTTTACTGTTTATTGTGAGCAGTTTCGTGTTTCGTTGTGCGCGTTGGAAGCATGGACAACCTCTGGGTGGGCTCCGACACTGATCTGTCAGTGCTGCACCAGTGCAGGATGATCGATAGACTGGAATATAGGTTAGAGTGCTTAAAACGGGGCGACAGCCTCAAGAAGTGTTACAAGGCGAGAATCGTGGCGAATACCGAGGAAAGGGAGCATCGCGACGAAGATGACGAGGGCGGCAGTAGACGAAGGTCAGGCACTTGGCCGTAAGTTATTGCGATATCGTCAGCTGTGTTTGTTTTGTAATTTGTGTACGGAAATAATAGTGCTTTTATTAATTTATACGTCATTGCATCAGTATAATTCCGATGTTTTGCTTCGGATTTATAGAGTCCGGCACATTCTATTTTGCATCATCCGGTATGGTCTAGTGGCTAGGATACCTGGCTTTCACCCAGGAGGCTCGGGTTCGATTCCCGGTACCGGAATTTTTTTTTGTTAATTTAGAAAATGTCACGCACTATTATATTATTTTTCACTTGAAACTCGGCGAAAAATGTTCTTTCTTATTCCTTATAAAATGTTAATTATGTACTTTGCGTCCACAAAATCCAATTTAAATTAGGTAAGCTATCCTGTCCAAAAACGTGAATGACATAAATGTCGATGCGCCACACACGTATCCTGAACCAATTGGTGTTTTGAAGAAGTTAATTCGGAGTAAACAATACTCACTTGTTTTTTTGTAATCTCGGCATGTCTTCTTTTTGTTTACATTAAACACTTGTAAGATTCGTAAACTTGGTTGCATACGTTATATATAATGATTTAGTTATTTATGACCAGCCAAACATGAAAATTCATTAGAAAATTTTACGATCATTCGAAAAATTCGAGTTTGATTTTCCCGGTAAAACTTGACAAATACCGTCGTTAGAGGGATACGGAAATCTTTGGCAATATGATCCAGCAATAGATTTTAAAAATCAATATCTCTGTGAAAAGAAAAGCGAATCGAAAAAAGTAAGCCATGACATTTGGAAAGATCTAAATTAAAAACACAAAAAGAATCAACACGTAGTTTTAACCCTTTGTATTTTTTCACGCCTTTCAAAAAAGGCTTATATTTTTATTTAAAGTTTGCAATCAGCTATAACTAAATAAAAATTCTTATTCGTATCACTATCATACGTACTTTCATAATTAAAAGTAAAAAAAAAAAACATAACGGGCACTCCTTTAACAAAAAAAAAATTCCTCCGTAAGTGGCAGAAATCCATACCTCGTGATATTAATCCCAATTTTTGACAAAGTTTGCAATCAGCCATAACTAAATAAAAATTCTTATTCTTACACTTATATACGTACTTTCATAATCAAAACTCAAAAATAAGTTACAGGCAGTCCTTCAACCCACAAAAAAATAATTCTTCCGTGAGTCGCATAAATCAATACCTCCCGATATTAATCCCAATTTTTGACAAAGTTTGCAATTAGCCATAACTAAATAAAAATTCTTATTCTTATCACTAATATACGTACTTTCAAAATCGAAAGTCAAAAAAACATTACGGGCACTCCTTCAGCCCAGAAAAAAATAATTTCTCCGTGAGTCGCCTAAATCTATACCTCCCGATTTTAATCCCAATTTTTGACAAAGTTTGCAATCAGCCATAACTAAATAAAAAGTCTTATTCTTATCACTAATATACGTACTTTCATAATCAAAAGTCAAAAGAACATTACGGGCACTCCTTCCGCCCAGAAAAAAATCATTTCTCCTTGTGTCGCATAAATCTATACCTCCCGATATTAATCCCATTTTTGACAAAGTTTGCAATCAGCCATAACTAAATAAAAATTCTTATTCTTATCACTAATATACGTACTTTTAAAACTAAAAGTCAAAAAAACATTACGGGCACTCCTTCAACCCACAAAAAAATAATTTCTCCGTAAGTCGCAGAAATCCATACCTCGCAATATTAATCCCAATTTTTGACAAAGTTTGCAATCAGCCATAACTAAATAAAAATTCTTATTCTTATCCCTAATATACGTACTTTCAAAATCGAAAGTCAAAAAAACATTACGGGCACTCCTTCAGCCCAGAAAAAAATAATTTCTCCGTGAGTCGCATAAATCTATACCTCCCGATTTTAATCCCAATTTTTGACAAAGTTTGCAATCAGCCATAACTAAATAAAAAGTCTTATTCTTATCACTAATATACGTACTTTCATAATCAAAAGTCAAAAGAACATTACGGGCACTCCTTCGGCCCAGAAAAAAATCATTTCTCCTTGTGTCGCATAAATCTATACCTCCCGATATTAATCCCATTTTTGACAAAGTTTGCAATCAGCCATAACTAAATAAAAATTCTTATTCTTATCACTAATATACGTACTTTTAAAACTAAAAGTCAAAAAAACATTACGGGCACTCCTTCAACCCACAAAAAAATAATTTCTCCGTAAGTCGCAGAAATCCATACCTCGCAATATTAATCCCAATTTTTGACAAAGTTTGCAATCAGCCATAACTAAATAAAAATTCTTATTCTTATCCCTAATATACGTACTTTTAAAATCGAAAGTCAAAAAAACATTACGGGCACTCCTTCAGCCCAGAAAAAAATAATTTCTCCGTAAGTCGCAGAAATCCATACCTCGCAATATTAATCCCAAATTTTGACAAAGTCTGCAATCAGCCATAACTAAATAAAAATTCTTATTCTTATCCCTAATATACGTACTTTAAAAATCGAAAGTCAAAAAACATTACGGGCACTCCTTCAGCCCAGAAAAAAATAATTTCTCCGTAAGTCGCAGAAATCCATACCTCGCAATATTAATCCCAAATTTTGACAAAGTCTGCAATCAGCCATAACTAAATAAAAATTCTTATTCTTATCCCTAATATACGTACTTTCAAAATCGAAAGTCAAAAAAACATTACGGGCACTCCTTCAACCCACAAAAAAATAATTCTTCCGTAAGTCGCAGAAATCCATACCTCGCAATATTAATCCCAATTTTTGACAAAGTTTGCAATCAGCCATAACTAAATAAAAATTCTTATTCTTATCCCTAATATACGTACTTTCAAAATCGAAAGTCAAAAAAATATTACGGGCACTCCTTCAACCCACAAAAAAATAATTCTTCCGTAAGTCGCAAAAATCCATACCTCGCGTTCTTAATCCCAATTTTTTTTCCATCAGTGGTTCCGAAATGTTCGAATACATACGAATACGGCGGAAAACGAAAATTTTGCTTTCAACTGTTTTAGTGTTTTTGCGATAACTCTAGAATCAGATTTGGAAAATTTTGCAAGCGATGTGTTGCACTCATTTAGCAGATGATATTAGACGAAAAATTAAAATTCCACATTCAGTTGTTTTCCACTTTTTGAGAATAACTTTTGAGCGGATGACCAGATTTAGGATCGAAAATTCCGTGTACGTCCGATTACGGTGGAAAAATTTCCTTTCAATTGTTTTGCCGTGTTTTTGCAAAAACTATTTGCGAGATGACCAGATCTGGAAAATTCCGCAAGTTGTACTCATCGAACAGATATAGATACGATGCAAAATTTGTATTCGACACTCAATTGTTTTCGATTTTTTTGCTCTTGAACGGATAACCAGACTTAGAGATCGGAAATGTCGAATACATCCGATTACGCAAAACTAAAATTCTGCTTTTAATTGTTTTGCCGTGCTTTGCGGAATGGCCAGATTTGGAAAATTCAGCATACAACGTGTTGTACTCATTGAATTTACAGGGTGTTACTAATTCGATACATTAAGCTTTGCTATCTAGGTAACTATAAGACATAGAGAAGGCAAAGTTGCCTATATTAATGCTGAATAATTTGTTGAATAGAAATTACAAATATTACGACTACTTCCGGAGATATTCGATATAAACCGAAAAAGACAATTTTGGTTTTTATTGTTTTTCTGCTTATTTTGAAAAACCAAAAGCAATTTCTTAAGACACTTTTGTACGCTCTTTCAGAAAATAAATTTAGTTTTCAAATACGACGTTACGTTATGTAGATACCCGCATCAACTGTATCTTTTTTAAATACGGACCTAAATTTTAATTTAATTTTTCAGTAGCTTTTGACCTAAAACGAATGATGTGTCACACTTGCCACAAAATTGTTTGCTGGAGTTATTTGAAGTTTAAAAAAAATTGAAGAATAGGTTTGAAACAGTTAACAGAAAGCATGCCTTAGCTTTGACAATGGATACGTGTTTCTTAGCTAAGTTAGATTCAGTGCAATATACAGGGTGCCCGGATTTCGCAGGGGCAACTTGGACAACTTCTCTATTTGAAGAGATAGAGAGATGGTCAAATTAGCAAAAAGGTGCAGGTTCGAGGGCTCGTTGAGAATCCACCCCCAAATCCCACTTGTCATGGCTCACTTGTTCAAAATCAAAATTAAAACAAAATCTCTCAATTTCTTTAATTTCAGTTTTTCTTTTAATTTTTATTGTGGAGGCCATGACAAGTGGGATTTGGGGGGTGGATTCTCAATGAGCCCTCGAACCCGCACCTTTTTGCTAATTTGACCATCTCTCTATCTCTTCAAATGCAGAAGTTGGCCATGTTGTCCCTACGAAATCCGGGCACCCTGTATAGTCCATCCAAGAAACTAGGCAATATTTTTAAGAGCTTAGTCCCCGCATTGTTGGCCAAGAGTATATGTAATCATAATTGGCCTGGAAATTTGTCAACTCTTTTTAAACTAGTGGAATTGTTACAGTGGTGTATTTGTATGTATTTTTAATGTGATAAAATAACAACAACGGTAAGTAAACTACGCGATCGAACAGCTGACAATAATGTGAGCTAACGGCAACGCTGCGGGGTAGTACCAACATCACGCCCTTTTAACGCTTGCTATTCAACGTTGTGTTTAGGGAGTTTAGAGATCTTGTAGTGGCAATGAAAACAACTAGATATTGCTTGCATTCTTGGATGAACTTAAGATTCAAAATGCAGCGGAAATGTATATTTATCAATATCCAAAAATCGAGTGTATTCAAGTCAACGGCAATCTTTTTGAACATCTAGAAAATTAAACTTTGTTAGAAATTCAATTCAAATAGTTTTTATCAGTTTTTTTTAAACTCCATTTTATAAATATTAAAGTTTAGTTGTTACAGGAATGTCCTTTTTTTACTAAAATCACGAATCCGCACCGACCTTGTTTAGACCTGAAATTCTTTATGTTGATATTTAAAAAACGAAACGTATCACAAAACTAATATTATAGAGCCTTACAAAATAATCTTTGCTATTGTCAAGGCACATTTTGTTATGTTTCAAAGTCAATGCCTATTCTTCAATTTATAAGAAATCTTTAAATAACTCCTATAGCAAATAATTTTGAGACAAGTGTGACCCATCATTCGGGTTGGGAGATTAAAATTCACAAGAAAAATATAACTAAAACTATAAGAACTGTTACTTTAAACTACTTTAAACTTGAGTGAAAAAATAAATCATATTTTGGTAGATGTAAAAGCTATATGTATAGGGTTAAAATATGAGACTCATGTAGAGTGAAAGTTTAAAATCAAACATGTTTACTGACTGAAAATGCTCAAGAGAAACCATTCCAAGACTGTGGCAATGAAAGCAGTATTTGTGAATTGGAAACATCTTTGACAAAAGTATACCTTAGATGAATTAAATAATTCCTTAACCCTAGATAACTAAACATTCGTCTAATAGACTACCGACTTTTGTGAAGGCAATTATGGAGAGCTCACTTTTACCATCTGCCTGGAGTGCAAACGCTAATTTTTAGCACTTTTCTATGTTTTCATTGAAGTATTATAATTTCTCTCTTAACCGGGAACACCAACTTTAGTGCTGAAAAATAGGTCATTTTCGTATTTTATTTTCGGCATGAAAACAAGTCAGGAGTGCCAATCGTTTTTGATGGTTTTATTCAGTGATAAACCGGCTTCCAAACTATTTTTTTTTTCGCGCTGATTGCGGTACCTTGAGGCCGCTGCACCAGGTGGCGCAGACGTCCTCTTGCGCGAGATCGCCCCACTGCTGGGAGATTCCTGGTTCCCCAAGTCATCCTGCAATAAAAATCGGTTCTGAATATTATTCTACATAATATTTCGCAACGAAACACGGGAGCTTTTTTGAAAAAGTTGATTTTTACAAAAATGGTGGCCTTCCGAACAAAAAACTCATTGTCAGCCCTAAAAATTCGTCGAAAAAACGTGCCCCAAAAATCGAATTTTCAAAATATCGAAAATCCGGCTTGTATTTCGTTATACAATTTAATTCTTAATACAGTCGGCAAAACTGCATCGAAATCAGATGTAAACTTTCGAGAATTTTCCCCCGCAGTTTTGAAAAATACTGTTTCGAGATAAACGCGATTAAAGTTTTGGGAAAGTTTAACTTGAGATAACTTTCTCGTTTGTTCAGTTTGCACGTCGACCATTAGGTATTATATGTTTTCGGCATCCGTGAACACGAATCTGAGGTCAAATTTGCAAAGTTCAAGATGGCGGACCAAAAGAAATTTGTATATACCAATTTTGACCAAAATTTGGATATAAGGGTTTTCGCGGTCGCCGAACGTGAATTTATTATCAGATTAGTCAAATTCAAGATGGCGAACCAAAAAATGTTGTATTTTTCAATTTGGAATGTGCCAACTTCACTCGCTTGCCGTCGTCGTTGACGCAAAAATTGTAGTACGTCGGACCGACCTGAAGCTGCAGAACATGCATTATTTGCATAATGTCGTGAAGTTCACCATTGCAATTGTAAGCAGCAATACTGTCCGCTATGTCCATCACAGACTTTTCAGAATTGGCAACTTTTGGAGCTATCTGCCAGAGCGTCGCGTTGAAACTTTCATTCCCATTTCGTTTAAACCCGCCTAGGCACCTATCCAGCAAGTCATCCCGGCTCAGTTCTGTGTAGACAGGACGGAGAGCGTCGAAAATCTCCTTCTTCATCGCTGACTTGTGTCGATATCCCTGAAGTAGACTCGTCGCTTTCGCCTTCTGCCAGGAGCACCTGACGCTTGCCTAGCGCGCCGGGACACTTTTTAGAAAATCATCTCTTTAACCGGTTTAAATGTTTCTGACGGACTTGGGATGAATGCTATATTAAAGTACACATCCCAAGGAATAAAAAATCGATTTTTTGAAAAAGTCAAGGTGGTGTTTCGTCTTAAGTTAAGCTAATTTGTTCGAAATAATTCAATAACATTTAAAAATATACTTGATTTTATTTCGTAGTCCATGAGTCGAATGATTAGTTCGAGTAACACTCATTTAAGTTTAGTTATCTAGGGTAATAGACATTGGGGAATCTCCTTTTAAATTCTATGCTGTTCCATCACACAGTAAGGCTACATAAGCAAATAGAAAAATAGAGTCTGCTTGTTCTAATACGAAAGTATTTTACGTTTCTGTGATAGGACACACCTGTATGCAGACTTATCTGGATTTAGAGGCTCCAAAATGGGTCCCCTGAATCTCCCTAGAGTATTTACCCTCGTAATTTTGCGAAAAGTCTATAATCACGTATACATCTGTCTCACTTAACTGTTTGATAATTAATCAATAACGCTAGAAATTGATGGGTTATTACAAATGCATGTTGAAAGAATTTTGAGATCAGCGTATTGATTTGGTCCACTAAACCTGTTGTACTGCAAAAAATCTCCTTTTTTTTTGTTATCTGAAAATTTTCCCTTTTGACCCTGGACGACTGACAGACTCCGTAATCCAGGAAAAATACCATGTTTTTACTTTCTCCGTTACGAAGTACGAGAAAGTATTGTGATCGTGATTTTTTTTTCAAATTTTTTTTTTACGGAAATATCCGTTTTGGGGTCCCTAGACGCCATTTCAACAATTTCTGGAAAAAAAAAATTGTGTCTGTGTGTGTGTGTGTGTGTGTGTGTGTGTGTCTGTCTGTCTGTGTGTGTGTGTGTGTCTGCTGTGTGCGCTGTATCTCAAAAACTAATAGAGCAATTGATGTGAAACTTTGAACATACGTCTTATTTGATAATCTGAAGAACTGAAAAGCTTTTGGTAAAATTTCGTACACCGGAAGTGGGTGTTTACCTTAACTGTTTTTTGTTTTTTGCCAATATTTTCTTAAATATGAAAAATATCACAAAAACATTTAAACAAACTTTGAAGACAACAAAGAAATAAACACCTTTTGCTTGAAAACATTTTTCATAAAATCATTTTTCTTCGAGAAAAAAATTTATTATTATTTCTTAATTTTTCGTTTATAATTATAAAACGATAATAGTTACAGCAAATTTATGTGAATAATAATTGTAGAGAATGCCAAAATGGACAACTTATAAAGAATAAGTTTTTTTCGAAATCCCTTTAATTTTTGAGTAAACTGAGTTTGTGAATTTGAAGTATAATTTTACCATCTTTCATAATTTTGACGTTTAAAACGTCAGTTTTATCCGAGTTTACACAACGCTCGACGTACATTTAAAATATGATTTCAATTGAAAATAAACCATAAAAACGTGAATATAAATGGCTACGATACCAAGTCGGAGAAAGTAACATGATGGCCACATCACCATTTTTTTTGTTATCTGAAAATTTTCCCTTTTGACCCTGGACGACTGACGGACTCCGTAATCCAGGAAAAATACCATGTTTTTACTTTCTCCGTTACGAAGTACGAGAAAGTATTGTGATCGTGATTTTTTTTTCAAAATTTTTTTTTACGGAAATATCCGTTTTGGGGTCCCTAGATGCCAAAAAAAATTTGTGTCTGTTTGTGTGTCTGTCTGTGCGCGCTGTATCTCAAAAACTAATAGAGCAATTGATATGAAACTTTGAATATACGTCTTATTTGATAATCCGAAGAACTGAAAAGCTTTTGGTAAAATTTCGTACATCGGAAGTGGGTGTTTACCTTAACTGTTTTTTGTTTTTTGCTAATATTTTCTTAAATATGAAAAATATCGCAAAAACATTTAAACAAATATTAAAGACAATAAAGAAACGAGATTATTTTGTTTGAAAACATTTTTCATAAAATCATTGCTATTCGAGAAAAAAATGTATTAATTTTATTTTTATTTTTGGTTTATAATTATGAAACGATAATAGTTACAGCAATTTTATATGAATAATAATTGTAGAGAATATCAAAATGAACAACTTCTAAAGAATAAGTTTTTTTCGAAATCCCTTTAGTTTTTCAGTAAACTGAGTTTTTGAATTTAAAGAATAATTTTTCCATCTTTCATAATTTTGACGTTTTAAACGTCAGTTTCCTCCGAGTTTACAAAGCGCTCGATATACATTTAAAATATGAATATAATTGAAAATAAACCATGAAAGCGTAAATATAAATAATACCATCAAATCGGAGAAAGTAACATGATGGCCACATCACCATTTTTACTTTCTCCGTTACGAAGTACGAGAAAGTATTGTGATCGTGATTTTTTTTTCAAAAATTTTTTTTACGGAAATATCCGTTTTGGGGTCCCTAGATACCATTTCAACAATTTTTGGAAAAAAAATTTTTGTGTCTGTGTGTGTGTGTGTGTCTGAATGTGTGATGGTGTGTGTGTGTGTGTGTCTGTGCGCGCTGTATCTCAAAAACCAGTAGACCAATTGATATGAAACTTTGAACATAAGTTTTATTTGATAATCCGAAGAACTGAAAAGCTTTTGGTAAAATTTCGTACACCGGAAGTGGGTGTTTACCTTAACTGTTTTTTGTTTTTTGCCAATATTTTCTTAAATATGAAAAATATCACAAAAACATTTTAACAAATATTGAAGACAATAAAGAAATTCAATTATTTTGTTTGAAAACATTTTTCATAAAATCATTGTTATTCGAGAAAAAAAATTATTTTTTTTTTCATTTTTGGTATACAATTATGAAATGCTAATAGTTACAGCAAATTTATGTTAATATTAATTGTAGAGAATGCCAAAATGAACAATTTATGAAGAATAAGTTTTTTTCGAAATCTCTTTAGTTTTTGAGTAAACCTAGTTTTTGAATTTGAAGTATAATTTTTCCATATTTCATGATTTTGACGTTTTAAACGTCAGTTTCATCCGAGTTTACGCAACGTTCGATGTACATTTAAAATATGATTTCAATTGAAAATAAACCCATGAAAACGTAAATATAAAGTCGGAGAAAGTAACATGATGGCCACATCACCATTTTTTAATATACTGTTATGCTTTCGTTGTTGCTATGTAACTTGTGTTTCACTTATTATAGCAGAAAACCAAGCACATGGTTTTTAGGTTAGGTAAACGTGGAAACAAAGGGTAGTGGGTGGTCCCTATTCCTTCATTCAAGCGCTTAAACATAAACGAGGGTTTTACAGAGGCAAAGGAGAGGCAAGGGGAAAATGTATGTATTTATTAAATTAAAGTAATATTTTTTATATTAAACTTGAATGTAGTCGCTAAATGTATACTTTAACAATCCCATCAAAATTAAAATTAATAACAAAAAGTGCTTTCTGCGTTGTGTTCGAAGAACGCAAAAATAGTATAATACACTGCGATCGAATAAAATTAGTCTAAAAAAATCCTAAAATTATTAGCTGACGTTAATTGATATTTTCAAATTTAAGAACCAAGAAAATACATTCTGCGGCTTTTTGTTCATGAACTGCTTTGACTAATTTTTTATTCGATCTCGCTGTATTATTACTGTACATTTTCTATTTATTCGGAATTTCTATATAAAATAAATTATGTTGTTTGGATTGCTAATATTCCTTTTCTTCTAACTATCGTACTTGCCCAAAAATGTTTGACATTTCGGGCAGTAGTGATTTCGATTTTTGCACGACTTCATGCAGTACGGAAAACACACACACGGCCAACACCTACAAACAGTTGGTGTCCATCAGCTAAGTTGCAATAATTTAATTTCGATTTACTTACAAGCAACAACAAAGTAAAAGGGCCATGCAGTGGGTTTTGGATGTGGATTCCGATTTCATCTGAGTTCTGATGTTGGCATGACAAAAAGGACAGATGCAGGTTTGTGACTTGGGACCGTAATTGATGGAAGACGCCACCATTTGATATGGCTGCCTCATTTGAGGTGGCATCCCTAAAGGTTAAGATTAAATATCAAATTATAATGGATTGTTTTGCTTACTTTTCGGTTTTCCGGATTTATTCAAAATTGTTTTTTTTTCTTGAAATTCACCAACGCACTGAATGCCAATAACTGTGCCTGCTTCGAACGGAAGTACCGATTTTATAACAAGTGGGGTGTGGCGAAACCATTATCGCTATCACTGTTTATATTGCAATACTTCCGAAAACCAATCACTTAATTTTGATTAGATTAAAATGAGACAATTGCAAACACTTCCAAAAGTTATAATACTTGGTGGTCCATCTGAGAAGAATTTTAGACCTTCGAATATTAATTTTGGAACATTAAATATACTCCTTGTAAGCTTTAAACTGGCAGATTTAAAATTATCAGATTGTGTTTCATTTTATAGTTTGGGGAATTGGAATTGTAAGCTTCATAATTTTAAATTAAAATGTAATCCAATTTTAATACTTCTAACAGCAAACGATTATAAATGCACAAAATATTATTCGTGACTCTTCGTGAGATGACATGGATAAAGGAGGTTTACTTGTACGATCAAACGAACGGTATATCTAATGTGACGGAAGGATCTTCTTCCATTGCACGTAGAACTTGCTCTTCAAGTTGTATCGCGCACCTCTGGCATAACCATTGTTCGCATTTTTTGGGGACAAACATACCTGTTTCACGTAGCCGTCGATCCAGTCTTCGAAATACATTTGTATGATGGATGGTAATTGAACACATTTCAACGCCCTTTTGGTGGATCGAGTCGACACATTTTTCCAACTCGGTACACGTTGCCAAAGTTAGACGTTTTTTGGCCCAAAAACGTGTTATTTTTTTTTGTTCGGGGGTTGAAGGGTTCGAAAAGCGATCATTCCAATCTAAGTTTACTGCTTTAAAGTAGGGCCAAAATGAGATTTAAGGGGTGGTGAGTTATGTGCGAAAAACCTCAAAATATTTTTTTTTCAAACACCCATCACTTGGTGCCAAATCGTCGTAGGAACTTCGTTCTTTGAGTCCTGCATAGGGAGTTGATCAAATTTTATTGCCTTTATGGTGGATAGAGTCCACCCAAAAATTTTCCAACTCCATAGACATCGTCAAAGTTGGACATGGTTTTCTGAAAAAAAACCCTTTTTTTTTTCACAGGGGTGCTAGAGGGGGGTGGAAGGGGTTACGCTTAAGTTCGCATGCATGACTTTAAAGAAGACACTTCAAAGTTTTTCGCCCTTAAAGATTCATCAAAATCGATTGAAAATGCGCCGAGTTATGGCGGTTTGAAAATGGTCGAAATTTCATTAATTTCAAGTTTTTTTTTCCACCAGTGTAGTGTATTTGCGCTACGTGACGGAGTTTACACTTGAATATTGAAAATTTCTGCTAAGTGAAAAAGAAAAACAGGCAATTGCTCGATTTAGGGGCAAGTGACAGCTATCAAAATGATGTTTACTGAAAGACTATTACATTATTTATGATTTATGTTTGCGCTAAAAAAAGTAAAAAAATTAAGCAAACCTTTGATTTCGAGTGGAAACAACAGGTGATTGTTGCATTTTGAGGCAAATAGCAGCTGTCAAAATAATGTCAATTGTTAGATTCGTGATTTAAAAAAAGAAAAAAAAATTCAGTAACGATCAAAAATATTTACCGGCAAAATACGTCAAACGTTTTTAAATACACACTGATTTATATAAGATATAAAAAGAAAAAAAAAATTCAATGCATCGAATCAATTTGAACCGCGGACCTTCCGATTACGAAGCGTACGCGTTTCCATGGTGCCAACACGGCTCGTTGTGATTCACTTTAATTAATAGTTATTTATGCAACAAGTGAGTAAAGTTGCTTTACTCTCGAGTTTCATACAATATTTTTTCTACGTCCGCAACTTTAAATAAATTTGATAAAACCTTGATCAATTTTTATAAATAATAATACTTTTTTTAAATGAAGAAAATAATAATCATTAAGTTTACTTGATCTGAAACGAATGTTTGACATTTATCGGCGGAACTCGCGACGTGTTGCGAAGCTTTCATGACACACTTTGCGCAAACAATTTTATAGTAGCGTTAAAAAATGAACCGCTACGGCACTTTTTTTCACGCAAAAGAGTGAAAAAATGAACCGTTATGGCACTTTTTTTCACGCTGTTTGTAGGGTTTAGGAATCACATATTTTATGAACCCAAATTAATGAAAAAAACTGTACATTTTATAACGGACGTAGAAAATAGTTATTTATGCAACAAGTGAGTAAAGTAATACTTTTTTTCACGAGTAGGAAAGATTGCCGCATGAGCCGAAGGCGAGTGCGGCAATTCCTACAAGTGAAAAAAAGTTGCTTTACTCTCGAGTTTCATACAAAATTTTTTCTACGTCCGTAACCTTAAATACATTTATAAATTTGATAAAACCTTAATCAATTTTTATAAGTAATAATACTTGTTTTAAATAAAGAAAATAATAATAATCATCAAGTTGTCTTGATCGGAAATGAATGTTTGATATTTATCGGCGGAACTCGCGGCGTGTTGTGAAGAGTTCATGACACACTTTGCGCAGACAATTTTTTAGTTGCGTTAAAAAATGAACCGCTACGGCACTTTTTTTCACGCAAAAGAGTGAAAAAATGAACCGTTATGGCACTTTTTTTCACGCTACTTGAAGGGTTCAGGAATCACATATTTTATGAACGCAGATTAATGAAAAAAAATGTACATTTTATAACGGACGTAGAAAAAGGTATATAAACATACACGGCGAACGTCATTTTTTGACAGTACGCTGCTGAATTTCACGTTTCCCTTCCGTTTACAACGTCATATCTCGAAAACTACAAATCGGATCGAAAAACTTTATGGGGATCTTTGATACGAATTAAATAGATAGAAGAATAATGCGGCCTTTGTCGGATTTTTAATTTTCGAAAAAAAAAAGAATAATTCTTCAAAAAATTCCCGGAAATCAATCAAAATCGGCCGTAGATCGTAAACGGTGCGCCCTACAAAAAATATAGCCCTTACCTTTTCGACGCAAAATGCAATGCGTAATATCGTGCCGTTTAAATTTCTCGGATTAAAAATGGCCACTCTGGATTTTTTTTAATTAAAATCGGGGGTGGTTTCTTTTGAATAACTCCTCGAGGGTTAGAGATATCGAAAATTTGTAAGAGACCTAAAATGTAGAGGGGAGGTAGTTCTACAAAACTCTATAAAAATTCAAGTCGTGACTGTAAAGCGGGCGCTGAAGCACGAAAAAAGCCATCTCCGCAGAGTAAGAGTTGTAGCTCGCGAACGGATAAGAGCACTTCCAACACAGAAACAACTATTGTGTACCAATGCATTTGGGATTTTTACTTTCTCCGTTACGAAGTACGAGAAAGTATTGTGATCGTGATTTTTTTTTCAAAAATTTTTTTTACGGAAATATCCGTTTTGGGGTCCCTAGATGCCATTTCAACAATTTCTGGGAAAAAAAAATTTGTGTGTGTGTGTGTGTGTGTGTGTGTGTGTGTGTGTCTGTGTGTGTGTGTGTCTGTGCGCGCTGTATCTCAAAAACTAATAGACCAATTGATATGAAACTTTGAACATAAGTTTTATTTGATAATCCGAAGAACTGAAAAGCTTTTGGTAAAATTTCGTACACCGGAAATGGGTGTTCACCTTAACTGTTTTTTGTTTTTTGCCAATATTTTCTTAAATATGAAAAATATCACAAAAACATTTAAACTAATATTGAAGACAATAAAGAAATGCGATTATTTTGTTTGAAAACATTTTTCATAAAATCATTGTTATTCGAGAAAAAAATTTATTAATTTTTTTTTTATTTTTGGTATACAATTATGAAACGCTAATAGTTACAGCAAATTTATGTTAATAATAATTGTAGAGAATGCCAAAATGAACAATTTATGAAGAATAAGTTTTTTCGAAATCTCTTTAGTTTTTGAGTAAACTGAGTTTTTTAATTTGAAGTACATTTTTACATCTTTCATAATTTTGACGTTTTAAACGTCAGTTTTATCCGAGTCTACGAAACGTTCGATGTACACTTAAAATATGATTTAAATTGAAAATAAACCATGGAAGCGTAAATATAAATGATACCATCAAGTCGGAGAAAGTAACATGATGGCCACATCACCATTTTTTGAGCTATATTTGAATCGTCCAACTCAAAAATCCTGGGAGGAGAAAGGTTTGGCGCGAACGTCTGCATCGCGAAAAATTGATTTTCAAAAATTCACCCCGGAGTCTAGGGGTGACTTGTAAAATCACGTATTTCACGGTCGCCAAGAGGAGCCCGGGGCCTATCGGGAAAAAAATAAATATTGGATTTTTTTTTGAGGAGTTGTCAACCCTTTTTTTAAAGGGGCGGAGGGGGTTGAAATTTTAATAGTCTTGTTCATGAATGAATTATTTGTGATTTTTCGTGAAAATTTCAACCCTCTACCTATTATAGTTTTTGAGATCTCGCACTTTAGGGCTCTTGCGTTTAGGAGTATACCGGGTGTAACTGATTTCTGGTAGACCTCAAATATCATTTTCATTTTGACATGTATCTTTATCAAACTTAGTATGGTGTTTTTAGAGAATAAAGTGTGTCAAAAAGTGAAATTTTAATGAAATTCCCACTTGTGACCTTAACTTTCCTATTTTAAATAGAATACCCTATATATTTTTACAGAATTTAATTCGTCTCCAAATTCTAAGTTCAGAGATGTATCACAAGTGACCTTTTGGTTGTTAGTTTTTTGTTTAAATTCAAATTGAATTTACAGAAAAAAAACAAATTTAAATGAATTTTAAACAAAAAATAAACAACCAAATGGTCACTTATGATACATTTATGAACTCAGAATTTAGAGAGGAATTAAATTATGTAAAAATATACAGGGTGTTTAATCCGAAATAGAAAAGTTAAGGTCATTTCCTGTTAAACCGGAAATGGAATTTTTAGTTTACATATTGAAATATTTTATTATTTAAAAACACTATACTAAATTTCATAAAGATATATGTAAAAATTCAAATGATATTTGGGGCCTATCATTTGCATTTTTACATATATCCTTATAAAATTTGGTTTTGTGTTTTTACGGAATAAAGTGTGTCTATATGTGGATTTTTAAGAAAAAAATTACTTCCGGTTTAACCGGAAATTACCTTAACTTTTCTATTTTAAATGGAACACCCTATATATTTTTACATAATTTAATTCGTATTTGAATTCTGAGTTTAGAGATGTATCATAAGTTACCTTTTGACTGTTAGTTTTTTGTTTAAATTTAAATTAAATTTACAAAAAAATTTTTTCGGGGTAAGTGACAGCTGTAAAAATAGTATCAACTCAAAAAAAAGCATCGTCTTTGATTTCTACTTGAAAATATTTGCGCTCCAGGACGGAGTTTACGCTAGAATTTCTGCAAACCTATTTAGAGTGGAAAACAATAGGCGATTGCTTGGTTTGTAAAGTAATTTACTTGAGTAAAGATTGTTTTATGTTCAACTGGTTGGATTGTAGGATAGGGACCACCCACCACCCACTCCTTAAATTCTTATTTAACCTAGAAATACTGTTTATGTATTTCTTGTTGATATACAAGTTTTATTACTTTTATACCCACAGAAAACTGGAAACGGCGATTGTTGGTTACGTAAACGTAGAAATTAAGGGTGGTGGGTGGTCCCTATTTCACTATCTAGATGGTAAAACATGAAAGACGGTTTTATTGATGTAAAGTAAACGACCAACAAAATAATGAAATGTTATTTTTTGTTTTTGTAAATTGGTTTACGTGAGAAAAAATTGTTTTATGTTCAAATGTTTGGATTGTAGGATACGGAGCACCCACCACCCACCGTATCAAATTTATTTTAACCTACAAACATTGTTTTTCTATTTTTAGTCATTAACGCACTCATATGAGTTCGTTAATGGCTCGCCGAGTGCTTTAATAATTTAATTTTTCAAGGTTCGCACTGTTATAATTCAGAGCCGTCAACCTGTGCTAAATTTTCAGCGAGATAGTTTCGAGGTTATGTGATGTGTGGAAATCGCAAACTAATTTCAAATTGAAATGTCAATTATTAGTGTTACCAACCACCTTACAATTTTCTAAATATGTATGAGCCATTTTTACTTTCTCTGTTACGAAGTACGAGAAAGTATTGTGATCGTGATTTAAAAAAAAAAAAAATTTTTTTACGGAAATATCCGTTTTGGGGTTCCTAGATGCCATTTCAACAATTTCTGCAAAAAAAATTGTGTCTGTGTGTGTGTGTCTCTGTGTGTGTGTGTGTGTGTGTATGTATGTCTGTGCGCGCTGTATCTCAAAAACTAATGAAGCAATTGATATGAAACTTTGAACATACGTCTTATTTGATAATCCGAAGAACTGAAAAGCTTTTGGTAAAATTTCGCACACCGGAAGTGGGCGTTTACCTCAACTGTTTTTTGTTTTTTGCTAATATTTTCCTAAACATGAAAAACATCACAAAAACATTTGAACAAACTTTGAAGACAACAAACAAATGAATATCTTTTCCTTGAAAACATTTTTCATAAAATCATTTTTATTCGAGAAAAAAATGTATTATTTTTTAAATTTTTGGTTTATAATTATAAAACGATGATAGTTACAGCAAATTTATGTTAATAATAATTGTAGAGAATGCTAAAATAAACAACTTATAAAGAATAAGTTTTTTTCGAAATCTCTTTAGTTTTTGAGTAAACTGAGTTTTTGAATTTGAAGTATAATTTTTCCATCTTTCATAATTTTGACGTTTTAAACGTCAGTTTCATCCGAGTTTATACAACGTTCGATGTACATTTAAAATATGATTTCAATTGAAAATAAACCATGAAAACGTAAATATAAATGGCTATGATACCATCAAGTCGGAGAAAGTAACATGATGGCCACATCACCATTTTTTCACTGGAATTCGTATGCAAAGTCTTATTCTTGCAATTGACACATTCCCTAAACATACAATCCTTATTTTTAATATCACAACAAACCAGTCATGAACTACTAAGATTTTTTGTATCAACGATATTATGGGCATGGTGTCTCTGGAGCAGAAGTTTGCAGAGACAGGTTTCACGAGAAGAAAGGCGCAGCTGAGTAACCCAAAAAGATTTCAATCGGTAAAACAGGGCTCGAGAAACAGATACATGACTATCCGAACAATTTTTTTTATACAAGGTGTCGATGGCATCAGACATATAGCGTTGTCGCATAGCTCTTCCGTGTTTCTTGACAACATCCCAGTTTAGCTCCAGGGGCTAAACAAGAATTTTCATCCAATGTAAAAAAATGACTCGGTCAACTTCCTCATATCTTGGCTTCTACGAGTTCTAGCAGACGGTTCTACCACATTTGTTTTCCTTCTCAATGATTTTAATTTGAGTTCCCTATCCAAACCGAGCGTTTTTTTTTGAGTTTTTGGTGATATTTGCGAGAGTTTTCCTGTACTCTAAAGGTTTACAGGTATCAGTAATTTGACGTCTATTAAGTTGGCACAGCCACTTTAGCACAATCACATGAGATTAGCATAAAAATTTAGTGCTATTTTGTTGCTAATTAGTTGCCGTATTTCCGATTTTGTTGCTCCAGCCGTTTTCGAAAAAGCAATGGCTGTGCTAGCTTAAGTTAAAGTTAGCACAGCCATACGAAAAAAAAACAATAAAAATAAAAAACAAAGACATATTTTTGAACTACGATTTTGTTGCTAATTAGTTGTCGTATTTCCGATTTTGTTGCTCCAGCCGTTTTCGAAAAAAAATGGGTGTGCTAGCTTAAGTTAAAGTTAGCACAGCCATACTAGAAAGAAACAATAAAAATAAAAAACAAAGACATATTTTTAAACTACGATTTTGTTGCTAATTAGTTACCGTATTTCCGATTTTGTTGCTCCAGCCGTTTTCGAAAAAAAAAATGGCTGTGCTATCTTAAATTAAAGTTACCACAGCCATACGAGAAAAAAACAAAAAAATAAAAAACAAAGATATATTTGCCGTATTACCGATTTTGTTGCTCCAGCCGTTTTCGAAAAAGAAAACAATGGCTTTGCTAGCTTTAGTTAAAGTTGGTACAGCCATACAAGCAAAACAAACAATAAAAATAAAGAAACAAAGACATATTTTTAAACTACGATTTTGTTGCTAATTAGTTGCCGTATTTCCGATTTTGTTGCTCCAGCCGTTTTCGAAAAAAAAATGGCTGTGCTAGCTTAAATTAAAGTTACCACAGCCATACGAGAAAAAAACAAAAAAATAAAAAACAAAGATATATTTTTGAACTACGATTTTGTTGCTAATTAGTTGCCGTATTTCCGATTTTGTTGCTCCAGCCGTTTTCGAAAAAAAAAATGGGTGTGCTAGCTTAAGTTAAAGTTAGCACAGCCATACGAGAAAAAAACAATAAAAATAAAAAACAAAGACATATTTTTAAACTACGATTTTGTTGCTAATTAGTTGCCGTATTTCCGATTTTGTTGCTCCAGCCGTTTTCGAAAAAAAAATGGCTGTGCTAGCTTAAATTAAAGTTACCACAGCCATACGAGAAAAAAACAAAAAAATAAAAAACAAAGATATATTTTTGAACTACGATTTTGTTGCTAATTAGTTGCCGTATTTCCGATTTTGTTGCTCCAGCCGTTTTCGAAAAAAAAAATGGCTGTGCTAGCTTAAGTTAAAGTTAGCACAGCCATACGAGAAAAAAACAATAAAAATAAAAAACAAAGACATATTTTTAAACTACGATTTTGTTGCTAATTAGTTGTCGTATTTCCGATTTTGTTGCTCCAGCCGTTTTCGAAAAAAAATGGGTGTGCTAGCTTAAGTTAAAGTTAGCACAGCCATACGAGAAAAAAACAATAAAAATAAAAAACAAAGACATATTTTTAAACTACGATTTTGTTGCTAATTAGTTGCCGTATTTCCGATTTTGTTGCTCCAGCCGTTTTCGAAAAAAAAATGGCTGTGCTAGCTTAAATTAAAGTTACCACAGCCATACGAGAAAAAAACAAAAAAATAAAAAACAAAGATATATTTTTGAACTACGATTTTGTTGCTAATTAGTTGCCGTATTACCGATTTTGTTGCTCCAGCCGTTTTCGAAAAAGAAAACAATGGCTTTGCTAGCTTGAGTTAAAGTTGGTACAATCATACAAGCAAAACAAACAATAAAAATAAAGAAACAGACATATTTTTAAACTAAGATTTTGTTGCTAATTAGTTGCCGTATTACCGATTTTGTTGCTCCAGCCGTTTTCGAAAAAAAAAAACAATGGCTTTGGCAGCATTAGTTAAAGTTGGTACAGCCATACAAGCAAAACAAACAATAAAAATAAAGAAACAAAGACATATTTTTAAACTACGATTTTGTTGCTAATTAGTTGCCGTATTTCCGATTTTGTTGCTCCAGCCGTTTTCGAAAAAAAAATGGCTGTGCTAGCTTAAATTAAAGTTAGCACAGCCATACGAGAAAAAAAACAAAAAAAATAAAAAACAAAGATATATTTTTGAACTACGATTTTGTTGCTAATTAGTTGCCGTATTACCGATTTTGTTACTCCAGCCGTTTTCGAAAAAGAAAACAATGGCTTTGCTAGCTTTAGTTAAAGTTGGTACAGCCATACAAGCAAAACAAACAATAAAAATAAAGAAACAAAGACATATTTTTAAACTAAGATTTTGTTTCTAATTAGTTGCCGTATTACCGATTTTGTTACTCCAGCCGTTTTCGAAAAAGAAAACAATGGCTTTGCTAGCTTTAGTTAAAGTTGGTACAGCCATACAAGCAAAACAAACAATAAAAATAAAGAAACAAAGACATATTTTTAAACTAAGATTTTGTTGCTAATTAGTTGCCGTATTACCGATTTTGTTACTCCAGCCGTTTTCGAAAAAGAAAACAATGGCTTTGCTAGCTTTAGTTAAAGTTGGTACAGCCATACAAGCAAAACAAACAATAAAAATAAAGAAACAAAGACATATTTTTAAACTACGATTTTGTTGCTAATTAGTTGCCGTATTTCCGATTTTGTTGCTCCAGCCGTTTTCGAAAAAAAAATGGCTGTGCTAGCTTAAATTAAAGTTACCACAGCCATACGAGAAAAAAACAAAAAAATAAAAAACAAAGATATATTTTTGAACTACGATTTTGTTGCTAATTAGTTGCCGTATTTCCGATTTTGTTGCTCCAGCCGTTTTCGAAAAAAAAAATGGGTGTGCTAGCTTAAGTTAAAGTTAG
Source organism: Ocypus olens (assembly GCA_910593695.2). Taxonomy (NCBI): domain Eukaryota; kingdom Metazoa; phylum Arthropoda; class Insecta; order Coleoptera; family Staphylinidae; genus Ocypus; species Ocypus olens. The sequence continues at coordinate 23,003,006 of OU343058.1, read as the reverse complement.
CACAGCCATACGAGAAAAAAACAATAAAAATAAAAAACAAAGACATATTTTTAAACTACGATTTTGTTGCTAATTAGTTGTCGTATTTCCGATTTTGTTGCTCCAGCCGTTTTCGAAAAAAAATGGGTGTGCTAGCTTAAGTTAAAGTTAGCACAGCCATACGAGAAAAAAACAATAAAAATAAAAAACAAAGACATATTTTTAAACTACGATTTTGTTGCTAATTAGTTGCCGTATTTCCGATTTTGTTGCTCCAGCCGTTTTCGAAAAAAAAATGGCTGTGCTAGCTTAAATTAAAGTTACCACAGCCATACGAGAAAAAAACAAAAAAATAAAAAACAAAGATATATTTTTGAACTACGATTTTGTTGCTAATTAGTTGCCGTATTACCGATTTTGTTGCTCCAGCCGTTTTCGAAAAAGAAAACAATGGCTTTGCTAGCTTGAGTTAAAGTTGGTACAATCATACAAGCAAAACAAACAATAAAAATAAAGAAACAGACATATTTTTAAACTAAGATTTTGTTGCTAATTAGTTGCCGTATTACCGATTTTGTTGCTCCAGCCGTTTTCGAAAAAAAAAAACAATGGCTTTGGCAGCATTAGTTAAAGTTGGTACAGCCATACAAGCAAAACAAACAATAAAAATAAAGAAACAAAGACATATTTTTAAACTACGATTTTGTTGCTAATTAGTTGCCGTATTTCCGATTTTGTTGCTCCAGCCGTTTTCGAAAAAAAAAATGGCTGTGCTAGCTTAAATTAAAGTTAGCACAGCCATACGAGAAAAAAAACAAAAAAAATAAAAAACAAAGATATATTTTTGAACTACGATTTTGTTGCTAATTAGTTGCCGTATTACCGATTTTGTTACTCCAGCCGTTTTCGAAAAAGAAAACAATGGCTTTGCTAGCTTTAGTTAAAGTTGGTACAGCCATACAAGCAAAACAAACAATAAAAATAAAGAAACAAAGACATATTTTTAAACTAAGATTTTGTTTCTAATTAGTTGCCGTATTACCGATTTTGTTGCTCCAGCCGTTTTTGAAAAAGAAAGGATGTGTTGTAACTGTTTTGCAAAAAAATCATGAATATGCCAGCTAAGAGGAAGTCAGCCATTCGAAAAAAAAATAAAAATTAAGGCTTTGATTCTTAGATTATTAGATTGGTTTTTGACATTCTTAGAGTAGTAATGTGTTACTGTTTCCTAGTCGTTGACGCAGCTGTTTTGCAAAAAAAGACTGCAAGCGTAATTGAACATTAGCAACCTGATATTGAAATGTAGCGAGCAACAAATATCTTTTTTGTACCAGTTTATTTTCTTAGGTAAAGCAACAAAAAAATAAATATCAATTGTATTTACACGCATTGATGTGCTTCCTATTTATCTCTTATAATGTATGAATGACATAACATTTTTGGGAAGTAAAGTAATACTTAATATAAAAGAAATAATTTAATTAAATAATAATCTAGCACACCCATTTTTTTTCGAAAACGGCTGGAGCAACAAAATCGGAAAAACGGCAACTAATTAGCAACAAAATCGTAGTTTAAAAATATGTCTTTGTTTTTTTATTTTTATTGTTTTTTTCTCGTATGGCTGTGCTAACTTTAACTTAAGCTAGCACACCCATTTTTTTTTCGAAAACGGCTGGAGCAACAAAATCGGAAATACGGCAACTAATTAGCAACCAAATCGTAGTTCAAAAATATGTCTTTGTTTTTTATTTTTATTGTTTTTTTCTCGTATGGCTGTGCTAACTTTAACTTAAGCTAGCACACCCATTTTTTTTTCGAAAACGGCTGGAGCAACAAAATCAGAAATACGGCAACTAATTACCAACAAAATCGTAGTTCAAAAATATGTCTTTATTTTTTATTTGTATTGTTTTTTTTTTTTGTATGGCTGTGCTAACTTTAACTTAAGCTAGCACAGCCATTGTTTTTTTGAAAACGACTGGAGCAACAAAATCGGGAATACGGCAACTAATTAGCAACAAAATAGCACTAAATTTTGGTACAGTTGTTTTTTTGAAAACGACTGGAGCAACAAAATCGGGAATACGGCAACTAATTAGCAACAAAATAGCACTAAATTTTTATGCTAGTCTCATGTGATTGTGCTAATAGACGTAGTAATTTGGCCGAGATTGTTTCTCATAGCAAGAATTAATTTTTCGTAACTTGCGATCTATCTGGACATTCTTGTTACTTGCCGCCTCAGTTGTTGGTTCTCTTCTTCTCAACCACACTTTGATATTTTGCTCTCCAGTATTTCGTTCTATTTTTCTCTGTTTTCATGAGAGATTTCAAGCTCGAAATCTCTCGATACAAATGCATTTCCCTAGCACGAGAAGAAGACCATCCTTGATATCTATTGGTTCTTTCTCTTCAATTTCAACAGCTCTCGGGGTAACTCCCAGGGCACATTCAGGACGAAGGTTCTGATTGACCACTTCGTCGCTGAGATCTATATCGATGTTATCGAGGTCCCTGTTCAATAGGAAAAATTTTTCTCCCTCTTATGAATCATGAAATGCAATCTAAAAATTAAAATGGTCACCTTTGATTTTGGCACTTCGCTTTCATTGTGTAACGAGTTTTTATTTTTTCCGCAGCTCTGCGTTGAGCTTCTTTTTCTTGTCTCGACCATATACTTCCTTTTCTCCTTGAGCTGGACGTCTCTTGAGACTGACATTTTTAATATTTCTATTCCAAATGCTTTTTGTACACAAAGATGGATAATGATATGACCCACAAATTCACGTTTGATGCAAATGACAGTTTGATTGTTTATGTTGGATGCTATTTGCTATATGTCACCGAAGATTTCCACATTCAACACCAGTCGGTAAGGTAGAACTCTTTATAGTCCAGCTAGAGAGAACGGCGTTTTGAATTTCTAATGATTCAAGTGGGGCCAAAGATTTTCTCCCCACTTCCTCAACCCGAATTCCCGTCAACCAACCTTCCTTAAAAAAAAATCTGAAGTGATGGGTGACATGGTCTGGGTGAATTGATGTGGATAGATCCTTAGATTAAGTTAGTTTAAGATATTTCGGCACTACTTTTCACACCTAAATTATTGTTATATATACTAATTACGTAAGAAAAGTTTGACAGCCCAAAAAAACCGCTATAAAGGGGCATCGGCCGACCGGCACAAAAAAATCGCCTAAAATTATGAGGAGGATTTTAAAAATCGCGTCCCCCGAAACTCACCCTTAAAACGGATGGGGGGGTAAACCTCACCCCTTATCGGGGCCTTATTCGGTAAAATTTTGTTAGTTTTTGCGCGAAGATCGACGCCCAGATAACCGGGCAAGCTTTTAAAACCGGTCTCGTCGTTTCGTTAATTCTCTAAATACACACCAATCATGAAGTAAGGATACCATGGGTCGTACTTCACCAACAATTTAATTATTGAGCAATAAAAACATTGAAATAATAGTAATCTTCAAAACTATTAATATATTTATCCAACTGGTCGATAAAATGATCAATCCTTAAAAAAGTTTTTCTGGGCTGTCGACGCAGCCATATCTTAACCGTCTCTTAACCGTCTTCATCTCATGTGAATCGGTGTCCACTAATGGCTCTCTTCACCTCCCTAAAAATGTGAAAATTACATTGGGAGTGATCTGGGCGTTTTTTAACCAAATCTCTGAATCGTTTTTTTCCCATAATTGGCAATCTATGGGCGGACATTATCATGAAGAAGGGTAATGCCGCATTTCAGGGCGTTTGGCTATGTTTCTTCATAACGTTGTGCATTAATTGTGGCTCCATGCTCGTGAAATTCGAGTAAGGGTCCTTTTCTCAGGGGCGGCTCGTTATATAGAGCCAAGGAGCCATGGCACTACCTCTAGTTTTGAGCTCTGCAAGAATTTTTAATTAACTCTTAAAATTCTTTTTATTTGATGGTGAGGTTACGTGGACGAAGAATGGTGTTACAGATTTAATGCATGTCTGGGACAAAATGTAAACATAAATCATATTTTCAGCTTGTTTGAAATTATGAACCTTTACTTTGCAATTCAAAATAACCTTGGACTATGAAGATTAATCGTTCTTTCTTTTTTCAAAAAAGGAGGCGGGAGCCTTCCCATATTGTAAAAGTACCATCAACATGTTCCACGAGCTACTGAGAGTCATACTAACCAAGTGAATTATTTTATTTGAATTATTTAAAATGTATCTACTAAATCTAAAGTTGTCGAAACTGCCGGCACAAAAGGTGAAACAATAAGGTGGTGACCCCAACAAAGTTAATGGTTTTATTTGAATTCTTTTTCAAATTAGCTTCACTTTTTTGGACGATTAAAGCGAAAATTAAAAAAAATATTTTCTTATTAAAAAAAAATTGGAAAATTATTTTGAACAATAGAGTGATTTTTGAGACTAATTTAAACCATTTTTGTACTAGAATATTCTGCATTTTTTATTATTAAGACTGTATTTTCTCTTTTTTTTGTCTAAATATTCTTTATTTTGACCTAAATTTTCGATTTCATTGTTACAATTTTCGACTATTTGGTCCGCATTTTTTATTTTTTCCGATGAATTTTTAGTTTTTAAATTATTTTTGACCTGTATTTTCGATATTTTTGGCCTAAATATTTGAACTTTTGGCCTAAATATCCTTTATTTTGACCAAAATTTGCGATTTAATTGTTTAAATTTTCGACTTTTTGGACCGCATTTTTGATTTTCCCGCTGAATTTTTAATTTTCAGATTTTTGACCTGTATTTTCGATTCTTTTGGCTTTAAATTTTTGATCTGTTGACCTAAATATTCTTTATTTTGACATAAATTTTCTTGTTAAACTTTTCGTTTTTTAATTTTTCGAGCTGAATTTTTAATTTTTAGATTTTTGACCTGTATTTTCGATTTTTTTTTGTCTAAATTTTTGATCTCTTGCTCTAAATATTCTTTATTTTGAGCTAAATTTTCGATTTAATTGTTAATTTTTTTTATTTTTTGGCCCGCATTTTTTATTTTTCAGGTCGAATTTTAATTCTAGTTCCAAATTTTTGATTTGATTTTGGCTAAAATATCTATATCGTGAATTATTAATTTATATGCGAGGTTTTTTTTATATATACAACATCTTTATTTACAGAAATAAAAAGTACAATACAGTATGTATGAATAAAAGAATGATAGACAGTATAACAATTTTTCCTGTTCATTGGCTATCGACAGGTTTTTTTTATTTTCTCCGGTATTTTCGATTTTGTTTGTTGAATTTTCCGATTTTTTAGTCTGCATTTATTATCTTTAGGCCCGAGTTTTCGATGTACTGTCTAAATTTTTGACTTTATGGCCAAGATTACAGATTTTTTTTTTAAATCTTTTGACCTAAATTTTTCTTTATTTTGACCTAACTTTTCGATTTTATTGTTAAAATTTTCGATTTTTTGGCTCCCATTTTTGATTTTTCGTTTAGTCTGCATTTATTATCTTTGGGGCCGAGTTTACGATGTTTTGTCTAAATTTTCTACTCTTGACCAACATTGTGGATTTAAAAAAAAAAATTGCCCTAAATTTTTCTTTATTTTTTTTTATTTGTCTGTTATAATTTTTCTTTCCTTGGTCCACTATTTTTATTTTTAGGTCAGAATTTTAGATTTTTGGTCTCAATTTTTTATCGTATATTTTAGATTTTTTAACTTGTATCATTGATTTTATTTCGCGGTTTTTTTTTATTTTTTGCTATTATTTTCGAATTTCTGGTCAGAAACTTAAGTTTTCGATTTTTTGTCTGCATTTTTAATTTTTAGATCAGGATTCTTGATTCTTTGGCCCATATTTTAGATTTCTGTATTTTCGATTTTTTGTTCCATTTTTTTTTATTTTGGCCAAAATATTTGATTGGTTTGTAGAAATTTTCGATTTTTTGTCTGCGATTTTTAACTTTATGCTCGTTTTCGATGTTTCGTCTAAATTTTCACCGTTTTATGCCCTATTGTAGATCTTTACTTTTTTGGCCTAAATTTTGTATTTTCGATTATTTTGGTCTACCACTTTGATTTTTGGGTACGAATTTTAGATTTTTGGTCTGAATTTTTTATTTTTATCCCATATTTTAGATTTTCTCAAGTAGAATTATTGATTTTATTGGGCGATTTTTTTTAAATTTTTATATCTGCTATTATTTTCGAATTCATATTTATATTCATGTATTGTCTTAATTTTCGACTTTATGGCCAACATTACAGATTTTTATTTTTTTAAATCTGTTGACCTAAATTTTTCTTTATTTTGACCCAACTTTTCGATTTTATTGTTAAAATTTTCGATTTTTTGGCCCCCATTTTTGATTTTTCGTTTAGTCAGCATTTATTATCTTTAGAGCCGAGTTTTCGATGTTTTGTCTAAATTTTCGACTTTTTGACTAACACTGTGGATTTTTTTTTAAATCTTTTGCCCCAAATTTTTCTTTATTTTTTTTATTTGTCTGTTATAATTTTTCTTTCCTTGGTCCACTATTTTTATTTTTAGGCCAGAATTTTAGATTTTTGGTCTCAATTTTGTATCATATATTTTAGATTTTTTAACTTGGATTATTGATTTTATTTCCTGTATTTTTTTATTTTTTGCTATTATTTTCGAATGTCTGGTCAGAAACTTATTTTTGGCGGCTGAAAGTGGTAAATTATTTTACTTGTACCTAAGTTTTCAATTTTTTGTCTGCGTTTTTAATTTTTAGATCAGGATTCTTGATTCTTTAGCCCATATTTTAGATTTCTGTATTTTCGATTTTTTGTTCCATTTTTTTTTTATTTTGGCCAAAATATTTGATTGGTTTGTAGAAATTTTCGATTTTTTGTCTGCGATTTTTAACTTTACGCTCGTTTTCGATGTTTTCGATGTTTCGTCTAAATTTTCACCGTTTTAGGCCCTATTATAGATTTTTACTTTTTTGGCCTATATTTTGTATTTTCGATTATTTTGGTCTACCACAATTTTTGGGTGCGAATTTTAGATTCTTGCTCTTAATTTTTTATTTTTATCCCATATTTTAGATTTTCTCAAGTAGAATTATTGATTTTATTGGGCGATTTTTTTTAAATTTTTATATCTGCTATTATTTTCGAATTCATATTCATATTCATGTATTGTCTTAATTTTCGACTTTATGGCCAACATTACAGATTTTAATTTTTTTTAATCTGTTGACCTAAATTTTTCTTTATTTTGACCTAACTTTTCGATTTTATTGTTAAAATTTTCGATTTTTTGGCCCCCATTTTTGATTTTTCGGTTAGTCTGCATTTATTATCTTTAGAGCCTAGTTTTCGATGTTTTGTCTAAATTTTCGACTTTTTGACCAACATTGTGGATTTTTTTTAAATCTTTTGCCCCAAATTTTTCTTAATTTTTTTTATTTGTCTGTTATAATTTTCCTTTCCTTGGTCCACTATTTTTATTTTTAAGCCAGAATTTTAGTTTTTTGGTATCAATCTTTTATCGTATATTTTAGATTTTTTAACTTGGATTATTGATTTTATTTTTTGATTTTTTGCTATTATTTTCGAAATACTGGTCAGAAACTTATTTTTGGCGGCTGAAAGTGGTAAATTATTTTACTTCTACCTCAGTTTTCGATTTTTTGTCTGCGTTTTTAATTTTTAGATCAGGAATCTTGATTCTTTGGCCCATATTTTAGATTTCTGTATTTTCGATTTCTTGTTCCATTTTTTTTTATTTTGGCCAAAATATTTGATGGGTTTGTAGAAATTTTTGATTTTTTGTCTGCGATTTTTAACTTTACGTTCGTTTTCATGGTTTCGTCTAAATTTTCACCGTTTTAGGCCCTATTATAGATTTTTACTTTTTTGGCCTATATTTTGTATTTTCGATTATTTTGGTCTACCACTTTGATTTTTGGGTACGAATTTTAGATTTTTGGTCTTAACTTTTTATTTTTATCAAATATTTTAGATTTTCTCAAGTAGAATTATTGATTTTATTGTGCGAATTTTTTTAAATTTTTATATTTGCTATTATGTTCGAATTTCTCGTTGCAACTTAATTTAAGCTTAAAAGAGTTATTTTTGGGGCCGAAAATGGTAAATTATTTTTTGGTCTGCATTTTTTTAAACCAGGATTTTTGATTTTTTTGCCAATATTTTAGATCTTCGGCTGTTTTGTTCCAAATTTTTGATTTTTTGGCCAAAATATTCGATTGGTCTAGGAAGATAAATGGTTCTTTGTTTCTTCAAAAGAGGGGCTGGGGGTATATTGTATAAGTGGCTCTATCATTAACATGTTCCACGAACCGCCACTGCCTTTTCTTGTCGAATTTCTCTTAAGAAGAAACTGAGCCGCAGCATAAAGTCAAAGCGCCCTAGAATGCTATCGAACGGTATCACCCTTCGTCATGATAATGCCCACCCATACTCAGCCAAAGAAGAACGTCATTATGATTTTACCGGAACGTGTGTACGGCCTTGGATTTTTTAATTGGAACGAATCCCCGTGTTTTCATTGTAAGCTCTGCCGGTTTCAAACCAAGTTTCGTCCCCACTGACAATACAAAACAGAAAAGCACGCTCTTCCTCAAGTTATCATTGCAAGTGACTCAATGATGCAGCCATTCTGTAAGTCTTTTAATGTGCACTGATTTTCCGGTATTGCAGGTGTTCCACAAAAGAAAAGCATTTCTTCCACCTCGATTTTCCCGGATAAAAACATCAGAAATGCTAAAAAGGGACAGAACAATTTTGCTTCAGCCAACAATAAAAGTTGTGTTATCATTACTAGCATAGTCGCTCGTTTTGTGTTTTAAAAGATTCAGAACGAATAAAGAATTGTCTTAGTTACTTGATACTTTCTTACTTAAAGTCTCTAAACAAGAGTTTTGTGTGGTGAAGAGCAATTACGAGGGTCGTTTTTTTTTCAACCTCCGATGGGCCATAATAAAATGAAGTGTATATAAAACAATGATTTTTATACCAAAAGTTATGTACACTTATGGTTATTTATCGACATAATCACCTTGGAGATTGAGGCATTTGTCGTACCTGTGAACAAGCTTTCCAATACCTCCTTCATAAAATGTTGCCGCCAATGAATTTAAATATGTCTTGGCGTTGTCTTGAAGCTCCTCGTTATTTTGGAAGCGCTGCCCTCCTAGCCACTTCTTTAGTTCAGGAAAAACATGGAAGCCACTCGGCGCTAGGCCAGGACTGTATGCCGGGTGATCGAAAATATCCCTCTAAAATTGCTCAAGTAGCCGTTGAGTTAGAGCAGCCGTGTGAGGACGGGCGTTGTCATGGACCAAAACAACTCCAGAAGTCAGCATGCCTCTTCTTTTGTTTTGTATGGCTCTTCGCAGACGTTGTAATGTTTCGCAATAATCAGCTGCATTAATCGTAGTCTCTGGCTGCATGAACTCCAAAAGCAACACACGTTTTGGTCCCAAAACACGGTAGCCATAACCTTTCAGTTGTTGAAGGTTTGTTTGAACTTTTTTGGCTTGTTTGGCGAGTTTGTGTGCATCCATTGTCGCAATTGTTGTTTTGTTTGGGGTATGGCTAAGAGTGAAGCGCTTCCAAAATAACGAGGTGCTTCAAGACAACGTCAAAACACTTTAAATTCATTGGCGGCAAAATGTTATGAAGAGGGTATTGGAAAGCTCGTTCACAGGTACGACAAATGCCTTAATCTTCAAGGTGATTATGTCGATAAATAACCATAAGTATAAATAACTTTTGGTATAAAAATCATTGTTTTATATACACTTGTCTCCTTATTATGGCCCATTGGAAGTTGAAAAGAAACGACCCTCGTATATCATGTATGATTATTATTATTTTTCTCGATGAGATTTTCAAGTTGAATGTCAGTTCAGTGCGCATTAATTTGGCATACGATGTTGTTTACGCCTTGACCTGGTAAATAACTCATCGCAACAAATTTAGAAACGAAAGTATTTACCATTTTCCGAACCGACAATACCCGAGGGCGCACGCGAATAAACCTAAAGTGAAAAGATCCGCCAGTTTGAGATAAAAGTAAAAGTTATGTTAATGCTCTCCATTAACAAAACGCTACTCCTCCTCCTTCTCCTCCTCCTCTTCTTCCCATCTTCAGAAGATAACAACAACCGGAATTGAACGGTCGCGACGTCTCTTATAAACCGGGTGAAACTTTTCATTTCTTTTTATCATCTCTCCTCGCCGCCATTAACCGACCCGACTAATGACCGCCGACGACGACGGTGACCCGGTTAAATACGAAATGAAGAGACGCGAGATCTTCCGCCGCATTTGGCGTACCGACGTGAAAGTAGATTTTGCTTCTAAAAATTTTGAAAGTCCAGAGTGCGAGTGCGTGCGATACCGCGACGAACAAAGGAATATATACGTGCGAGGATGGTGCTCCGTGTGAAAAAGTTTAAAGGTGTTTTCCGTGTTTTTCCAGTTGTTAACTGAGTACTGAGAATGGATCGTAGAGTTAACCGTTGCGTCAGTCTTCTAGACGAGAATCAGTTGAGGATAAGGTAATTAGATTTGCGTTTTGTATTTTTTTTTGGAGGCATGAGTTTGTTGTAGTATTGTGTGACTACTTAATGGTTGTTCAATTAGTAGAACCTCGAGTGAAGGTCGAATATGAATTGCGGTGATGTGATGAAGGTGTGCAGTTTTTTTTATGTGTTGCTTCCTCGATAGTTTTATAGGTATGTAGACGCGTTTCATTTAGCACTTGGTGAAACATTTTGTAATATGTAATGATAGTAATAAAAAGCACACAAATTAGTGAAACAAACCAAGTGCTTTTTATTACTATTATTAAATATTAATTAAAAAAAATGTTAGAATTCTTAATTGCTGCATTGTTAGCTTTGTTTATCTTGCTAATGTAATGAATACGTTTGTGTCTTGGAGGTTGGTGGAAAATTTATTAGGGTCATACACGGTGGCATTTATTATCTTTAGGCCCGAGTTTTCGATGTACTGTCTTAATTTTCGACTTTATGGCCAACATTACAGATTTTTATTTTTTTTAACCTTTTGACCTAAATTTTTCTTTATTTTGACCTCTTTTCCATTTTATTGTTAAAATTTTCGATTTTTTGGCCCCCATTTTTGATTTTTCGTTTAGTCTGCATTTATTATCTTTAGGGCCGAGTTTTCGATGTTTTGTCTAAATTTTCGACTTTTTGACCAACATTGTGGATTTTTTTTAATCTTTTGCCCTAAATTTTTCTTTATTTTTTTTATTTGTCTGTTATAATTGTTCTTTCCTTGGTCCACTATTTTTATTTTTAGACCATAATTTTAGATTTTTGGTCTCAATTTTTTATCGTATATTTTAGATTTTTTAACTTGGATTATTAATTTTATTTCGTGATTTTTTTATTTTTTGCTATTATTTTCGAATTTCTGGTCAGAAACTTATTTTTGGCGGCTGAAAGTGGTAAATTATTTTACTTCTACCTCAGTTTTCGATTTTTTGTCTGCGTTTTTAATTTTTAGATCAGGATTCTTGATTCTTAGGCCCATATTTTAGATTTCTGTATTTTAGATTTTTTATAGAAATTTTCGATTTTTTGTCTGCGATTTTTAACTTTACGCTCGTTTTTGATGTTTCGTCTAAATTTTCACCGTTTTAGGCCCTATTGTAGATTTTTACTTTTTTGGCCTATATTTTGTATTTTCAATTATTTTTCAGTCAAGGATTTTGAATGACGGGCGCAGCAAATAATTTTAGCTTTACATTTTTTTTATTTGGGCCAGAAAAAGAATTAAGTTTTAACAAGGAAGTCTATTTTTCTTATTTGTAACGACAGGAAGACAGCAGCAACTGATTTTTTTACTTTGGTGTTATGTTTTCATCAATAAAAATATATTAAGTTAAAGCAGGGTGCAATTGCACCTCACACCTCCTCGGCTTGTGCCAATGGTCATGTAATTCGGGGGTAATACCACAAGAGGTTAGAATTTGGCCGGATAAATTTTATTTGTTTGCACGAGCCATTGAATCGACACAAATTTCGAGAATGAATTGAGATGGAAAAATGGATTTTGCCTAATCTGAATTGTTTCAAGAAATTTGCGATGAAATGACGAGTGCCTAAAATAAAGTATATCCTGCCGAAATTATAACTGGGAGTGGTATTTGTTAAGATAATTTAACGAATAAGAACTATTTCCTGCATTTCACCTCCCGTCTTCTATAGCTCATTTACTAATTAAGTTGGAATTTTGATATTTTGCAGAATAAATTTGCATCCTAGAATGCATTTCAGGAAAATATTTTTGATTATACAGGGTGTCCCAAAAAAGCGTGACGTCATGATGATATATTTTTTTAAATTACATGCTACGTATTTTATTGCTTATTTGGGTACATTTTATGGTTGCCTGCATACTCCTATAATTTTATTAGAATTTGTTCAGGGATATAAGCAAAAAAATTAAAACTAAAAAAATCAGTTTTGCACTGTTGTTTTAAAAAATGAATAAAAAATAAAAATAGTGCCTTGTTAATAAAATTATACAAGGTACTTATTAAATAATGTCTGATAGTCCCGTTAACCAAGTTTGATCGATATGAATTGTACAGGGTGTCCAAAATTTAGTGTCAAACATTTCAAATTTTAAAGCACTTTATTTTTCTTATTTATCCTGTATATTTTTATGTCATTCAATGCAGAATTGAAAAACAAACATATTTCCTTATAACAACCCTTTCCCAATTCCTAACGCATTAAAAGTTATTTGCAGAAAACTCGTTTTATCAACCATTTCAATAGCCATTTTACTAAATAAAAATCGAAGGTGGCTTTGAAAAACAATTTATTAACATTAAAATTTAACAAAGTGACAAGAGACTATTTTGACTTTAGTAATGTAAACGTTTAAAGCATTGTTAGCTTTGTCATGGAAAAAATAATCATTTATATTTTTACAAAAAAAATGAAATGTAATATAATGTTGTTACGGAATAAAATGTGTCGACACTTTTAATAAAAATTTCACTTCCGGTTTTACCGGAAATTACCATAACTTTTGTATTTCAAATGGAACACCTTGTATATTTTTACATTATTCTATTGGTCACTAAATTTTGAGTTCAGAGATGCATCATAAGTGACCTTTTGGTTTATAGTTTTTTGTTTAAATTCAATTTAAATTTGTTTTTTTGTTAAAATTTAATTTAAATTTAAACAAAATATTAACAACCAAAAGGTCACTTATGATACATTTCCAAACTCAGAATTTAGAGACGAATTAAAATGCGTAAAAATATATAGGGTGTTCCATTTGAAATAGAAAAGTTATAGTCATTTCCGGTTAAACCGGAAGTGGAACTTTTACTAAAAGTAGACATATTTACGCACTTTATTCCCTAAAAACACCATGCTAAATTTCATAAAGATATATCTATCTATTGAATCCGATTAATGAACGAGGAGCACAGATTTGAAAACCGCGTTCAATTTGGAGTTTTCGTTTAGCCGCTACGGCCGTTCAAAGTCTGAAAAATCGTTTTTTTTTTGAAAATCTAACACGTTCATGGTATTTAGGGTCTACCAGAAATCAGTTACACTCGGTATATAATTTTAAAAGAATGCGCTCTTTGCAATAATATGCAATTTAACCTCAAGTGCCATTAAAAAATCAAGTTTGCCTTGTATTTCCAAAACAAATAACGGTAGGAATTTGAAGAATATCTCACACGATAGAATGTGATGCAATACATACAGTGCGCGCCTAAAGTATGGAATATATTCAGTAAAACCGAAATTAAATATTTTTGGAAAAAAAAACCTTGAACAGGTCGATTTTCTTTTATTAACATACACATTTTTGCATGAAATTCGATTTTCAGTAGTCATTTGTTTTTGAGTAATGACGTCAGCCATTTTGTTTTAAGTGGCAACCCCTTATTTTTGTTTTTGATTTTGAGAGATCTTTTCATTGTCGAACTGGAAATACAAAAATATTGCCATCTTACATAAGAAATTTTTCGAGTAAATGACAATTGAAGGTGAGAACTTGATGTTTAGAGTTGTTGCAAAATGCCCTTGCTCCAGTGCTTTTTTCCAAACAAAAATATCTTGACCTTCCATATAATACAATATGGTTTCAGCAAGACGGCGCACCCCCGCACCATGCGCGTTTTTTTACGATTGCTGTACGAATAGGTGGATTGGCAGGCGACGACCGATAGAAGAGCCCGTGAGAGAGATGAATGCCCAGAATTAGCCTGGAAAATATTCAAAATGTTCAAGAAGAATTTCTACATGTTCGAAAAAAAAACTGGCATAGTGGGGGCATGCGCCGTCTTGCTGAAACTATATTGTGTTATATGGAAGGTCCAGATCATTTTTTGAAAAATTCTACAAGCACTGGAACAAGGTCATTTTGTAAAAACTCTAAATATTAGGTTCTCACCTTCAATTGTCATTTTCTCGAAAAATTTCTTATGTAAGATGGCAACATTTGTATACTGCCAGTTCGACAATGAAAAGATCTCTCAAAATCAAAAACAAATATAGGGGGTTGTCATTTAAAAACAAAATGGCTGATGTCATTACTCAAAAACAAATGACGACTAAAAATCGAATTTCATGCAAAAATGTTTATTTTTATAAAAGAAAATCGACCTATTCGAGGATCTTTTTCAAAAATATTTTATTTCGGTTTTACTGAATATATTCCATACTTTAGGCGCGCACTGTATATACTATAAAATATGCGATGGGATACATTAAATCGATTGTATTGTAGTTATGTTAAATAATTCAGCACTAACGTACATCACGACCTTGAAATTATAAATTACAATAATTGGTTCAGACTTGGTAACATTTTTGCCTTAAAACAAAATCATATTATGTTTCCTATGATAATTTTAAAGATAACTGAAATATTGCTGAATGTAGAAGTATTTTATTAAACGGTTCTAAATTGAATTAAAATCTTTTTTTGTAGAAAATGTATTTGTAGCCATTCTATTATTGTCTATGCAGAAATCTACTATTCTTCTGCTATTCATATTTGTGGTTTGTTAATAATATTTTCCTATTGCTTCTTCGTGGTTTTTAGTTTTATTGTATCGTATGTTTATTAAACAAAAACCTCGTGCCATGATTTTTTATTTTTAAAAATTTAAGTTGGTACACATGTTAGGAATTGACATACAAAACGTCAGATCTTTCTGTGGCCACAATGGTTCACAGCAACCAGCAAAAACGTTTTTAGTTTAAAGTTATTTCTGAAATGGGACTAAAGTGGGTTGAAATTGGGTATGTTCATTCGACGCACCTTTGGCAGAGTCTCGAGAAGAATTCCATAATCCGTTAAGTTATTTCATGAAACGTGTAGTATTCTTTGTAAACCAGGAAGTGGTAGACCAGTCAAACATACCCAGGATGCTATTAACACATCCCAAGAAATTTTGGAAGATGAGCCTACGACTTCTCTGCGTCGTTTCTCACAGCAAATGAATTTATCGGTAGGAACATAACCTCAATATGTGTTAGCAACTTACATTTTAAAAAATAAAAAATCATGGCACACTTGTTTTTTTTTTAATGAACATACTTTTTTTCCATTTTTTTTCCTAAATTAGTTATAATTTTACCCAGAACACTTTTTTTGCTTCCAGTTTTTCGTCTTCACTTGGACAGCTTCTGTTTTTCTGGCTCTTGTTCTTCTCCATTTCTGTTACCATCTTTACCGTCTTTTTAATATGTATGTGATGTATGTATTGTTCTTTGGTTTTTGCGTCTGGAGTCTAACCTCCTCCTGCGTGTGCCCTCTGTTATTTCGCTGTAAATTAATAATTAGTACCTGTAATATCTGTACTAGGGGTGTTCGATTATAGAAATGAATAATCGATTATTGATTATTTTCAATTATCAATTATATCGATTAATCAAATAAATAAATGATCGATTAATCGGTTCATAGATTAATCAAAATACCGATTAGTTGATTATTTTTTGACAGCCGTATCGAGAATATTGTTTTCTCTATCTTATTAATGTACATTGGAAGCAGTAATAAATTCGACTGAATTAGTACATTACCAATAAAATTATATCCGTAACAGTGTTAACGCGTTGACTGCCAACTACGAGATAACTCGTCCGTATTCCGGTCGAGATCAAACAGTTAGACCTCCTAATTTTACACCCGGCCCACAGTGTCCGGAAACGCGAGAAATGTGGCCAAGCGGGCCGAAAATCGAGCAAAAATAAAGTCAGTTTAAAAAAAAAATAATAACGGATTCATGTTCGCAACACCTTTAAACCCCCTAAATTTAAATTTTTGAGCCATAATTCTAAACCATTATAGCGTATTCGGGCATTCAAGTAGACTGTTTTGAACTGATGAGTTTCAAGCAAAAATTGCACCGGAAATAAATATTATTTTTATCGCATTTTGAAATGTTTTCCGAATGAATTTTATATCACGTAAAACTGAATAAAAACACGATTTATTGGTACTAATTACAAAAAGAATGTCTGATAAAGTTTGAAATTTGTAGAAACTAATTTCGGATTTTAAAAGAGTAAAAATTGCTTATATGACAAATCGTGTCGCCCAATTTACAGTATATGATAGTCCCAAGTGTCCTCAATACGCCAAAAAATCGGACAATTTGGACGATAATTTGGAGTATATTTGTTATAGAACATTGAAAAGTTATCTGAAGGTATTTTATATTACATAAAATAGAAGAAAAATATAATTTAATAGGATACTTGGGACTATCATATACTATACATTTAGCCACTTGATATTTCATACAAGTGATTGTGACCCCGAATGACTATTACGTCATTTTTCGGAGGTGTGACTATTAAGGGTAAAAAAAAAACTCTTTCCAGGGGGCGGTTCCTTCGAAGATATGTGGGAGGTTAGGGCTCACGTTAGAGAACAGTATGCCTCGTAAAATTTTAGTCAATTTAAGGGTCTTTTAAAAGTATAACTATATAAAGAAATAGTTACTAATACTACTCATTTTTTATAGCAATAAAAAAAATATGGGAATGAAAAATATACTCCATCGTCGAATTGTTTGATTTTTCAGCGACTAGCAAGGGAAAAAAATCACCACACCCCGGGAGGAATAAACCTAAAAGTGAATTTCATGTAGCAAGATAGAGGATACTTGGGACTATCATATACTATACATTTAGCCACTTGATATTTCATACAAGTGATTGTGACCCAGTCAAAATCATAAATTTATTTAAATTTTTTACAGAATTCAAATTTTTATGCCTTAAAACTTTATCAGCCATTTTTTTAAATTGATGTCATTCAATTATATTTTTCTTCTATTTTATGTAATATAAAATACATTCGGATAACTTTTTAAAGTTCTATAACAAATATACTCGAAATTATCGTTGAATTGTCCGAATTTTCGCCGTCTTGCGAGAGAAAAAAAAATCACTACACCCGAGGTGGGATCAACCTGAAGGTGAATTTGGTATGAAAAGATAAAGGACACTTGGGGCTATAAAATACTGTAAATTGGGCGACACGATTTTTCATATAAGCAAGTTTTACTCTTTTAAAATCCGAAATTAGTTCTAAATTTCTACAAATTTCAACTGTTTTAACTTAAAACTTTATCAGACATTCTTCTTGTAATTAGTACCAATAAATCGTATTTTTATTCAATTTTACGTGATATAAAATTCATTCGGAAAACATTTCAAAATGCGATAAAAATAATATTTATATCCGGTGCAATTTTTGCTTAAAACTCATCAGTTAAAAGAGTCTACTTAAATGCCAGAATACGCCATAATGGTTTGGAATTATGACTCAAGAATTTAAATTTAGGGTGTTCATAAGTGTTGCGAACATGAATCCGTTATTATTTTTTTAATAAATGACTTTATTTTTGCCCGATTTTCGACCCGCTTGGTCACATTTCTCGCTTTTCCGGACACTGTGCGCCGTTCCAATCGAGAAATTTTAGATCTGTATTGCAACAAACGCAACCCTAGTATTCCCTCCAAATATAAATGAAAAAAAAAACCTGTCAGAACTCTTCAGTGATATTCCCAATTGACACTTAATTCATTAATCGATAAACATAATAGGCTGGGCTGAAAGACCCTAGGTCTACAGCCCATTTATAATGTATATAAAAAAATAATCCAAAGTGTGTCATGAATTGGAAAATGTAAATAAAGATATTATTTAATTATTTGAATGTTTTGCATTTTTATAAATTGGAGTAAATCTAGTAAGCAAGCTTTCAGAAAAGTGCAACAACTGAGGGTTTCCAATGTTAAATATAACGTTTTTTGTAGGTACTTATATGGGCAATTCCACGTCAAATGAGCAGTCCATTTCACGCCACCCTCTCCGATTCAGCTCAAATTTTGTACACTTGTTTCGGTACCCAAAATATGACTTGCCAAATTTCAGACCTCTAAGTTACATAGTTCGCCTCGTAGAGCCAATTGAATTTTAAGGCAATTTTTTAAGTTCAACTTTATTTTTTTTTAAATTTCAATTATCTTAATTGCATTTCAGCCTGGGAGAATTTTAAAACAGTCATAATAGATGGGAAATTTCCCAAGGAATCGAATGCACGGGTCAGATTTTTGATATCTTGTCGCGCATGTGCCGAAAACGCAAAATAACTGTTTTTTTTTTCTAAAATTAATTTCTCAGAAGTTGCCACCGATTAAGCCTCCAAATTTTGGGCAGACAGCCAAAAGTATGTGTTTTCAGATGCTCAAATTAAATTTTCCCACACTAGTGGTAGTTTTCGCTCTAGAGAGTCTTGAACGCACAAAACCATTTTTCAATCAAAATTTTCGCACACACTGATTAATACATGAATTTAATAAATATAGCCTGAATATGTGAATATTCAACCTGTTCGTAACTCTGCAAACCAAAATTAAGTCTTACTAAGACTATAAACAAATAACTTATTGAAAGAACTACTTCCCTGGCTAGTGCCACGCCGGATATTGAATGATTCATAAGAAATTTGCATGTTATTACTAGTACTACTAGCTAAATAACATTGGTTTAAGATCGTTTATTTCTACTCACAGTACTAACTTGAAAATTAAACTAAATTGAATTTGAAAACTTTAAACTATAAAACTGCCAAGTGCCTAATTTCAACAACCAGTAATATAAAACTGAACCGTAAAATATGTAAAAATTAAGTAAAAAGCTTCGCATTTGAATTGAATGTTAAAGAATAAAATACACGTGAACGTGAAGAAGTTGTAAACAACTGAGGAGATGTTTCCACAAAATGGCTACCTCAGGAGTTACCAGCACCAAAAGTTGAAGCCAAATAACGACCTACACTGGACGGGATGTGGACGACGCAACAGCAAAGATCTATGGCTCAAAAACCATAAACGAAACGGATGTGAAATTACTTTTGAGCCTTCAGCTGTGAGGCAGGCTTATGCATCCAATTTCCTTTACAAGAAATATAACTTATTGAAAACTTCAACTGGGGTCAGGAGATATTCTCTCACTTTATTTCCGATCTTCAAAATTGACCGTTATTTTTGAGAAAATCCAAATTTTTCGATGATATATATCCACGTAACAAGAAATTTTACTCGTGAGAATCAAATGTATAGCAAAGGCGCACCTAGCGGTAAAAATATGAACTAAGTTTTGAAATAATGTAATTTTAAAACTTAATGTCTAAGATTAATCGACTGTCTGAAATCAAAAAGTCAGCAACCTTAAAAACACGACAAAAAATCACTCACAATTGAAAATTATTTGTAATCATTGAATGTCGACAATAATAACAATTTCAATAATAACGGTGATAATTTTGCGAGAAATTAAAGTAATAATACTATACATCTTATATTATTATAATAATATACCGTGTGTTCGATAAAAAGCGCCCAACGCCATAACTCTGTTATTTATTGACCGATATGAATGAACTAGAAGCCAAAGTGAATGGTGGTTTTAATACTAACAAATGACATTAATATTGATTTTTTTCAATAATAACTTCATTGTCAAATGATGGCCAACTTAATTTTTTTTTAATTAGCGTGCCTTGGAAAAAAAAGTGACAAATGTCATTTGTTGTAAGGTTATATCAAACATGAATAATAAGTACCCAATAAATAAGTACCTATGTTACAACTCGAATGTAGAATAGAATAAATAAGTAGTGCAATTAATATTCACTTGCGATTTAGAAGTTCTGTCACTATTGTAAACACTAAGTACGTCTAACTCTGCAAGTCCACGAAATTGTCGATCCACTCTCTTCGACTTTTTAAAGGCTCCACATCGTCTCAAATTTTCTTCTAACGATTTCTATTACATAGAAAATATAGTTATTTACGTATTAAGGGCTGTTAGGATAGCCGTAACAACCAAGGGAGCCGTTTGGGGCCCGACGAAGGAGGGCCCTAAAGCGACCGCGGTTGTTACGGCCCTAACTGCACGTGGTACGTACAACGTTTTTCGTCGTACTGCTAATTTTATAAGAAGTGAAACTTGAATGTGACTAATTGACAATACTAAAATCGCCGATGACGTCGATTTAATTTTTGGTTACCGTCAACATAAAAATCGCACATGTCGTTGTTTCCTTAGCAACCAATAACAAATAGCATTTTATTTGTCAAAGTGCAGAAAATGGAGAAAGAGGCTTTACTTCCAGCGAAAATATTAGCCCGAGCTAAGCAAGCGAATGGTAAATTAGTACCAGAAAAATCGAGGGATAGGTACCAAAACGAAGGAAATTTATTTAAAAGATGGCAGCAAGAAAATCATATTGAAAGTGTATGCGAAAACGTAATAAACGTAATAATGGCCTATAATGATGAACTGGTATGTTAATTTTCATCCCGTGTAGCAAATTATAACAATTTTTGATTTGATTGCAGAGCGAAAAGTATGCTCCCAATTCTAATCTAAATGAAATGTTTCAACAAATGTACACGTTGAAAATAGAAATTTGTCTCGAGAAGCCACACCAACTTCTACCCGAGTAAATGTGAGCTTTCACAATTGCACAATAACAATTTTTTTAACTTTAAGTAGACTTTTTACAATTTGTATTATTTCGTTCAATTTCCTGTAGTTAACAAAATTTATTTAATTTCATAAGAGTCTAACACTGTTTTCAAATTGATAATATTGTTTTAATAATTTTGTTGATTGAGAGCGGGCTGTTAACAAAAAGCGGGCTGTTAAAAGCTCTTAACAGCCCGCGTTTTCGTTGCCAGGGAAATATGAATAGCTTAACGTTTGTCAAAAGTGACATGTTATTAACTACATAACAATATAGTGCGACGAAAAAGTTGTAACATGTCTGTTAATTCGATATTGTTCATGATTATGTCTGAAACACACAGTAATAGCAAATGGTTGACATTACTTATACAATAAATGGCATTTGTCGATTCGAATTTTTTTCAAGGCACACTACATTTATTACTAAAAAAATCATGTGAACAAGATTTATTATTATCTTTTTCTGGCATAAATATTAACTTAAAACCAACATAACGGGCATAATTTGATTCAGAAAAATAATGTCTAATATTATAAAATTAGAAAAGTATATGCAGCCATTTAAAAATTTAAAGTTGACTAACATTTGGCGATGAAGTTGATTTTGAAAAAATATATATTTACCGTCATTTTTTAGTATTTAAACAGCCATTGACTTTATTCTTTAGTTCATTCAAATCGGTCAATAAATAACAGAGTTATCACGTTGGGCGTTTTTTATCGAACAGACGGTATATTAATCAATATGTGCGAAAATTTTGATTGAAAAATAGTTTTGTGCGTTCAAGAGGCGCTAGAGCGAAAACTACCACTAGTGT
Organism: Ocypus olens; assembly: GCA_910593695.2. NCBI lineage: Eukaryota > Metazoa > Arthropoda > Insecta > Coleoptera > Staphylinidae > Ocypus > Ocypus olens. Next base: position 22,981,167 of record OU343058.1, on the reverse strand, counting down.
GGGAAAATTGTATTCAAGCATCTTAAAGCACATACTTTTGGCTGTCTTTGCCCAAAAGTTGGAGTTTTAATCGGTGGCAACTTCTGAGAAATGAATTTTTTAAAGAGAAATACATGCGCATGATATCAAAAATCTGACCGCTGTATTCGATTCCTTGAGAAATTTCCCATCGATTATGACTGTTCTCCCAGGCTGAAATTCAATTAAGATAACTAAAATTAAAAAAGAAACAGTTGAACTTACAAAATTTCCGTAAAGTTCAATTGTACAAGGCGAACTATGTAACCTAGAGGTCTGAAATTTGGCATGAAGTCATATTTTGGGTTCCCAAACAAGTGTTCAAAATTTGTGCTAAATCGGAGAGGGTGGCGTGAAATGGACTGCTCACTTGACGTGGAACTGCCCATATACATAATTATTTGCTTAACATTTTCTTTATCTTTACAACCGTTTTGCTTTTTTTTATTTTGCTAGTAAAATTAATTTCGGTCAATGCTCTCGGCCATGTGTTCATTACTAAATCAATTAAAGAGTCTCGGAACGGCTGGCCATTGTATAATTTTAATAATATTTTACGATCGTGCACATTTCATTAAATTGTGCCGTAATTATTCATTACTTGGAAGATTAATTATCATCTGTGTTGCATGTCAATGAACTTAATTGTAACATTGTATCGATTTTTGCATATAGTACAGTAGACGTTTTTGCACTCTATGAAAATGGTCGCTTTTTATCGTACACAGTATTTTCGGAGGATTGAATTTTGTACGAATTTTTGTAAAAGTTATATCAAAGTTCTTATAGAATTTGTATGAATTAATTCTGGTGTTACAAACATCCCAAACATCGACTCGGGAAACGGCAGGTTAGCGCTTACAATTAATATCGCCCTCGGCCGTTTGCTACGAAATATTAAATAATTGATTTGATATGTGATCCGGTGGGCCGAAACGGTGTACATAGGTTCTGTGGCGCAACTGGCAGCATCCCAGTCAAGCAAAATGGAGATTGCAGGTTCGATCCCTGTCGGAAGTTGATCTTTTTACTTTCTCCGTTACGAAGTACGAGAAAGTATTGTGATCGTGATTTTTTTTTCAAAAATTTTTTTTACGGAAATATTCGTTTTGGGGTCCCTAGATGCCATTTCAACAATCTCTGGAAAAAAAAAATTTGTGGCTGTGTGTGTGTGTGTCTGGCTGTGTGTGTGTGTGTGTAAAACATTTTTCATAAAATCATTGCTATTCGAGAAAAAAAATTATTAATCTTTTTCTAATTTTTGGTTTATAATTATGAAACGATAATAGTTACGGCAAATTTATATGAATAATAATTGTAGAGAATGCTAAAATGAACAACTTATAAAGAATAAGTTTTTTTTTTTAAATCCTTTTAGTTTTTGAGTAAACTGAGTTTTTGAATTTGAAGTATAATAATGTTTCATCATTTTGACGTTTTAAACGTCAGTTTCGTCCGAGTTTACACAACGCTCGAAGTACATTTAGAATATAATTTAAATTTAGAATAAACCATGAAAGCGTAAATATAAATGATACGATCAAGTCGGAGAAAGTAACATGATGGCCACATCACCATTTTTTTGATCCAATTATGTACGAATATTTTCGGAAAATTATTTGCTTGCTTATTAAATAAATTTTATGCCATACTTGTTTATAATTGAAATCACAATGGCCTGGAAACAACGTATATTAAATGACAAATAGCGCTCTAGGGCAGCGGTTCTCAACCTGTGGTACATGTACCACTGGTGGTACATTAAAGAACACCAGGTGGTACGCAAAATATAACAAAATGTAAGGTCCCTTCCATAACTTTATTATTATTTCCTACTCAATTATAGCTAGGCGGACAAAGCAGATGTTCTTTAGCTGTCAGTGCTATTTGACCATAGCTATACTTTGATCAATGGATCTTTGCGTGCACGTCATAGATAGCTGAACCTAGCTCCGACAATATTTTCATGCGTATACTCTTAGTTAGTTAAATTAGACGCAGCCACGTGTGAACTTATGTCGTCCAAGGCGAGAAAACTCAGTTTTCGGTAATGACGTACACGCAAAGATCCATTGATCAAACTATATTACTGCGGGCCTTCATTTATTGAGTAAATGCTTATTAGTATTTGATAGTACATTTTTGGTAGTTATAGCATTAGATTTATATGAGCGCTGTGATTTTTTTTTAATCTCGCTACTTACATCTCCGGAAAAATAAAGTTAATTGAAGTGAGGTTATGCCATTTCTGGCTGTACTAGCTGCATTAAACCAGCAGCGCTAGTGGTGCTTGCGCTAAGTCAATGGTGCTATAAGCAGACTAGCAAATGTAGCTATTTTTTTTCTCTTCGTGTATAATATAAGTTTACATATTATAAGAAATATTTTAAATTTAGATTCACAGAAACAAACTACTACTACTACCAGTAGTAAAAAAGTTACCAGAAAGTATGATCAAGTTATTTAACATTTGGCTTGGAATGACAATGAAATAAACCCTCAACCTCAGTGCGTTATTTGTTGCGAATTATTCTCGAATCAAAGAATGAAACCATCTTCACTTAAGAGACATTTTGATTCCAAGGATGTCAATGTGAAAAATAAAACTGTTGACTATTTTAAGGCGAAATTAGTTGAACTAAAATCTTGTAAACAGGTAATGAAAGGTTTTGTTAGTGTTAATGCAAGTTATCTTGTAGGTTTAAGAATTGCCAAAACTGGCAGTGCTCATACTATTGGAGAAAATTTAATATTACCAGCTGATAAAGATATTGTTTTAACATTGTTTGATGAAAAGACAGCTAGTAAACTTGATAATATTCCTTTATCAAATGATTCTGTAAGAAGACGTATTAACGAAATAGCAGATAATATAAAACAGATTCTTATTTGTAAGGTAAACCAAAGTTCCCATTTGGCACTACAATTAGATGAAAGTACCGACATAACGAACTTTGCTCAATTGTAAGTGTACATTCGATTCGAGGCGGAAGAAAAAATGAGAATATTTTATTTTGCGAATTGATAACTTCATGTCAGAAAAAAATATTCCTTGGAAAAAATGCATTGGTGTGTGTACTGATCGAGCTTGAGCTTGAACTGGCAAACATTCTGGTGTTTTATCTCAAATAAAAGCAGTTTCCCCTGAAGCTAAATTTACTCTTTGTAGTCAGTGGCGGCTCATGGAACATGTTGATTGTAGAGCCACTTATACAATATACCCCCCACCCTTTTTGAAGAAAGAGAGAACGATTTATCTTCCTAGACCAAAGTAACTGGCGAAAAAGTGTTTTAAGAATTAATTAAAAATTCTTGTTGAGCTTGAAACTACAGGTAGTGCCTTGGCTCTTTGGCTCTACATAACAAGCCACCTCTGACCATGAACATTATGAAAAATTTGGGCGGCCGTTGCGGTTAAACGAACAATCCAAATCGAACGCGGTTTTCAAACCTGTGCTCCTTGGGTGCAAATTATAAGGATTCAATTAAAATTGGCGATTTTTAATTTTTGACAAAAACTACCCTAGTGTCCCTCGCTTCCTCACTTTTGTCCAAAAATTGCATTTAAAATGCTTTCCTGAAGAAACCACTGGTTCGATTCTGGGTTTCTATACGTCACTGGAAAGACTCCTTCAAGACGCTTCAGAAAATGCACTTGTCTAACCACAAATGTCTATTTGAAGCCCGTGACGCGTCAGCAAAGAAAACTCGAAAATGGAAAAAATCGAAAAATCAACTTTTTTAAATAATCATCGTAGACTTTCATGTAATACCTTTCTTTTAATCAAAGAACGATCTAAATCGATTGACGTTAAAAAATTTAATCAAAAAAAAAATTGTAAAAAAGTCACCATGAATAGTGGCGGCTCGTAGAACATGTGAATGTTTGCAATTTTGTGCCAAGACGTGGGAAGTGATCATGAAACCCTATTATTACATTCTGAAGTTAGATGGCTGTCCAGAGGCAAGGTTTTAAATCGTCTTTTTGAACTTCGATTAGAAGTGCAAGCTTTTCTATTGACTTCAAAATTTGAATAGGTAAAATGTTTTTTTGATGAAATGTGGTTGGCCCGTTTATCATATTCAGCTGATATTTTTGGAAGGTTGAATGATTTAAATTTAGGCTTACAAGGATCAAACGTCATTTTTTTACCGTTAATTATAAAATAACTGCCACAAGGCTGAAAGACTCTGGTCAATTGCCTGTTGAGGTCATTTGTAAAAGTGTCTCAATAAATGTATTCTCTCTCTCTCTTTCTCTCTGACTGCTACAGTAAAAAAACTCAAACTAATTATTAGTGAAATAGATAAGAATACTTTTAGCCTTTTACCAACCCTAAACAATAATGAGGAATTGGCATCAGATATAAAACATCATTGTTTCTTATTGATAAATAAATTTAAATTTAATTTCCAAGAAGATTTGGAAAATCCAAATTGGATCAGAAACCCTCTTCCTTCAAATATTCTAGAATATTTTTCACGTGAATAAAAAGAACAAATAATAGATATGTCAAGTGATTCCACTGTAATGGAAAACTTTAAACAACCTTAAACAAAAAAAAAACTGATTGAATTTTAGCTTCAACAAAGAACAGATTTTAAAGATCCAGCAAATATTGCTATTCAGTTTTTAATGCCCTTCTGTACCAGGGTTTGACGTTTGCTCCGTTTTTCGTTTAAGCGTTTAAACGTGTAAACGTTCATTGTTTATTTGTAACCAATAAAACACGTTTAGCTTAATAAACGTTTACAACACGTTTAATCCGAATAAACGTTTACAACACGTTTAATCCGAATAAACGTTTACACATTTAGCTTAATAAACGTTTACAACACGTTTAGCTTAATAAACGTTTACAACACGTTTAGCTTAATAAACGTTTTTCCGCTACCGACAACGTAAATACGCATTGCATGCATGGTTACAGGTACCGTAAGTGGCTGATAACGTTCGTGGTGTTTGTTGTCCTTGACGACGGAACTTAATTTTTACTTACGGACCTAGGAAAATAATAAACAGAAACGTAACGCTTCAACATATAGGCGAGCAACACATTTTCGTCTATAGACACATACCTTTTTAGATTTTGTCGGTAACACATTCTAACACGCAATATTCGCAGCTTCGTTTGCATCCGTGCCCGCAAAAACTGTCACTGGATTGACACAAACAAACAAAATTCGACATTGTTTTCTCCGTTGCTGGGTTGCCATAGGACGCATAGAACGCATAGGTGACTATAAAAATTTGAATCCCAAAAGTTACAAGCCGTATTTTAGAATATTTTCTGATCATTTTTAAGTATTATATTTCCGGTAGCGGAAAAAAATTAATAAGCAACATGGAACGTAATGACAATTAACATTTTCGGCAGGCGACGAGCCTCGGCTCCGCCTCGGTTCGTATTCGCCTACCTCAAATGTTAATACGTCCTTACGTTCCTTGTTGCTTAAATAACTATTACAAGACGTTTAGCTTAATAAACGTTTACAAGACGTTTAGCTTAATAAACGGTTACAACCCATAAACTAGAAATGATTTCTCAAATTTTTATACTCCATTTGGGAGTCCAAAGGTAATTTCTTGGCGTTTAGTTTCCCAACATTTTTACACATTCGGTTCAAACAGGAACCATCTGGTCTATAGGGGGTTGGACATTTCAAACTTCGGATGCCGACGTTTCGGATGGTTTCCAAAAAACTATTTATTTATGAAGGTGTCCCAAATCATAGTTGTTTTTTTTTCCGCTAGCGGAAATATTGTAAAACACGGCTTGTGATATAAACAAACGAACCTCGAAATAAATATTTGCAGAGTGGGTTATACGTTTCTATATGAAACGATTTTCGTCAACAAGTTTAAACGAAGAAAACTTGTTTAAGCGCAAATATCCATTTAAACGTATACACGTTTAAACGCAAATATCCATTTAAATATATACACGTGTAAACGTGAATATCCGTTTAAACGCTTAAAAACCGCTTGCTAACTAAGAACACGTTTATCCGTGTACGCGTGTATCCGTGTATTCACGAGCCCTATTCTGTACGACGTATTTATGTGAAAAGGGTTTTCCACAAATGTTATATCTGAAGAATAAATACAGAACAAAATTAAAAATCGAACCAAATTTAAGATTAAAATTAACTGACATAGAACCTGAAACAGACAAAATTGTATCTGCAAACCAAGCGCAAGGACCGCATTGAATATTTAATTTTTACTGTTTTTATGTTTTTTTTTGCTGTAAACTTTTAAATATATTTTATTTTAAATTTTAAGAATATATTTTTTTTTCAATAAAAAGTAAAGTTTTTTTTTCAAATGCTGGTGGTACTGTAGTTTATGTGATTTCCTTATGGTGGTACGCGATAAACAGAAGGTTGAGAACCTCTGCTCTAGGACGTTATTTTCATAACGCCCGCTTATAGTAATTATGTATGTATCTATCCACTATCTACTTTAGTTTGTGGAAAATTAATCTGAAAGTTGCATGTTTGCATGTTTCGACGCCTTGCCACCGTCCAAACGAGTGCAAAGTTGTAACGTGCATATTCGCACGCTCTCTTTGTTCCAACGCGGAAAACCCGACAAGCAACAGATCGACTGTCAACAATTCGCCAAACGCAAATCAAGCGTGCGAACGCCGTAGACAGCTGCGCGGTGCGGCTTTCGACGCAACAATCTGTCAGAAAATAGTATAGGAAAATATTCGATAAATTTAAACTACAAGTATGACATAAAACATTGAAGGCACCACGGGGGTTATGGGCAAAATGCCCACGGTCGACGTATATCCCTTGGGCTGTACACCGTCGACCTTGGGGCATTATGGTGCTCATAACGCTAGATACCTTAATTATTACTATTAGGGGATCACTTCCTCAAAAATAAAAAAATAATCATATTATTTTTTATCGTCGATTCTGATTCGACTCAAATCTGCCAAGAACAATTTTTATTTTATATTTTTTCAATTGGTAGAAGTTATCGAAATTTGTAAGCAAAATAGAGGAGGCAAGCTCTTGTACGGACTATTTTGACTCTTCTGAAAAATTTACTTTTTAAGTTTAGGTACACTTTTCTTCAAAACTATTGATAAAATTGATAAAAGACATCAATACGATTTTTGTTTTGTTTTAAAGGTGGTATCGATACCTACCAATATGGCTGAGAATATTTCCATATGTTGAGTGGCGGTTTTTTTTAATATATAAATAACTCGAAAAATTTTTCAAAATGTCAAAATTCTGAATCCAATTAATATTTTTTAATTCCTCAGCCACAAATGCTTATTTTAGAGGTAAGAGCATATGTGCAAAATTTCAAATAAATCTGTCCAGTACTTTTCTACAGAAGTGTACCTCAAAATCACTTTTTTCTAATGGAAAACGGCTGTGCTATTATTTATTCGTTGCTATTATAATAAACATTACTTAAGTAACATGGCTGAAAGACCTCGCTTCAATTTAATATTTCGAATAAATTATATTACTGTCTAACACGTATTTGTTAAGAAGAATTATAAAGTACAAATAAAAATGAAGACATTTTTAAATTCACACGCGTTCAACAACAAAAAAAAAATAAATACAATGGACTCCAATTTAATGACTTGGCAAAAATAAGATATTCAAGAACAATGAAGTTTCCTTTATAAATAACGCCATGGACTTGTTTATTTTTCGTTCTTAGGCACCATAAATATCCAGATTAATGTAAAATTGAATCATTTGTTTATTAAACGTGGTTAAATAAATGCGTTGACCATATCGCATGCTTTGGCACGAATTATTATTAATCACAAAAATATATTTAAACTATCTCCTTTTTTTCGTGTTTCCAGGCGTACGCGATCCCTAAATGCTCCTTCGCCGATCCAACAGTTTGGACCATGTGCTCGCATTATGAAAACTTCCGCAATGGTCATGTAAGTATATTTTTTATTTATATTTTTTTATAATAACATGTTAATAATGTTAGCATAAAAGTTCAACTTATAAGCTTGGTGATAGAATAACACAGGTCGAAGCAGTAGTCTCAAATACAGAGCCTTTTGCAAAAATGCTCCCACTTAAACGATAGAACTTCGTTTTCGTTGATTCTAATAAATCAAACTCGTTTTATAAATTAAATATTTTAATATGTATGTATTTAATTGGTAGTCCATATTATTAAGGATATAAAATAGATATTAATTCTACCAAATAAAAACTCAGTTTAGATTCCGAATGTTTACAATTCAGAGTTTTTATTTGGTAGGATTAATATCTATTTCATATTACTATGCTTATTTTTTTTTAAATTAACTTATAAAAATTTTTTTATTGAATTATAAACCAAGATTTCTAGTTTGCATAAAATTGTTGTAGAGGCAAGAATCTACAATCCTAACTCTTAAATCATAATCGGTGTTTTTTTTTATAAATTAAACGTTTACTGTAGAAAATTCTAAAATTATTTCTTTCTTTCATATATTTAATTACATTTATTAAACTTTCGTTTTTGTTTAACTCAACATTGAATATTTCTGAATAATTTCTTAAAATAAAATAAATTTTCTACATTTTAACATAAAAATGATCATGATAAAATAGTAGGGAGAAAAGTGCGTGATTTTTCGTAAGGTGCAAATTTGTATCCCGAGGGCGAAAGCGTGAGGGATACAACGCACCGAGGGAAAAACAGCACTCTCTCCCGAGATATACAGGGTGTTTCAGAGGTCTGGGAACGGTCAATCACGTGCTTATTTTTCAAAATTTCGAAAAATGTTTTATACAAAAGTTGTGTATAATAGTGAGCGGCACGCCCTAAAAATATTTAAATTTATACAGGGTGTCTCAACAAAGTTACAGACCAAACTTATGTTTTTTTTTTTTAATGGAACACCCTGTATTTTTTGTCATTTTTGAATCATATGGAACTAATAAAGGTGAGTTACTTCAATACTTCCTATACCTATTGTTTGCCGTTTTCGAAATATTTGAAGATTTGTTGAAATGCATGGTGTGGGTTACATTTTATTTTTGCCCCAGTGATTGACGTTGAACGATTAAAATCATTTCTATTATTTGGTTGAAGGTTCTAACTATAGAGCCAACCATGATTTCATTCAAAAAATTATACAGGGTGATAAAAAAATGCGGTAGAAAAACCGAACTTATAAAGTTAAATAACTTCGTTTTTTCAAATGGCACACCCTGTATTTAGTAACGTATTCTTAAGTAGAATCCAATTATCTTTCAGATTGTATAAGGGTTCACTGTTCCTAATCTCAATAGTTTTCTTGTATTCGGCGATTATCATATCAGGAATAATTATTATAATCTGAAAGATTATTGGATTCTACTTGAGAATACGTTACTAAATACAGGGTGTGCCATTTGAAAAAACGAAGTTATTCAACTCTATAATTTGGGTTTTTCTACCGCATTTTTTTATCACCCTGTATAATTTTTTGAATGAAATCATGGTTGGCTCTATAGTTAGAACCTTCAACCAAATAATAGAAAAGATTTTAATCGTTCAACGTCAATCACTGGGGCAACAATAAAATTTCACCCAGACCATGCATTTCAACAAATCTTCAAATATTTCGAAAACGGCAAACAATAGGTATAGGAAGTATTGAAGTAACTCACCTTTATTTGCTCCATATAATTCAAAAATGACAAAAAATACAGGGTGTTCCATTAAAAAAAAAACACAAGTTTGGTCTGTAATTTTGTTATGGGACACCCTGTATACATTTAATTATTTTTAGGGCGTGCAGCTCACTATTACACACAACTTCTGTATAAAACATTTTTCGAAATTTTGACAAATAAACACGTGATTGACCGTTCCCAGAGCTCTGAAATACCCTGTATATCAAGGGAGAGAAGTGCGTGATTTTTCCCAAGGTGCAAATTTGTATCCCGAGAGCGAAAGCCTGAGGGATACAACGCACCGCGGGAAAAATAGCACTCTCTCCCGAGATATATACATATACTATTTTTTCACAGACGGGATATTTTAAGAGTAAAACCTTCGTTCCTAAAACTTAACCCAGAAAAAAATGCTGTCAGCCGTGACAGTTGAAATGAATAATGGAACCTCGTAAGGAGGGAAATGATTACTTCTCTCCCTAGGGAGAGAAATGTTATTTCTCTCACGATTCCGACAACTGAGAAATCTTTCTCTCCCGTTTATGAAAAAAGCACATTTTCGTTGACTTGACATGAATCTTAATATTATTTTTAAACCCACTACATTCTCTACATTTTACCGTATAAATCATCATAATAAAAAAACGCTTTTTTTACATCAGAAACGGAATTTTGTTACCTTTGAAACCGATTTTTTTATGTTTACATCTTAAGTTTAAAAAAATCACAACTTTCTTAAAAAAATTATTCCAATTGAGAAAACGAATTAATTGTGTTAAATCAATGATACATCTGTAAATTGGTTAATTCTCAGAATTTCCTCAATATTCTTTCCATATTTTTAAACCTCACCCGAGTTTTTGCTTTTTTATATCTTTAATTTAAAAAACCGATTCTAATTAAATTGAATTAATTATTAATTATTAATGAATTATGTTAAATCAGTGATACTCCTGCAAATTGGCAGATTCTCAGAATCTTCTGAGAAGTCTGAGTATTTTTTCCACATTTTTAAACCTCACCCAAGTTTTTATGCATCATTAATAAAAAAAATACAGGGATGCGAATTCAAAAACAAATTATCTATGATACATTTGTAGATCAGCACGTTCTCTGAATTTAAGCACCATTTATATTTTTCTATGTTCCTAAACCTCATCTAGAATTCGTATTTACGCATCTGTAATTTAAAAAATCTCGACCTTCTTAAAATATGATTCTGAATGAACAAAAAAACCAAATGAATTATGTTAAATAAATGATACATCTGTAAATTGTAAAGTTCTCAGAATTTTCTGAGCACCCAGTATATTTTTCTATATTGTTAAACCTCAACCGAATTTGTTGTATACAGTATATTTTTTTATCGTGGGCCATAGGATTTCCCATGCTAAAAATTATTCTTTGTTTTAATGTATATTTTATCTAAAAAATTTGAAGAAAATTTTAGTTAGTAATAAATCAATTATTATTCTACAATTTCGCGGTTAAAAAAATGCAGAAAATTTCAACAAAAAAAAAAACGAAGAAATGAAAAATACAGGCCATAGATCTAAAATATAGGCCAAAAAAAAAAAATGCCGGTCTAAAAATTAAAAATTCAAACCAAAAAATTGAAAAATCATGAAAAACGAAAATAATTCGCCATTTTCAGCCCCCAAAATAACTCTAGCTCAAAATAAGTTGCCGACCAGAAACTTGAAAACCTCAGTACCTGGAAGACCCACAACAACATTTAATGGACAAATAGTGTTCAAAATGGTCTCAGTCTTGAAAGAAAAACAAAAAGAATTTTTTGAAAAAATTTTAGTCATGGTTCGGACGATATATATCATCGGATATATATCACGATTTATCACGATATATCACGATATATATCATGATATATATCGTGATATATATTCGACGATATATATCATGGATATTTATGAAATACACAATACCAAAAAATTCCCCCGTTTCTCAAATTTTTCCAGTTGCAGCAATATGAATAGTAAGCATTTGCTCTAATATAAACTAGAGATAGGCAAAATGACTCTTTTTTGTCGGAAATAGTCGATTTTTGAAGTGACTCACGACTCTGTTAAAAATGAAAAAGTCAGTGTGAGCAAAAAAAACAAAAAAAAGGTCCTCACTTTGAAAATTCTTTAATTTATCCCTGAAAACATAGTGAAGAGCTAAAAAGTCCTTATTTCAAAAATTTCTCAGTTTGACGTCAAACATTTTGACAATTTAAATGTTCTTTTTTTACTGTGTTTGTTTGCAATAAATAAATATAATATGAATAAAGTATGTGCATTATATAATTAATAAGTCATATAAACATTAATATTAATGACCAAGAATAAATATCAAGTTGATATATATATATATATATACCGGGTGACCCAGGGATCTGTAAAAGCCCCATAACTTATTTGCTATTTGAGATATCAACTTCTAGTTTTCTTGAACGGGTACCGACACTTATTCTACATATTTTAAAAATATGTATGTTTTTGTACAGGGTGTCCCAATATACATAAAAGAACAAAGTTGTGTTTTTTGAAATGGAACACCCTATATTTTATACTTTATTTTCAACCCTCTTGAGAAGCTGATAAAAATAGTATAAGATAGTATGGGTTTATTATGGACGATTGGTTAGTTATGGGCAAATTGTGGCAAAAACAAGGACACATTGAAAAAATTGCAGAAACGCTCCTAGCAATGCTAGCGTCGTTTTTTATACACTAAAGAATTTTCCACATCATGAAGAATAATACAAATCGACTTTGTTTTATTTTTGTTCATACTGCTATACAGGGTGTCAACATACGCAAAATAATGGATAACTATTTTTTTTCAAATGGAACACCCTATATATCTTGCCACCAATGCATGGAATTTTTAATGAGCTTTCCAATGATGTACAATTTGTATAATGAAATATTAAGGATTCTTGAGATTTATCCATAAAATCATTTTTCTTTTGTCACCTCCTGCTCATTTTTGGATTTTTAGCCAAAACTATGCATTTTCTGAAAAAATAATAAGAGACCAAAGTTGTAGAGCGGAAAATTTTCGATCGATATAGGTCTTTAGACTTTTCCAATAATGTGTGCATTGCCCGCCAGAGTGCGCAAAATCGTGTCCGTATATGCATTTTAGCGTTTTTCTCAATTTTTTTGTTAATTAATTGCACTATACTTTATTTTCCACGTCCTCTAGCAGAAAAACGGGTAATTATAGAATTATTCAAATGACCTACATCGATTGAAAATATTCCTCTCTACAGCTCTTAAAATAAGCAATTTTTGCCCAAAATGCATAGTTTTCGCTAAAAATGCAAAAAACCATTGAAAAACGCAAAAATTGATATATACATTTTCAATTTGCATTTTTAGGGAAAACTGCATTTTTGGCAAAAATTGCTCTTATTAAGAATTGTAGAGCGGAACATTTTCAATCGATGTGGGCTATTTTAATTTCCCTATAATTTCCCGTTTTTCCGCTAGAGGATGCGGAAAATAAAGTATAGTGCAATTTATTAATATAAAATTTGAGAAAAACGCTAAAATGCATATACGGTCACGATTTGCACGCATTATCTTAAAAGTTGAAAGACCTATGTCGATCGAAAATTTTTCGCTCTACAACTTTGGTCTCTTACAATTTTTACAGAAAATGCATAGTTTTGGCTGAAAATCCAAAAATCAGCAGAAGGTGACAAAAGAAATATGTTTTTATTGCTAAATCTCAAGAATCCTTAATATTTTGTTATACAAACTGTATACCATTAGAAAGCTTATTAAAAATGCCATAGATTGGTGGCAACGTATATAGGGTGTTCCATTTGAAAAAAAATAGTTATCCATTGTTTTGCATATGTTGACACCCTGTATAGCAGTATAAACAAGAAAGGACCAAAGCCGATGTGTATTATTCTTCATGACTTGGAAAATTTTCTAGTGTATAAAAAACGATACTAGCTTAGCTAGGAACGCTTCTGCAATGTTTTCAATGTGTACACGTTTTTGCCATAAATTTGCCTATAACTAACCAACCGTCCATAATAGACCCATAGTATCTTATACCATTTTTATCAGCTTCTTAAGGGGATTAAAAATAAAGTATAAAATATGGGGTGTTTCATTTAAAAAAACATAACTTTGATCTGTTATTTATACTGGGACACCCTGTACAAAAACATACATATTTTTAAAATATGTAGAATAAGTGTCGGTACCACTTCAAGAAAACTAGAAGTCGATATCTCAAATAGCAAAAAAGGTATGGGGCTTTTACGGATCGCTGGGTCACCCGGTATATACAGTGCGAGTCTCCAACTTGGAATAAATTCAGTAAATCAAACAAAGTTTATTTTTCGGAAATATGCTCGGACACGTCGATTAGTATTTTAAATTGCGCTCTTTTTGTTGTAATAAAATTTTATACAGCGAGTCCCAAATTTGAGATATGACTCCATAGCCAATCATCATTAAAATTTCGATTTTGTGGGTTTCAGTTAAGTACGGCATGTTAGTATAATTTTTCGACCAACGGTGAACAACAGTCAACACAACAATGGAACGACTAATACTCTCCTCACTCGAATATGCGTGGAATGCGATGCTACACTTCTTACTTGTTTTTATAACTAAACGTCAAAATGATAAACGTCAGTTTGAAAAAAAAATGACAAACCAGCACGTTTTGGCATTCCACTTTTAAAATGCATAAAAATTCGATTAAGGTGACTTGATTTCTTCATTCTACAAATTTGATAATGTTTGTTAAATATCTTCTAAATGACAGGAAATAAAAATTTGAAATTTGGCACACTTGTGTAACTTGATATACTCTTTAAAAATAGTGATAAAAAAATTAGGGTTGCTATTAAAAAAAATAGTCGATGACGTCATATCTCAAATTTGGGACACGCTGTATAAAATTTTATTACAACAAAAAGAGCGCAATTTAAAATACTAATCGACGTGTCCGAGCATATTTCCGAAAAATAAACTTTGTTTGATTTACTGAATTTATTCCAAGTTAGAGACTCGCACTGTATATATATATATACCGGGTGACCCAGGGTTCTGTAAAAGCCCCATAACTTATTTGCTATTTGAGATATCGACTTCTAGTTTTCTTGGACTGGTTCCGACACGTATTCTACATATTTTAAAAATATGTATGTTTTTGTACAGGGTGTCCCAATATACATAACAGAACAAAGTTATGTTTTTTTAAATGGAACACCCTATATTTTATACATTATTTTCAACCCTCTTGACAAGCTGATAAAAATAGTATAAGATAGTATGGGTTTATTATGGACGGTTGGTTAGTTATGGGCAAATTTGTGGCAAAAACAAGGACACGTTGAAAACATTGCAGACGCGTTCCTAGCAAAGATAGCATCATTATTTATACACTAGAAAATTTCCCACATCATAAAGAATAATACATATTGGCTTTGGTTCTCTTTTATTCATTGTGCTATACAGGGTGTCGACATACGCAAAACAATGGATAACTATTTTTTTTCAAATGGAACACCCTATATAATTTGCCACCAATCTATGGCATTTTTAATAAGCTTTCCAATGATATATAGTTTGTATAACAAAATATTAAGGATTCTTGAGATTTATCAATAAAAACATATTTCTTTTGTCACTATCTGCTGATTTTTGGATTTTTAGCCAAAAATATGCATTTTCAGGAAAAATTATAAGAGATCAAAGTTGTAGAGCAAAAAATTTTCGGTGGACATAGGTCTTTAAACTTTTAAGATAATGCGTGCATGCCCGCCACAGCGCGCAAAATCATGACCGTATATGCATTTAGCGTTTTCTTTTCAAATTTTTTATTAATAAATTGCACTATACTTTATTTTCCGCACCCTCTAGCAGAAAAACGGGAAATTATAGGAAAATTCAAATGGTCCATATCGATTGAAAATGTTCCGCTGTACAACTCTTAATAGAAGCAATTTTTGCCAAAAATGCATAGTTTTCCCTAAAAATGCAAATTAAAAATGTATACATCAATTTTTGCGTTTTCCAATGGTTTTTTGCATTTTTAGCGAAAACTATGCATTTTGGGCAAAAATTGCTTCTTTTAAGAGTTGTAGAGCGGAATATTTTCAATCGATGTAGGTCATTTGAATATTTCTATAATTACCCGTTTTTCTGCTAGAGGACGTAGAAAATAAAGTATAGTGCAATTAATTAACAAAAAATTTGAGAAAAACGCTAAAATGCATATACGGTCACGATTTTGCGCACTCTGGCGGGCAATGCACGCATTATTGGAAAAGTCGAAAGACCTATATCGATCTAAAATTTTCCGCCCTACAACTTTGTTCTTTTATTATTTTTAAAAAAAATGCATAGTTTTGACTGAAAATCCAAAAATGAGCTGGAGGTGACAAAAGAAAAATGTTTTTATGGATAAATCTTAAGAATCCTTAATATTTCATTATACAAATTGTACATCATTGGAAAGCTTATTAAAAATTCCATGCATTGGTTGCAAGATATATAGGGTGTTCCATTTGAAAAAAAAATAGTTATCCATTATTTTGCGTATGTTGACACCCTGTATAGCAGTATGAACAAAAAAGAACCAAAGCCGCTTTGTATTATTCTTCATGATGTGGAAAATTCTTTAGTGTATAAAAAACGACGCTAGCATTGCTAGGAGCGCTTCTGCAACTTTTTCAACGTGTCCTTGTTTTTGCCACAAATTTGCCCTTAACTAACGAATCGTCCATAATAGACCCACACTATCTTACACTATTTTTATCAGCTTCTCAAGAGGGTTGAAAATAAAGTATAAAATATAGGGTGTTCCATTTAAAAAAACATAACTTTGTTCTGTTATGTATATTGGGACACCCTGTACAAAAACATACATATTTTTAAAATATGTAGAATAAGTGTCGGAACCAGTCCAAGAAAACTAGAAGTCGATATCTCAAATAGCAAATAAGTTATGGGGCTTTTACAGAACCCTGGGTCACCCGGTATATATATATATATATATATATATATATATATATATATATATAGGGTGGGATGACTTTGAAAATATGGAATTGCGAAAAGGATAATTCTTGAGCTGTATTTTTGAAAAATGTGCAAACATATATGGGAGAGCAGAAGACTGGGACGCGTTTCATCGTTATTACGAATCATCAGCCAGTCATATCTGCAACCTCACACACATGTTTGCACATTTTGGAAGTGATATTTATGCGGTCTGGATGGACGGTGCCGCTGGAAATCGTATTCGCAACTATACGAGTAATTGGTTATTGAGAGAGTGTGTCTTGAGCAATAATTTCACTAATTAAATTGTTATTGAGAAGACCTTTCCTACGTTCTGATACAGTTGCCCGTGGAGAGATGAATTCTTCCAGCATTATTGTAGAATAGAACAATTCGACACACTCTCTCAATAACCAATTACTCGTATAGTTGCGAATACGATTTCCAGCGGCACCGTCCATCCAGACCGCATAAATATCACTTCCAAAATGTGCAAACATGTGTGTGAGGTTGCAGATATGACTGGCTGATGATTCGTAATAACGATGAAACGCGTCCCAGTCTTCTGCTCTCCCATATATGTTTGCACATTTTTCAAAAATACAGCTCAAGAATTATCCTTTTCGCAATTCTATATACCGGGTGTGGCACTTAAGACGCCTCGGACCATAGCTCCTTTACGATAAAAGCTATCGGAAAAAATCTAAGAACAAAGTGGTGCATAGTTACCGTCGCTATGTTTCAAAAATATTTCTAATCATCAGTGGCGTGCCGTACTCCAGTGGCGTACCAAACTTATGTTTTTTTAAATGGAATGCCCTATTTTTTATTGCAGATTTGGAAAGTGCTCGACGAGTACTTATTTTTTTATCTAACATGTTATACCCTTTACTTTAGCGGTTTCGCTGTTATAACCCCTTTCTTTCAAAATTGCGCCCCATTTTTGAGATTTTTTTGTAGAGAAACTAATTGACGCCGGCGCCTAAATTTTGAATTGAGGTACAGGTTAAGACCTCGTATACCTTCACATAATTTTTTTTCGGGTAATTTATGGAAAAATAATAATTTTTGATTGATCTTCGCATGTTGTCATTTTTTCCGAAAATTTCAAATGGCACCCCCCTAAAAAAATTACGGCGTTGTACAGCCAAAACTCTAAATTTTTCATTGGTGTAAAAAAAATTACACATTGCATAATAAAATTTCGGAGAAAAAAGGAATTTCATCGCAAATGTCGGGAAACGTTTTCCGTTCCCAAGTGTGCAATGAGAAAACAAAAGATTGGTAATTGTCAAAGTAAATTATTAGACGTCAGTAGCAGCCATAAGTCATTTTTGATAAACGTTCTAAAAATGTTCCGAACTCAAGAGGAAATGGTTGACATGATATTTATTCTTGGAGAATGTAACACGAATTGTTTCTTGGCATCACGAGTGTACGCTGCGAGATATCCGCACAGGGCACATCCAAATGAACGTGGGTTTCAAAAAGTGTTGGAGAGATTTACTACTACGGGAAGTGTGAAATGGCCAAGGAGAGTTAGAAAGAAGGCAGTTATTGCCGAAAATAATGAACTGCAGGTTCTGGAGGCAGTTATTGAAGATCCTCATACCAGTATCCGTGATATTAGTAGGAATCACGATATTTCAACGCGATCCGTACATCGTGTTCTTAAAAAGTACAAATTCCGTCCATTTAAGATTCAACTGCACCAAGAATTGCAACCTCAAGATTTTCATGCGAGGCAAGATTTCTGCATGTGGGCTATCAACAAAATTGAGCAGGAGGAATCATTTCTTATGCGCGTATTATTTTCTGATGAAGCAACGTTCCATAGAAATGGGCATGTCAATCGCCACAACTACCATTATTACGCCGATGAAAACCCACAAGCCATGCGAATGATAAACCACCAGCAAAGATGGTCGCTGAATGTTTGGGGAGGCATACTTGGAGAACACCTTTTGGGTCCTTATTTCATCGAGGGGCACCTGAACGGCAACAGTTATTTGAGGTTCCTTCGCGACGACTTGGATGATCTCTTGGAAAATGTCCCTCTAGCCGCTCTTCGACAGATAGTTTTCCAGCACGATGGAGCTCCTGCACATAATAGCTGTGTCGTTCGGGAATTTCTCGATGAAACGTTTCCGGACTCCTGGATTGGTCGTGAGGGTCCTGTGAGGTGGCCGCCAAGATCACCAGACCTCACTCTCCTTGACTTCTTCCTTTGGGGCCATATCAAAGACGAGGTTTACAGGATGGTACCAACTACTGTCGAGGATATGAGGCAGAGAATCCGCGCGGCTTTCCGCGGAATATCACCAGAAGTCCTTAGGACAGTGTCTAGAGCCTGTGAGTCGAAGTTGCGGTTATGCCTCCAGCAGGAAGGTCGTCATTTCAAACATTTAGTTTAAGTTGTTAAATTTTCTTTATCTGCATTTTTCATATCATGTTGAATAAATAGGTACATACTATTATGTTGACCGTATTTGTGTATTTATTGCCTCATGGCACACTTGGGAACGGAAAACGTTTCCCGACATTTGCGATGAAATTCCTTTTTTCTCCGAAATTTTGTTATGCAATGTGTAATTTTTTTTACACCAATGAAAAATTTAGGGTTTTGGCTGTACAACGCCGTAATTTTTTTAGGGGGGTGCCATTTGAAATTTTCGGAAAAAATGACAACATGCGAAGATCAATCAAAAATTTTTTTTTTCCATAAATTACCCGAAAAAAAAATTATGTGAAGGTATACGAGGTCTTAACCTGTACCTCAATTCAAAATTTAGGCGCCGGCGTCAATTAGTTTCTCTACAAAAAAATCTCAAAAATGGGGCGCAATTTTGAAAGAAGGGGTTATAACAGCGAAACCGCTAAAGTGAAGGGTATAACATGTTAGATAAAAAATAAGTACTCGTCGAGCACTTTCCAAATCTGCAATAAAAAATAGGGCATTCCATTTAAAAAAACATAAGTTTGGTACGCCACTGGAGTACGGCACGTCACTGATGATTAGAAATATTTTTGAAACATAGCGACGGTAACTCTGCACCACTTTGTTCTTAGATTTTTGTCGATAGCTTTTATCGTAAAGGAGCTATGGTCCGAGGCGTCTTAAGTGCCACACCCGGTATATATATATATATATATATCCGATATATTGATATTTATATAAATATCGGATATTTTCTGAACCCTGATTTTAGTCAAAAAGTAACCAAAAAGTAAAAAAAAAATATCGCTCATAAAAAAAACAGCGGACAAAAAATAGAAAATTTAGAAAAAAAGAAATAAGGCTAAAAAAATAAGAATTTAGGCCAAAATATCAAAATCCGGGCTTAACGATAAAAAATGAAAACAAGAAGATTGAAAATTCAAGTACGAAAATTACCATTTTCAGCACTCGGGGTGATTAGCCCCAGAAAACATAGGAAAAAACTCAAAATTAGCTCTGTAGCAAAGAAAATTTGCACTCGATGATTTGAAATTTTTTGAAAATATATTACTTGAAGGTTTCGCTTCAAATAAACTTCAATTATTCAAAAATTGTCTACTTTTTATTTCCTGAAAACAACGACATGCTCCTGCAGAAAACAAAGGAATAAACTCAACATTTTCTCTGTAGTGAAGGAAATTTGCACTCAATGTTTTAAAAAATTGTAAAAAATGAATCACTTCTAGAATCCAAAATTACTAAAACTATGCACAAAGAGTGTACTTTTCATTACTTGTAAAAAAATTTGCAATATTGCTACTGAAAACAACAGGAATTGACTCAAAACTGCACTGGAGGGAACGGAAATTGCACTCAATGTTTTGAAAAATCGTAAAAAAAATCACTTGCAGAATTAGCTCTTAATTAAGGTAAAAAACTAGGAGTAAAATATAAGCACAAACAATCGAAAATTTAGACAAATATCAAAAAATGGCGGTTAAAAAAATGCAGACCAAAAATCCGAAAATTTCAACAAAAACAAAATCAAAAAGAGTAACCAAAATAAAGAATATTTCGGGCAAAAAAACGAAGAAATGAAAAATACAAGTCAAACATCTACAATATGGACCAAAAAAATCAAAAATGCTGGTCTAAAAATAAAAAATGCAAACCAAAAAAATTGAAAAATCAAGGAAAACAAAATTCATTTTCAATTTTTAGCTCCTAAACCCTTTAGCTCAAAATTAGTTGCCGACCAGAAACTCGAAAACGGTAGTCAAAACGTAACCAAAAAGTAAAAAAATTCGCCCATAAAAAATAATAATTCAAGTTAGAAAATCTGAAATGAAGGGTTATAAATCAGAAACTGTACTTGAAAATATCGGCAAAAAATACAAACTTGCATATAATAGGCAATGATTTAGGTTAAAAAAATCTAAAATATAGGATACAAAATTAAAAACTTTGACCAAAAATTCGATCCTAAAAATCAAAATTGACCAAAAATCCGAAAATTTTAACAA
This sequence comes from Ocypus olens, assembly GCA_910593695.2. Classification (NCBI taxonomy): domain Eukaryota; kingdom Metazoa; phylum Arthropoda; class Insecta; order Coleoptera; family Staphylinidae; genus Ocypus; species Ocypus olens. The sequence goes on along the minus strand of OU343058.1, from coordinate 22,959,997 downwards.
AAACATTTAGAAGAAAATTATTTTCTTTGTTATTATTTATATATTTATTATTTATTTGTAAAGACACATTATTCAAAATTAGTCTGTCAAAATTTCAACCATCTGTTGCAATAAATGTGGATTTCAATGCAAATTTCTGAAAAATGCGCCTTATTGGTCATCAAAATTTGCTTTTTAGTGCAACCATTCTTGTTGCGGCAAACTTGCGATTATTTTCTTTGTCAATTTGTAAAGACACATGATTCCGAGTTAGTTTGTCAAAATTTCAACCATCTGTAGCAATAAATGTAGAATTGGGCTTTTTTTGTTACCAAAATTTGCTTTTCAAGTGCAACCATTTTTGTTGCGGTAAACATCTGATTATTTTTTGACGAAATTTATAAAGGGACATTATTCAAAATTGGTCTGTCAAAATTTTAACCATCTGTTGAATTCTCAAGTGAATTTCTGAAAAATTTGCCTTTTTGGTGATCAAAATTTGCCTTTTAGTGAAACCATTTTTGTTGTGGTAAACTTGCGATGATTTTCTTTGAAAATTTGTAAAGACGCATTATTCAGAATCAGTCAAAGTTTAAACTATCTGTTAAAATAAATGTGCAATCCCTATTTGTATTTTGAAAAATGCGCCTTTTGGTCATAAAAATTTTCTTTTTAGTGCAACCATTTTTGTTGTGGTAAACTTGCGATTGCTTTCTTTGGAAATTTGTAAAAACACATTTTTCAGAAATAGTCTCTCAAAATTTTAACCATCTGTTGAAATTAATGTGGAACTTTCACGCGGTGTTTAACGTTTAAAATTTTTTTTTAAGAATCAGTTAAAAATTCTTGCTGAGCGTGAGTCTACAGGTAGTGCCATGGTTCCGTGGCTCTATATAACGAGCCGCCCCTGAAATGAATTGATAAATGGTGGTGCTAGGGTTTGGTTTTAGGTGGTATATTGGGATTGCGAGGAATGCAGAGGAGGTTTAGGATGTCACGGTCACAGAGGCCTGCATGGGCCGGGCTTTGGCCCGGCCCGGAAAAAAATACGGTACGGCCCGGCCCGGCCCGATGTCGGGCCGGGCCGGGCCGTACCGTATTTTTCAAACTCCGGGCCGGGCCGGGCCGGGCCGGGCTTGGATGAATTTAATTTTATTATAATTTGGAAAGCAACAACTAAGTGAATTGAAAAACATGTTATTAATATGAATTAACATGTATTTTTGGAATTTTAAGGAGTACATAGGTCCAGTAATTTTATTAATTTAATTCAACATTTTTCGGAGACGGGCCGGGCCGGGCCGGGCTTTGAATATTCAGCTCCGGGCCGGGCCGGGCCAGGCCCGCAACACATTTTCGTTGCAACGGGCCGGGCCGGGCCGGGCCGGGTTTTAAATTTTCACTGTCGGGCCGGGCCGGGCCGGGCTTTCAAAAACCCGCTTCTGCAGGGCTCTGGTCACGGATATGGGGATTAGTGGCAAATTTGGTGGCTATTTAAAAACGTATAATAACTTACTTAAAATAAATCTCTTTCATTAATATATATAATGTTTAACAGGACATCTTTGGCAGGTCATCTCTATTCTTTAATTCAATTAAAATTTAATTCAATGTAGAGATTTCATTTTTAAAGAAAATTTTTCCGCACACAATTTTTGCTGCTTTCATTGTAGATATCTTCGGTCGGTGGACGTCCTTGAAAACGTTTAGGACTTGTTACTGCCCCAATCTCCGTACACTCACTGATTGTGTGAAACTCCGTACTTCTAGCCAATCCTAAATATAATGTATGTTTATGATTTGATTCCATATTGCAATAACTTGCGCCACACTTACCTAATGAATCGACAATTTTGTGTACGACTGCAGTGGGTTTTAAAGCTTCTTATATTAAAGTTTTATTTAAGATAATTTTGAATTGTTCTTCCTCGGGCGTTAATGCTCCAAAATCCAACCATTTCCGTTTCTTGGGGGCCGAAAATGACACCAAACTTGTGCCGGGTATATATCCATGGTTAAAAATAAAATAACTATTTCCAAGAAAATCGCGGGATAAGAGGAATCGATTCTTACACTATCAACGGAAGAAATAACTGGCTAAAAACACAAAAACTGAGGCGAAACGCGTGGAACCGGTGGAACACAAGGAACGGCGAGAGATCAGCTGATCATAACAACGGACATTACTGTTTTAAGCAATTTGGGCCTGTGTAAAAACGGCGCCCGTTTGGCCAATCAGAACAACGTATTTTCGCGGCTATAATTTGATTTAATCCGCCTGGGTATTAAATGAGGTATAGTTCAGATTCTTGATGGTCGACGCATATATTTGTTTGCTTATTCCCGTCGACGAACTGCACTGTAATGATGACGTCCAACAGTAAGAATCCGATGGGAAATAATAATTTATAATTTACGCGGTCTTATTAAAGTACGTCAACGTATTTAATAACAATGCAATGTATTCCTCGACGTTCTGGAACACTGGTGATTTAAGTAATCATTTGTATGCAAATGTTTATGACTGGACATTTTTTTTGTTCGTTTCCGTTCAGTTGTATGCACACATAATATTTACATTATAAAAGAGCATCCAATTGAGTTCAAATTGAGAAAGGTATTGAAATATTTCCCTTGATTTCTGTGTTTGTAACTCGCAAATTACGCGCAAATACGACCACTTTGAGCCGGTGACAAGTTGGGCTAAAATTGTTGAAATCGACTTAATTTCTAATTCCGAAATTTACTAATATAATTCTATTTGGCCCTGCACTTAGTGATAAGTAACAGACGGGAAATGTGATGATGCGTGGTATTGAAAAGTGCGTTACTGATAACCACCTAATATTAAATGCGGAGAAAACTAATTGTATTTAAACAAATTGGTAATAACCTGACTTGTTGCAGAAAGCATTAGATAAATACAATAAAACGAAATGTAGCCTGAATATATGAATATTCAACCTGTTCGTTAATCTGCAAGCAAAAAATTAAGTCTTACTAAGACTATAAACAAATACCTTATTGAAACAACTACTTCCCTGGCTAGTGCCATGCCGGATATTGAATGATACAAAAGAAATTTGCATGTTATTACTAGTACTACTAGCGAAATAACATTGGTTTAAGATCGCTTATTTCTACCCACAGAACTAACTTGAAAATTAAACTAAATTGAATTTGAAAACTTTAAACTATAAAAACTGAACCCTAAAATATGTTAAAATTAAGTAAAAAGCCATCTGCAGACGCGTTCGAGATTTATCTCTCATCAGTGCAGCTTCGCATTTAAATTGAATGTTAAATAATAAAATACACTTACGTGAAGGTGATCGTATTTATTTCAAAACAAACCCAAAAAACGTTAACCCCACAACATATCTCTTTAAATAACATAATATATGCTTTCGCAAATTATATAAAACACTGAACTATGAATCAAATATAGAGCATTTAATTAGTAAAATCGGCAAAGCAACTTACGGCTTTAGAATATTATCCAAAAACATAAATGAGAAAATATGAGGAATATTTTACTGTGCCTATTAGGGTGACCGCAAAAAATCTATATCGGAATTTTGGTCGTCTGGACCCCACAAAACGATTCCCTTTTCCAGATATTGAGATAGCCGAAATTTGAGCTCGATTAAACGAAGTTAACCCATGCCGCTCATTGCTCAAAGTTTGAAATAATCCAAATTTTTGGCCAAAAAGTTGACACATGGAGCCATAACTCCAGAACGGTAAAAAATAAAAACACGCTTAATATCTCAAAAGAAAGCTAATGTTGTTCTTCAAAATTTATACTCTATACAACATTGTTGTTATTTTAAGTCAAACCTAGTTACAACAGCCTTTAGCCCTAAAAACGTGACCTGGTGCCACTAGGAGCATACTTCGTATATTTTGTTATTAAGTGATAAATTTTGCTTTTTTTGTATATTTTTAAGTTTAAAGTAGAAATATAATAAAAAATACGTTATACTGATAAGTCTAATGACATTTTTTATTTTAAAATATAAAAATTATTAGGTATATAATACATACAAAACAGACACAGAAAAAATACAGACGTGGTACCTACATGAGTTAATAATTTTACATAGTTATCTAATCTGTTCTAGAGCTTTTGTTAAAGTAGTTTTTGAAACGTCAGGATATAATGCTCGGAATTTGGTTACAACTTGCAGGACGTATTGCTTTTGGTCTTCATCTTTTGTCAGAAGGTCGTTAAAGTCGGTTATTAATTTAACACCACGCTCAGCCATATCATTAACTACATTTAATGTTTTGACAATTGTCAGTCCTTCTTGGAAGTCATTATCTTGAGGCCAGGTGTTTGGATGTTGTCTTAGGAAATCTGTTTTTATATTAAATCAGTCAAAGAATGTAAACATTTCTTTGGTAAGTAAATTTACCAATCCTCCATCAACTACCTCTTTTATTTTTCTTTCCTAACTTTTCGATTTACAACCCTAGTGTGCTCTGATGGTTCATCTGTGCTACTGAGCAATTTATTAGCCATTAACAACTTTTCATCGTCTGTAATGGTGGGATAAAAAAACGATAATCCCACGAACTCTGCATTCAAATACCACAAATGATTCGAAAATTTGGTCAGGGCTATTTCTGCTATTTCGTTGTCACATTCTTTATAGTCTAACAGACTATGCAAAATACCTAAATCTTGCTTTGGTGCAAGATGAGCTTTTGGAGCATTGGACCAAGCTTTACAATAAATTTTAACTAGGAAAACAAATGGCACGCACAGAACTTTCTTCTTCTTTAAACATCTTAAATTGACGACGAAAAATGAACATTTTTAAGCAGTAAACAGCCTTTGCCATCCACCTAGCGTGATGAATGGCTCCTGCAGTTCTGAAACCCACAACATTGCCGTCTAGTGATCCAACAAGTACGAGAACCAACTGCAACAGCTCCTTGTAGTCATCTCTGGGGTGGCTCTCAGTTAATTTTGTCTCGAATTCAGCAGTAACATGTGCAATTACTTCTGGAGTTAGCTGCTTTTGTATTAGATTGTCACTGATACCTGTGTCGTATTTTCCTTTGTCTATCTTGGGCCCCGCAGTGAAAATGTCTGGATGAGGTCCAGTGGTTGACCCCATTTTTGCGTCGAATACGCCTTTTAACAGAATTTCCAAGATATGGTGACGGCAAGCTAGGTATACCAATTCTCTTCCCAACATTTGCTCCAATATGACGCATGCTCCTTTGAGTCTTCCCGTGTTTGATGCTGTAGTGTCGAAGCACATCGCCTTGACGGTGTTGGGAAGACGCCATTCCTGTAGGCATACATATACGGCTACGGCTTGCTCCTCTCCAGAGCTGTTTGCTGTTACAGGAACTTGCAGCAGCTGTTCCTTTTCGCCATAGGTATGAAATAGCGATAGCTATTTGCTCACTTTGTTCATTTTTTAAAACACCCGGCAAAAGTTTACCGTCCCATTGGGCTCTTTTTCAGGAATGTTTACTTTATCTAAAAAAATTTTAGTATAATGTTCTCTGAACATTTGCCTTCTAGAATTTAATAAAGTTTTCGAGACTTTGTACTCAAGAGGGTCAAGGTTTAGTGCTTCTAGAGTAGCTATTAAAATTTTCGTGGCATTTCTGTCGGATACCTTACATCGATCCAACAAAATGGACAATTTCATGTTTAAAATCTCTTTGACGCCCCTTGCAAATGAAACTTTCACCCTCTTGCTCTCAGATGGTCCTGGATCTTCTGCAGCTTCTTCAGGGATGTCCATTTTCTCCAAGCTCTCAAGTTCCTGGTAGATGCTGTCCTCTTCAGTGTCTTCTTCTTCTTCTCCTTCTTCGAACATGTCTTCATCATCCATCTCTAAGAAGCAACAAAAGAAAGAGAAAAAGACTATAAAAACTTGCCGTTTTAGCAGAATAGTAATAATACATTAAGGTACTAAATTACCTGCTTCTAATTATTAAGAGGTATTATTTAAAAAATATAAACTCACTCATAAAGATGCCAAATGATGCTCTCATGTACAATTTTCTTTTAATTGTAATGAAACTATTTACTTATTTGTTTTTGTCCTATCTATTTTTTAGAATAATAATGATAAAAGAACTCACCAATATCAAAAGTTTCTTCTTGGATTTGTCGGTTCATTTTTGCAAGTTCCTTTTGCGCCTTGATTTCTTCAGCTCGAGACAACTTGAGATCCACTCCAGTCATGGAACCTGGGCGTCCCTTCTGCTTCTGTTTCACGAGAAACGCCTTATCTTCTTCCGATTTCATCAGAGCCAAGGCATCTTGTTGAGTAATATCAAAGAGATCATCCAACTTTCCAACAAAGTGTTTAAATTTGTTCTTGGCCGTTTCCGATGTTTTCTTCCGGTGTTTTTGAAGAGTTCTCCACTCGGCGTGAAGTTTTTCCAGCTTAGTAATTGCATCTTGCTCATGTTTAGTCGGGAATCGAGCTTTCTCCCAAAAAATGAACACTTCTCGTATGGTAAGTTTTGCTGATTTTCTTACAGTTAATTTCACAGTACGTAAATTATAAAATAAAGCACACAAAACTTGACGATTTGAGGGTAGTTTACAACCGGTGATCTGGTGAATGGGATAGCCCACAAGAAATATTTTATCCTTGGTCCGGCTTTCTACACCTGATGTGGATGCCATTTCAGAGTCTAATAGGTAAATAACAGTTAACTTGAAAAATGAAACAAAATATATTACAAACTTTAATTTCAATAAAATGTTTTCAAATGTCTTTTAAAATAATACCATAATACTTATAAAAACAATTACACACACACACACTTGGAAAATTAAAAAAAAAAACGTAAAAATATCTTCACTAGATAATTGTTCGATCTAACCACCTCAAAGGCACTTTAGAAAATAAACTGAATAAATAAAAGGTCGGTTGTATGCTGAGGTAAAATCACTATCCCTAAAATAGAAATTAGATGCACCCTCCTTTTTACCCGTCAAACGGGTCTTTCTTTGGTAAACTAGTCAGGTAATCTCCATATAATAAAATATTGAATTTGAACAAAAGGCTCTTTATGTTTGAAAATAGAGTTCCAAAATACTTTTTAACAAAAAAATGTTAATTCCGAGACACATTATGTAAAAACCCTTAAAATTCTTAGAATACTCCCAAACTGGTTCCTATTGGTACCAGGTCACGTTTTTCGGGTCAAAGGCTGTTGTAACTCTGTTTGGCTTAAAATAACAACAATTATGTATAGAACATAAATTTTGAAGAACAACATTAGCTTTCTTTTGAGATTTTAAGCGTGTTTCTATTATTTACCGTTCTGGAGTTATGGCTCCATATGTCAGCTTATTGGCCAAAAATTTGAATTTTTTTAAACTTTGACGGACGAGCGGCACGGGTTAACGTCTTTTAATCGAGCTCAAATTTCGGCTATCTCAATATCTGGAAAGGGGAATCGTTTTGTGCCTATATATACTCAAATATAAGGTATGGTGTGCTTTTCTGGGGTAATATTTTATGTTCGACTGTTCATTTGTACTTTAAAAGAACATTTCACTTAAATTTAACAAAATAAAAAGTAACCTCAATAAAAATCAAAAATTTAAAAAATGTACACTGCACTGGATTCAAGAATTCCAGACAGCCAATATAATTTTATGAAATGATTTCCCCATTTACGAAGTTATAAACATTGTTTACAAATAATATCCATTTAATAATATAATTATACTTGACTTATTATGGGGATTTTCAGAAAATGTACTGCCAACCTTTCGACTTTCTGATCTCACTGTATAAGAAGCCCTACTCTTAAATTATAAACAGTGTCTTTATAACGGGTGTCCGAAAAGGTTTTTACTATTTCAAGGTCATATTTCACGAGAACTGTTAGGAGTGGTAGGATCTGACCAGTTGTAATCGTGAGCGTGTCTCTCGCAATTTTATTAGGTTGGTGCGTATGAAATGTCGGATTTTCTTTACATGTGAACGTTTGTCTCTCTGTTTTTGTTATGCATTTGTTTTTGACATAACCTGGTTTATAGTCGTACTGTCCATTGCCAGAGTCACATTTTAGCAAAGAAGATTTTCTCAAAAGTGTTCCCTTTTGTTAATTGCTTTGAATTTTGCACCGATATGAATTCAACCGATATTCGTGTAATTTTCTTATATGAGTATAAACTTGGTAATAATTCTGCAAAAGCTGCACGCAATATAAACCAGGCGTTTGGGGAGAATACTGTGAACGATTGAAAAATTTCAGTCTGGTGATTTTTTCCCTGCAAAATGAACCGCGTGGAAGACCCAAAACGTCTGTGAAAAATTATGCTCTGAAAGCATTGGTGGAAACGAATCCAACTGTTTCTTTAAGGGAACTTGCAGCACCCACCTTATTCACCGGATCTTTCGTCAACCGACTTTCATTTATTTAAACATTTAGAACTGTTTTTACCGGCTAAACAGTACGAAAATGAAGACAGGCTGAAAAATGCCATATCAGAGTTCATTGATTCTAAAGATCAGAATTTCTTCAAGACAGGCATCTATGCATTAAAATCTCGTTGGTAGAAGTGTATTGAAGCAAATGGAGCATATTTTTATTAAATAAACAGCGTTTGGAAAAAGATATGCAGTTTAATATATTCACTTAAGAATTGGACATTTCATTCGCACCAACCTAATAGTAACAATGGAGCGGTACATGGGGCCGCAACGCGCTTTTTATGTAAAAGCATTTTATCAAAACAACAATTCTTGCGTCCAAGTTCGTAGCCTTTATCGTGCACATTTTAATTTACACGACATAAATCAAGTTCCGACGCGTCCTTGATCCGAAATTGGGTTACAAAGTTCGAAGCAGAAGGCACAACAGTGAGTAACAATCATGTCGGCCGGCCCAGAGCCGGTAGGAGCAGGGAAAACATCGAGCGTGTTCATGCAGCAGTAAGGCGAACGCCCGTCGTTCAATAAGAATAGTCGCGACCGCCCTTACTTTATCAAAATCGACTGTTCACACAATATTACGGAAGGACTTAAAGTTTCATCCATTCAAAATTCAAATTGTGCAGGCATTAAAAGTGGAAGTTTATAAAATTGTCCAGTATATGTTACGGAACTTCGACAATTTCAATAACATTCTGTTTAGTGATGAGGCTCATTTTTATTTAAACGGAACCGTAAATAAACAAAATTGCTGATATTGGAGTGATAACAATCCAAGGGAAAAACATCAGCAACCCCTACATAGTCCCATAGTGACAGTGTGGGCAGCAATGTCTGCACATGGAATCATTGGTCCCTTTTTTTTGAAGATGGAAATCAACGCAGTGTCACCGTTAACTCTAATCGTTATAGGCAATGCTGGAAAATTTTCTTGAACCCGAATTGCAAAATTTTGATGGCTTCAACCAAGACGCTTGGTTTCAGCAGGATGAGGCGATTGCTCACACTGCGAATCTTACCATGCAGGTCGTTCGAAGGATGTTTCCAGGGAAGGTCATTTCAAAAAATGGCGATATCAATTATCCTCCCAGAAGTCTCGATTTAACTGTCATGGATTTTTTTTGTGAGGGTTCCTTAAGTCAAAGGTTTGGACTGACATTCCTGCAAATCTGAATCAGTTGAAGCAAAGAATTCGCGATGAAATTCGAACAATTCCACAAGAAGTCTGTGTCCGAGTGTTCGCCAATTTCAAAGAGAGTTTGGAGGAGACGGTGCGCGTGAAGGGACACCACCCGACTGCATAATTTTCCACATTTTGTGGTGAATTTTAAAAATAAAAAATGTTAATGCAATTTAAAACTGAATGAGTTATATTTTTTTTAATAGTAAAAACCTTTTCGTACACCCGTTATTAAGCGTTTACTGTAGAAACAGAAATTTTATAATTATTTCCATTTCATTAGGCTCATTCCACGTGAAATCACCCAATGGCCACTGCTCTCATGTCTCAGATTTTTCTATTTTTTTGTTGTCAGCAAGTATATTATGAAAAACCATTACATTTTTTTCAAAATTTTTGGATCATGGGGTCACTTTGAAATTTGACGCAATTTAACAACACGGCACCAACGGACAAGGTGGCTTTTATGGTGGCTTTAATAACTGTAACTTTGTTGTTTATAGACCTATTTAGTTCATTTTGGTGTCATTTGAAAGACAAAAGTGTAAACTACAAAATAGAATTTGTAAAATTATGGAAGCTTACATATACCCTTTACAAATGTGCAATAAAATAATTTTTTTAATTGCAACGAAATGTAAGATTTTTCGGACTGCTTTTAGGCCGTGAAATATCACTTTTGAGGACTAGGCTTTAAAAATGCTTATTTATGTCTAGGCTGTAAAAGTAATGAGACAATCAGGTGAGACTTCACGGTCTACGTCATGTTATTTCGCCAATCGGATGAGAGACCGCGTCGACCAATAGAAGCCGCCCGGAAATTTGTTTGACATTACAATGCATGTTTCGCTTAATTGAGAGTTGCCTTCGAATTTCCCGAGTCGCGGAATGGTGGTGAAATTTGCTTGCCGTGACCGGCTCCTGGTAGCCCGGCAATCAACGTTTAAACGCCGTCAACCGGCGCATTTATTTCCTGGCACAGTAAAACGAGAGACTTTCCTTCAGATGTTGCATGTGGATGAAGCCCAATAACGGCTTCTGCGAAGTATTAACAACCCCGCGTAAGTTTTTTTCGAGCACCGTGTGTTTGCCTAACTTTCCTACGTAATTGAACCCGAGCAGCAATCGGAAAAATGATCTAAAAGGATTTAGAAGTTACGTTTTATGTAAGTTTGATTTATACCTTACCCGCTGATGCCATTTTGTTAAATTGCATCAAATTTCAAAATGACCCACAGACCCCAGTTTTGACATTGAAATTCTGAAAAAAATCTTTACCATTTTTCATTATTATGAGGGCAACGAGATTTTCTTATTTTGGGTGATTTGAAATGAAATGAGCCATTACTTTTATTTAACTCTGAACAGATGCTTCTACACGATTCTATTAAATTCAGAAACTATCCCTTGTTTGAATTTCAAGATATTCGCAACAATTGTCAAACTGTCAATTTTCAAATAACCAATTCGTCAAGTTGAAAAAAAAATAGAAAACCAATTGCTACATACTGTAAATTTTCAAAAGTTACTTAGAGCAGATACTTCTACTTGATTCTATAAAATTCAGAAATTACCCCTTGTTTGGATTTTAAGATATTAGCATTTAAACGGATTGTGAATTTTCAAACAAGTTTAAGTTTCATCAAGTTATACAAAGCTATATCGTTTGGGTAAGAAAAAAGCAAATGGTACGTGTCGTCCTCTTAAGCTAATTTTTAATGATGAAAATTCTGCCAAACAAGTAATTAAATCAAACACCAATAATAATAATAACAAGCTACACTTTCGTAAGGATCGAACATTCATTCAAAGAGAATATTTTAATAAAATAAAAACTGAATATAACAGTGGCATTGCCAATGGGAAATTAAATATAATTATTAGATATAGAAATGACACCCCCTACATAACAAATAACATTGTAAAATCACCAACAAGTAATACTTATCCAAAAAACTAACATTGTATTACCACAATGCCGGTGGAATGCGAACTAAGATGAAAGAATTTATGTTTAGTGTCAATAATTGTATTTATGATTTATTAGTTATCACTGAGACTTGGTTATGCGACGATATTACAAATACCCAACTTTTAATACCCGACGATGATATACAAGGTGTCTAAAAAAGACACCACCAAAATGATATGGTGTATTCCTGAAACAAAAAACAAGCAAATTAACTAAATTTATCTATATGAAAAACTACATACTTTCCAAGATACAGCAAGTCAAAGTTTTAGATTTTTAAAATGTTTTAATCTATATCTCGAAAATGGCAAATGAGAATGATTTGTTTATTTGTTTCTGACAACTACATTAGGTGTACTACATTGTTTAAAAATTTCAAGAAATTTCTTCAAGCACAAAGGTGCTCCAGAGGACATGCTGTTTACATTATTACATACAACTTTTTTGTTCTTCACATTTTTTACGATTCAATATTTTTTTCAATGCAACTCGTCACTTTTAAGGAATTTATAACTCTTAAAGTTTTTTTTGTTTACGCCTTATTTTTAACAAAAAAAAATAAAAAAGAACTTATTGTTTTTGGAAAATTTCGTGTTAAAAAATAAAATAATCTAAGTAGGCGGGTGTCAATTCGTTGAAAACGTGTCAGTACGATTAAAACTTTCAATTTAAGTAAAACTGGTTAACACTTTGAGTGGGGGTGACCGAAGTATCGCCGGTGGCTGAAGCGCATCGACGCGACGCGCGCACGCGCATGTGTACTGTGATTTTTTTTATGAGGGTCATTTTGAATTTTTTGTAATTTGTTAAATAATTTAATATGTTAAAATAAAAGCAGTTTTTGGATTATAGTTATTTTTAAGACTTTTCTTGCAGGACGAGCGCAATTAAACAATGAACAATAAGTTCTTTTTAATTTTTTTTTGTTAAAAATAAGGCGTAAACAAAAAAACTTTAAGAGTTATAAATTCTTTAAAAGTGATGAGTTGCTTTGAAAAAAATATTAAATCGCAAAAAATATGAAGAACAAAAAAGTTCTATGTAATAATGTAAACAGCATGTCCTCTGGAGCACCTTTGTACTTGAAGAAATTTCTTGAAATTTTTAAACAATGTAGTACACCTAATTTAGTTGTCAGAAAAAAATAAACAAATCATTCTCATCTGCCATTTTCGAGATATAGATTAAAATATTTTAAAAATCTTAAACTTTGACTTGCTGTATCTTGGAAGGTATGTAATTTTTCATATAGATAAATTTAGTTAATTTGCTCTTTTTTTGTCTCAGGAATACACCATATCATTTTGGTGGTGTCTTTTTTAGACACCTTGTATATCGAGTTGAACGAACTCAAGGCGGGAAATGCCTCAAATCTAGGTTTATATGTTCGTCAAATGTAATTGAGCATTTGTTTGTGTCTGTCACATTGGGAAATACAAAATTTATAATTGGTGGAGTATACATTTCTCCAGTATCATTGAGGAATTACGTGGAGAATTTGATGATAGTAAATTTTTAATTTTGGGTGACAACCACTACAATATTAATTGGGATGAGGATGGATATACTGTATTACAACATAGTGTGCAAGCGCAAGACATTATTAACTCGTATAAGTTTATGAATTTAAAACAACTAAATTATATTCTTAACATCATTAATGTTTTTCTGGATTTATGTTTTTCTGATTTTGAAACCCATATTGCTTTAGGGTCATTCCATACTATTTCAACAAAAGGTTGTGCTGCACCATTTTTATTTTGTTTTATATTTTGCATAGATATTTATACATGTATCTAGAGTACAAAACTAATTTTAGAAAAAAAAAATGTTGTCGCGTGGCAGATATGTCCCCAGATGGAGCTTGAAACATGTACATTTTTGTGATTACAAGCATTTCCGCAAAGTGGTATAACAATTTTTCAAATTGAGCAAATTTAAAAATTTGAAAATCTCCTAACTCAGATTAAAGTGATGAATATTTGGTTTAATTTTCTTTCATTATTTGATATGTTTTTCAAATTTATTGGCCCTCCAATTTACCATCGAGATTTACATTTTTTTTTCATTATTCGATCCTGTTTTCGACTGAGAAGGGGGCAATACAATCAAACCAAATTTAGTTTGCAAGTACAATAGTAACAATAGACTTTACCTGTGGCAAAAAATCTAAAGTGTTTTAAACCCTTCTAATTTTTTTTCGCTGGTGAAAATTGGCATTTTCAACAAAATCCGTATTTTTCTAAAGCTGTATCTCCAGTGGGGTACATAGTAAAAATCTGAAATTTATACTACCAATGCTTCTATCCGGGAACAACACCATTACAAAATTTGGTAACTTTTTTTTGCCTAGTAACAAAAATATTTAAGTTCAAATTTGTAATAATTTTTATGCAATCGGATTAAAAATCGAACTTTAAATATAAGAAGCCGGCACTAAAATGGAACTCACCAGTACTAGCAGTGATTATAATACACTTGTAAATATTATAATCACTGGTACTAGGCATTAAAATGCCAACCAAAAAAAAATATAAAAATAAAAATTATTACAAATTTGAACTTAAATATTTTTGTTACTAGGCAAAACAAAGTTATCCGGGAATATTGCTGCCACATGGCAAGAATTTTTATTTTTCTTAAATTAGTTTTGAACTCTAGAAACTTGTATAAATATCTGTGCAAAATATAAAAAAAAATTAAAATGGTGCAGCACAACCTTTTGTTGAAATAGCATGGAATGACCCTTTAGCTATTGACATAATACTTGGTGTATGTAATCATCACTCCGCCTATTGTGGAGAAATCACAAAAATTATTGATACAGATGGAGTCTCGATTCGACTCTCATAGAGTGAACATTGAATTTGTGCGCTGAGCAATTTGTACAAAATATTTGAGTTATTTAGAATATTAAGTAGTTTAAATACTAGTATTAAACAATAGTGAGTGTACTAAACATACAGTAAGGAGGAATCGCTACCATGGATCCGGGGGTCTGGGTTTCCTTCGGGAAACCCAGTCAATTCAACCATAACAGATAATCCCGCCGGGTATCATTACATCAGCTATGGAAATTGTAAATGACGTCGATTTTAATTTAAGTATTTTATATTTGCCGAGTCAGTAGAATTTTAAATGCATCGAGGACGTCGCAAACGTTCCCAATGTCAAAGTTTTAATCATCGCCACGGATAAAAACGCAGCGAAGAATACGATACAAAACACCGCGAATCCCACAAATAAAATAGTAAATAATCAATACACTCCCAATAAAGAAAAACCAAACGTACGATATGACATAAAAGACACAGGCCCCTTTCAAGTGTACCTTGAGGGCACCGATACTGAATCTTCACTTGGCAGGCTCCATCCCATGTCAATCGGAAAATTAATTGTTTCTAATCACAGAGATATAGATACTCAAATAATTGAAATTGCGACAAGTGGGAAAAACAGAGTTAGGGTTATATTAAGAACATTTTCCGCGGCAAATAAATTGCTCGATTCCATATGTCTCAAAAAATAAAAATATGATTTCATATATTCCCCAATTCATGGTCCGTAGATTAGGGGTGATTAAAGGAATTGATACGAATATTTCTGAGAAGGAATGAATTGATTATATTAGACCACTATTCGGCGAGGAGTGTACAGTGTTGGAGACAAAACGTTCAAATAGACGCATCACTGTTCAAGGTGAAACCATTCAAAAACCCACGCAGTAGGTTTTAGTAACATTTAAAGGGCAAAAATTACCATCGGCAGTTTCAATTTTTAGAGTTATGTGTGCAGTTGAACCATATATACAACGGGTCATACAGTGTTTCCGTTGTTTGCGCTACGGTCACATTAGTTTGCACTGTAAATCGCAAAGTAAACGTTGTGTTAGATGTTTTGGGGATCACGACCCAGATGAATGTCAAAGTTTGGCGCCGATTTAATGTATTCATTGCGAGGGGGCTCATAGCTCCATTAATCACATGTCATGTCCAGAATATGAAAAACAGAAATCAATCAAAAATTTAATCATAGTGATGATTGCGACCGTTACTACGTGGTAATTCAGTGTTTCCCAAAAATTTAATGAGTACGGAAAATTTATCGTATCAAGATGCAATAAATAGACAAAAATCTTCTTTCTCTCATGCGGTCTCCAAAAATTTTCGTATAAATAACACAGATTTCCTAGACATTAATACATCGGTAACTGTAACGAAACGAAAACGAAAGGATCCGGTATATTCTCAAAGAATTATTCAAACTCGCGAAGAACACAGGAATATAATTTCTAAACCAAGGATAGATAATGTTAATGGCATCGCTCTTAACAGAAATAATCATAGTACTGCGGAACCATCATCGGTTGATCAAACGACTAGTTTTATAAATGAAATCTCTAATAGTGTATTTAATTTGATCACAGTTAATAGAAACAATTTAGACTTAAAAGTAGTTATTAAAAAAACATATTGAATCGATTCTTAAAACGAAAACGTTCCAATGGATAAGTTAAACATTATTAAATGGAACGCAAGATCCATTAGAAATAAGAAAGGTCCGTTGGAACACTTATTGTTTGAAAATGATACAAACTTATGTTTAATTAGTGAACCTTGGCTTAAACCTCAGAGAAATTTTATTTTCTCTGGATTCAATATTTTCAGAGATGATAATCTAAATGGTAAAACTGGAGCTTGTATCCTTCTAAGTAAAAGTATATCGTAAGAACCGTTTGACGCCTATTTTAGAATTGCCAACGTGAATTCGGTTGGTATATCAATTGCGCAAGAAAACAAGAAAACCATTAAATTTATATCGCTTTATTGTCCCAAAACATTAGTTAATAAGAATCTTTGAATGAAGTTTTTTAATAGCTTTCAGGGTTCGTTTTTGATTGGCGCGGTGATTTTAATTGTCATCATTCCGCTTGGGGAGATGCAAAATCTGACGCCAGAGGAATAAGTTTGTTAGATGCCATTGAAGATTGCAGTCTAAGCTTTCTATGACGGTTCGCCTACGTTATTTAAACGGTCAAATGAGGTCCCGTCGGCTATAGACTTGACTATATGTACATCTGATGTTGCAGTTCTATCAGCATTGAATACACTTGATAGTACGCCTGGATCAGACCATTATGTAATTAATATTTCGTTGAATATAAAACCAAGGGCCAAATCATTTTCTAAAAACAGAAAATGGAATGTTCACAGGGCAGATTGGAATAAATTTAGGGATTGTATGAATGAACTAAATCAAATTTACTCATCAGGAGAAGAGTGTAATTATTCCACATTAATGTCAAATATGAATCAAGCGTGTGAGTTGCCAATACCAAAATATACAAATCCACAAAAAAGTTCAAATTTTTCTAAGCCATGGTGGAATTCTGAGTGTCAGTTGGCCATCGACAAACAAAATAAGGCTATTAAAGAGTTTAAATGCAATTCCTGTATCGCAAACCTGGTAGAGTATAATAAATGTGTAGCAATTGTCAAAAAGACTATCGCAAAAAGTAAAAAAGAGTCATTTACACAGTTTTGTTCCAATTTGAATCTGAGCACGCCAATTAAAAAAGTCTGGAATGAAATAAAAAGAAATAAAAATATACCTTACGTCAATAAAAATCCTGTTATTGAGGGGGACTGGTGTGAAGAATTTTTGACCAAACTTGCTCCCGCCACAGTAAATAATATTTCTCCAAATAATTCACGAAGCGTTGACAATCACGTTCTGAGTAAGGTAATAACATTCGAAGAATTACTTTTAAACATCAATCATAATACAAATAGCGCGCCAGGCTTGGACGAAATTAATTATGCTATGATTAATAATCTGCTTACTAAGGCAAAACAGAAGTTGGTCCAGTGCTTTAATAAAATTTTGTCGAATGTATAGAAAATCCCATTAGAGTGGAAAATCTATAAAATAATCCCCCTGTTAAAACCGGAGAAGGATCCAACGCTTGCAGAATCACTGTCGTCGTGTGTTCTCAAGTCCTTTGTAATAATTCTGAAAATCAGAATTGAATGGTGGATCGAATCTAATAGTAAATTTCCAAAATTTCAATTTGGGTTTCGCAGATTTCACTCAACTCAAGATGCCCTTAGCACTTTTGTTACTGATATTCAAATTGCACTATCCAATAATGAGTCTCTCTCTGCTCTTTTCGTTGATGTTACAAGTGCTTACGATAACGTAGACCAGTCCTTACTATCCATTAAACTTCGTAGGCTAGAGTTGCCTGAAACCATTATCAATCTAATTAATTGGATTTACAAGGATAGAATTTTATATTTACATATAAATGGTAAAATAATCGGCCCACGCACCTCGAACGTTGGATTGCCTCAGGGTAGTATTTTAAGTCCTCTACTTTATGCATTTTTCCTCTACGATTTGCAATCAATTTTTGGCACTGAGGTAAGAGTAATTTGGTATTTGGTATTTGGTATTTATTAACGGAAGCCATTTCAATACAGTAATAAATTAAATAAAATAAAACATATATACAATATAAGATGTTACGAGACAGATTAAAATATATATATATATATATATATATATATATATATATATATATATATATATATACAGTTTAGACATAGCAAGACAGAATAATTCAATATGCGGACGATATTTGCGTATATACAAAAAACAAGAGCATAAATGGTTGCTTTACAAAGTTAAATGAGGGAATGAAAGCGTTAAAATCATATTTCAGTAAAAATGGTCTCACAATCTCGAAAGGAAAATCTCAACTTTGCACATTTACTAAACAAAGATTTGAAAGGGAGTTTGTTATATTGGATGGTGACTCAATTCAGCACAATAAATGCGTAAAGTTCTTAGGGCTTTATATCGATAGCAAACTACCATGGTTCGCACTTATTTCGTATATATCCTCTAGAGTAGAAAAAGGAATCAACGTCCTAAGAATGTTATCCTCATGTAATTGGGGAGCCGATCCTGTAATCTCCCTGCTCATTTACAGATCCTTTATTCGTTCAGTAATTGACTATGGATCTGTCCTCTATGAGAGCGCAAGTAATTGTCACCTCAAAAAATTAGACACATTACAAAATAAATGTATCAGATTATGCATTGGAGCATTGCGAAGTTCATCAATAAATTTCTTACTCGCAGAATGCAATGAGAGGCCTTTGTTTATCCGTCGTAAACAACTAGGGACAAAATATGTCCACACCCTAATATCAAGAAACTCTGCATTATTACAAAAATTTTCTTAACTCTCAATTCTTGACATGACATCGAGGTATTGGGTCGTTAAGAAATCCCCAATTTTAATTGTATGTTACCGTAAATTGCAACAATACGAACCCAACTTACAAGGAGAGGATCAGATGTGTGACTCACCGATTTGATCCATCTTTGGCACACGTGTAGGTCATAACTAGGAGTGTAACAGGTGCAAGTAATAGGGCGCACTATTAAGCCGTTTTCGAGAAAAAAATTGATTGATTCTAAAATTAAGATATTTAAATACACATGAATTTATAAAAACTATAAAAAGAAAATTAATGACCCCAACTGCAACAATGGGGTTCGATCCTTCGACCTTCCGACTACAAATCGGTGGTTTTATCGAGACGCCAAAAGATCGGTATATGTTTGTTAAAGCAAAAGGTATATAAACATACGAATAAATAACAAATGTAAAAACCATTTTTTCTCGAAAACGGCTGAATAGTGCCCCCTATTACTTGCACCTGTTACACTCCTAGTTATGACCTACACGTGTGCCAAAGATGGATCAAATCGGTGAGTCACACATCTGATCCTCCCCTTGTTAGTCAAATCCAACATTAGTCTACTATTCACTATTCCATATGAAACCCTAATTCAGCCTATACACTGTGTTTATTTCACCTACGATTCAAGCAATGCATCCACAGAAGCAGTAAAAGGTTCATTCTATCAATTTGTTAATTCCAGATGGGTCAATTCATATAAAATATACAGAGATGGCTCGATTTCGGAGGGAAGGTATAGTTGCGCTTATTATGATCCACAACAGTATGGGTCCTACTCGTTAGGAAGTATTATGTCAGTATATACAACGGAACTGATTGCGGTTTTGGAAGCCCTGAAATATCTCAAAACACTCAATCTGGCGGAATTTTCATCAATTCTTATAATAACAGACTGTAAATCGATTGTCGATTTCTATAAAAAAGTCAACTTTTCATCTAAATTAAACGCAATCACTTCAGATATCCTACAGCATGTTAATTCCTTTGAGGGTAAGATTAAGTTGGTATGGATTAAAAGTCATGTCGGTATCAGTGGCAACGAAACGGTTGATAGACTGGCAAAAGACGGACGAAATAGCAACAATATGCTAATATATCCTTATGTTCCATCCGACCTATTAATGCATTGTACAAACAAATGGACCAGGAATTCAATCAATTTTATCAGAACAGCAATAAAGGCAAGTTCTACAAAAACTTAACGGTAAGGTATCCATCAAAAGTACGGTAAACACCCGCGAGAGGGGGATTAAATCAAATTGGTATGACTGTAGGCAACCCAGCTTACAGGGAGGGTAAATTAACTCAGTGCTATTTCCGTATATCTAATACATTCAAGGTTGCGCCTGCGATTCTAAAAGAGAGAGGCTATTATACGTCTGCACCCTGCTACAGCGCGAGCGTGAGAACCGTATTAGAATATGTATTGTGGTTATTTTTTTCGCATCGGTGGCGGGTGAGAAGTTATAAAAAACACTTCTGCTGTAGCGTTTACACCGAACCCCGCCCAACCCAACCATTTCACGGTCTAGCGAGCGTCGTCCAAACACAGTTGAAGGGCGACATAATCGTAAGCAAGTAATTCCCAAGAAATAATCTGTTGGGGATTATAACTTGAAATTTTCATTATTGTCATACAACAAATCTCTTAAAGCTACCAATAGATTTTATAATGTAGTTTGAAACCATATCTGTTGTATGGGCCCATTATATAAGTAATGCGAAAACATTTTGAATAGAAAAATTTTGACTTTTTTGACATAATGAATAATTTTTGTTCGAAATCAGACTTGAAAAAAATCCACGAAAATGCAAAACATCCGAAAACCCCATTTTATACTCTCAAATAAAGAAAGTAACATGATGGCCACATGTACATTTTTAAAATTATATTACATACATGAACTTTATTCCAACATACATACAAAACATACATATGTTAGAAAGGGCCATCGATCGAGTCCTTCAGTCCTTTAAATTATATTATTTCGTTTTAGTCTTAAAAATATTGCCCTATATTATAAGTTGTAATGTTTAAAATGTTTTTAAAACTGATGCCTTATTTCTTTTTACTTTCTACCTTATAAAATTAATGTATGTAAAGGCTTCTGAACTTCTGCGTAATCTTTCTCTGCTACTATGTTGAATGTGGCGAATCTAGCCGGAAGTTTAGATACAATAGTGATGAAAGTAGAGCATACTATAACCCAAAGTTCTGTTGTCGGCTCTATCACTATGTCAAAATTCCAATCATCTATTGAAATCAATGAAGAATTTGTAGAGTAATTTTGGAAAAAGTGTATTTTTGGTCAGCCAGCCATTTTAGTTACTTCAAAGTTCAAATGATTTTGATTGGACATATTGCTTTAAGATTAATTTGTTAAAATGTTAATGTAGAATTCCTAAAGCAATTTCTGTAAGAACTGCAATTATGGTCATCATGCTTTGTCTTCATGTTGCTGCAAAGTCAAATTAATTTTCTGTAGGCAATTACAAAGACACGTTATTCATTCTATTATGTCCCTTTTTATGACTCATATTTCCAATTAGAGAACGGCATATTTACGACAATTATTATAGACGAGACTTAGCAATAAAATATCGTACCTGAGTTACAAGCCAATTAATAATCAATTAAAAAATACAAAATGTGTGCAAAGTAAAACCTCGCCGACATAACATAACCTCATCTGGATTGAAATTCAATATGAACTACAGTGCGGCTGGGATATTATACCCCGAAATCAGGCCAGGGTCCCTCTAGACCCGGGGTTCGGAGGCAGTTCCCTCATCTGCCTCATTACAGTTACGCCACTGCACAGTGGTCCATCTGCACTCAAAATCTAGCCAAAATCCTAAATTGCAAAGTCGAAAAGAAGCTTTAAAACTAAGCTAGTTTGAAAGATAAACGTGGATAGCATTATAAAATATCAATAATTGAAAAGTCGTACCCCATAGTCCATTATGAGCCGTTATAGTCGTAAGATGTAGTGAGTGTTTTGAATGCATAATAATACGGCTTTCGAATATAAAATGTTCATATTTGTGTACAAAGCATACATAAGGCCTATGTGGAAAATTATATTGCATTATGTTTCTTACAATATTAAGCTCTTCCAAAAAATAATTTTATTTCTAAAATATGACGTTTCGTTATTAAGATACCCACAATAATCATCATTTTTTATTTCATTTTTGATTAGCTTTTCACCTACCAAAATTAATGAAATATCACACTTAACCCTAGATTGTTTGCAATAGGAGTTATTTGAAGTTTAAGAAAATTGAAAAACGCGCTGAATGAAAAATGGATCAGCAATTATGTTTAAATTCATTTTGACTTTAGATTCGTAATCTGCGACCTTGAAAACCCCCATATACTAATTTTCATCACTTTTTATATCATTTCCACATATGTTGCTGCCATATTGGATCCGCTATTTTGTTTAGAATAATTTTAACTTTAGATTTGTAATTTGCGACTTCGAAAACCCCCACATACTAATTTTCATAAATTTTTTATGTCATTTCCACATATTTTGCCGCCATATTGGATCCGCCGTTGTGTTTATAGTAATTTTGAATTAGGACTTGTAATCAGCGACGTGAAAAATCCCTATATACCAATTTCTGCACGAATGTAAGTTCATTTGGGATTTTGGCCAGCTTTTTAGGGTAGCTGGACCACTGTGCTGGGGGTACCGGTATTTAATTGGCGATATAGTGGGATACCAGTGGGTAAATACTTTTTAAAAAGCAGACCTAAAAATGTTTTCTATAAAAAAAATTGTGGAATAGATAATAAACAGCTGAACGTTAAACAAAAACAAACAAAACAAAAAAAACAATTTCCAATTAATACTCTATAAATTATCGGACCAGTGACGGCTCGCGGGGTGACTCTGGTACGGCCGAGGTAGCAGAGATGGTAATACAGATCATTGCCCTGCCGAACCGGGTTTTCGAAAGCCCGGCCCGGCCCGGCCCGGCCCGGCCCGGCCCGACAGTGAAAATTTAAAACCCGGCCCGGCTCGACCCGATGAAACGAAAATTGCTGCGGGCCCGGCCGGGCCCGGCCCGGAGCTGAATATTTAAAGCCCGGCTCGGCCCGGTCCGTCCCCGAAAAAGGTTAAATTAAAATAAATAAAATTACTGGACCAATGTATTCCTTAAAATTCTTAAAATACATTGAATTCGTGTTAATAGTATTTTTCTTCAATTCACTTAGTTGTTGCTTTCCAAAATATAATAAAATTAAATTTATCTAAGCCCGGCCCGGCCCGGCCCGTGTTAAATTATCCATCGGAAAGCCCAGCCCGGCCCGGCCCGGAGTTTGAAACATACGGCCCGGCCCGGCTTGGCCCGATATCGGGCCGGGCCGGGCCAAAGCCCGGCCCATGCAGGCCTCTGATACAGATAGATCACTCCGCCAGCCGTCTTTGCAACAGACCCTACCTATCTGTATTGCTACCTCGGCCGTACCATGAGTCACCCCGCGAGCCGTCACTGTATCGTAATCGTTGCAGGTACCCTGCCCTCCGGTCTCTTGTTTATTTTTTTAGTGCAGTTGTAACTCGATACACTAATATGAGTAAGTGCCGCCGTCGCGAGTGACGCAGAAATGTGAATAACATGCGATGTTATTGGGCATGCAGGTGAATATGCATGTGGCATACGAAATCTAGCACGGAAGAACGATTTGAACGTCGCGCTAAATAAACTCCCCTATCATAACGTATCCCCTAATCCCCGCCCACACTACCATCACGCTCAAGTGGCCGAATGCCCGTACTAGGATGAAGAGCAATATACTCGCTGCAAGAAATATCTACATAACTTTTTTATTTCTTTCTGATTGACTATCTTAAGAAGTTGCCACAGGATTATTTTGAAATTTTGCACATATGTCAATTATGTTCCTGTCTAGACAGTAAGAAAATTTTATCAAGTTTTGACCAATTCTAATGGAAACAGACACCAAAAACATCATTTTAATATTCATTTGTCTCCTAATTCGTTCATAATTTTTTTATTAACTATGATTTTGCCTTCAAATTACTTCATTGCCTAGATGTATGTATTGGTTGGCTACAAGTCAAATTTCACTGTTGTTACTTACTTGGTTCTGCAGTTTGTCTGTTTAAAGTAAAATGTTGCTAACTTTTTTAATAATAACGATTAAACCAAAACTTAAACACAGAAATAATAATCGATCTTTATAGAATATGTTATCAAAATAAACTTTTCGAAAAAGTTTATATTTACAACGATATATTCGATTTCTTGAGCGGCTAATTTAATGGGTAGCCTACCCTTAACACCTTAATGTCCCAGTGAAACCATGGTTCCAAAAATATGGACCCTCTCCTAAAATTTTGGTCAAAACTATATCTCGATTACGTTGCAATCACGGATTGTGTCCATTTTATCTATATAAAATTGAAAAAAGAAACGACCCATTTTGTGAATGCGGAGAACGTATTATTATGTTGTGCCCAATATATAATATAGAAAGAAGAATATTACTATACTCAATCTCCCCTAGGCTGACCCTGCCTCTTAACTACAATAGTATACTAGAATCTAATAACATATTCGTCTTTAATCAGATTCTTGAGTTCCTCAAATCGATACACGTGGTAATTTAATCAGCCACGATAATTGTTTATGAATGTAAGAAACTTGAATGGTATTTTCTATGTTTTATCCTGTGTGGGAATCCAATCAACCGTGGCTGATAGTGTTGTTTGTTATATGAAATGCCTTGATGAGCCCCTAGGCGAGAAACGTGTAATTCCTTGTCGGATTTCTAGTATAAATGCAGTATGCAAGTTTTGGATAAAAATAAAAATTACTATAACTTTGTTTGATGGCCAATGGTAATGGATACCAAGACCAGGCGTAAGCCACATCGAAATAATAATAAAATAATTGATACAGATACTATTGAAACGCGGAAAAAAGTTCCTCTTCAAACTAGCGGATTATGATGGCCGTTTTAAAGGCAATTTAGATGACGCAGTTCAGACATTTTACAACTATATTTCTAAAGAAATGGATTTATTCGTACCTACAAAATAAATTAAAATAAAGAAACGTAAATTCCCTTAATGGTATAATTAATATGATTATTCGAAAGAATTATTCATTTTAAAAAGACTAGTTTAAATTAAGACTATTTAATATTCTCTGTGTTGCGTTCTTCTTACAAAACTTTTTCAAAAGAACTTTACGACTAATCCAAATAGTTTTTGGAGATTTGCTAGTGATGCGAGAAAAGGATATGGTATTCCAAAAGTAATGAAGCTGAATGAAATTACCGCTGAGAATGGATATAGCAAACCTTTTTGCCACCCACTTTTCAACAGTTTATGCTCCCAACTCAACGAATGATACTAATTTTTCTACTCCTAATGCAGTTGAGTTTTCGATCGGTGCAGGACAATTCGATGTCCTATCTATCACTTTGAAATCTGTTTTAATTGTATCATAAGTTTAAAGATACATTGTATGTCGGCCCTGATAGTGTTCCATTCAATTTGTTAATTAATTGCGTATATGCATTAAGCAGACCTATTCACTTTCTATTCTCTATGTCTTTAATATCTAGTTATGTACCCATCATCTGAAAAGAAAGTAATGTGACCCCTATATTTAAAAGTGGTTCTCGTGATGATATTACCAAGTATCGTGGAGTTAGCATACAGTCAGCCATTCTCAAAATGTTAGATTGTTTAATAAGTGACCAATTAGCATGGGCATCTAAATCATGTATTTCTAATAATCAACATGGTTTCCAACCAGAAAAATCTACGACTTGATGCAGTTTAGACAATTTTTGTCAAACGCCTTTGAGAACAATTATCAAGTAGATGCTATATATATCGATTTCTCAAAGGCGTTTGACAAAGTTAATCATGCAATTTTGTGGTAGCAGTTGAGATGGATTGGTTTTAATGTAAAAACTTTGTTATGGCTTGAATCGTTTCTTGTTGGCAGGATTCAAAGAATACAAATTCATAACTTTTTATCAGAGACGGTTAGCTCTGGTATACCCCAAGGGTTACATATTGGACCACTTTTATTCAACCTATTTATCGATTATTTGGCGGATGTAATCCATTTTGGTGAGTGCCTACTAGGGTGACCGCAAAAAATCGATGTCGGAATTTTGGTCGCCTGGACCCCATGAAACGATTCCCCTTTCCAGATATTGAGATAGCCGAAATTTGAGCTCGATTAAACGACTTTAACCCGTTTTTGGCCAAAAAGCTGACATATGGAGCCATAACTCCAGAACGGCAAAAAATAAAAACACGCTTAATATCTCAAAAGAAAGCTACTGTTCTTCAAAATTTATATTCTATAAATAATTGTTGTTATTTTAAGTCAAACCGAGTTACAACAGCCTTTAGCCCCAAAAACGTGACCTGGTACCACTAGGAGCATACTTCGTATATTTTGTTATTAAGTGATAAATTTTGCCTTTTTTGGTATATTTTTGAGTTTAAAGTAGAAATATAATAAAAAAATAAGTAATACTGATAAGTCTAATGACATTTTTTATTTTAAAATATAAAAATCAGGTATATAATACATACAAAACAGACACAGAAAAGATACAGGCGTAGTACCTACATGAGTTGATAATTTTACATAGTTATCTAATCTATTCTAGAGCTTTTGTTAAAGTAGTTTTTGAAACGTCAGGATATAATAATCGGCATTTGGTCACAACTTGCAGGACGTCTTACTTTTTGTCTTCATCTTTTGTCAGAAGGTCGTTAAAGTCGGTTATTCATTTAACACCACGCTCAGCCATATCATTAACTACTTTTAATGTTTTGACAATTTTCAGTCCTTCTTGGAAGTCTTTATTTTGAGGCCAGGTATTTGGATGTTGTCTTAAGAAATCTGTTTTTATATTAAATCGGTCAAAGAATGTTAACGTTTCTTTGGTAAGTAAATTTACCAATCCTCCATCAACTACCTCTTTTAATTTTTCTTTCCTAATTTTTCGATTTACAACCCTAGCGTGCTCTGATGGTTCATCTGTGCTACTGAGCTATTTATTAGCCATTAACAACTTTTCATCGTCCGTAATGGTGGGGCCAAATAACGATAATCCCACCAACTCTGCATTCAAATACCACAAATGATCCGAAAATTTGGTCAGGGCTATTTCTGCTATTTCGTTGTCACATTCTTTATAGTCCAACAGACTATGCAAAATACCTAAATCTTGTTTTGGTGCAAGATGAGCTTTTGGGGCATTGAACCAAGCTTTATAATAAATTTTAACTAGGAAAACAGAAATGGCACGCACAGAACTTTCTTCTTTAGACATCTTAAATTGACGATGAAAAATGAACATTTTTAAGCAGTAAATAGCCTTTGCCATCCACCTAGCGTCATGAATGGCTCCTGGAGTTCTAAAACCCACAACATTGCCGTCTAGTGATCCAACAAATACTAGAACTAACTGTAACAGCTCCTTGTAGTCATATCTGGGGTGGCTCTCAGTTAATTTGGTCTCGAATTCAGCAGTAACATTTGCAATTACTTCTGGAGTTAGCTGCTTTTGTATTAGATTGTCACTGATACCTGTGTCGTATTTTCCTTTGTCTATCTTGGGCCACGCAGTGAGGAATCTCTTGAAAATGTCTGGATGAGGTCCAGTGGTTGATCCCATTTTTGTGTCAAATACGTCTCTTAAGAGAATTTCCAAGATATGGTGACGGCAAGCTAGGTATACCTATTCTCTTCCTAACATTTGCTCCAATATGACGCATGCTCCTGGAGTCTTCCCGTGTTGGATGCTGTAGTGTCGAAGCACATCGCCTTGATGGTGTTGAGAAGACCCCATTCCTGTAGGCATTTATATACGGCTACGGCTTGCTCCTCTCCAGAGCTGTTTGCTGTTACAGGAACTCCCAGCAGCTGTTCCTTTTCGCCATATGAAATAGCAATAGTTATTCGCTCACATTGTTCATTTTCTAAAACACCCGGTAAAAGTTTACCGTCCCAATGGACAACCACGGGCTCTTTCAGGAATGTTTACTTTATCTAAATTTTTTTAGTACATTTTTCCATGAACATTTGCCTTCTAGAATCTAATAAAGTTTTCGAGACTTTGTACTCAAGAGAGTCAAGGTTTAGTGCTTCTAGAGTAGCTATTAAAATTCTTGTGGCATTTCTGTCGGATACCTTACATCAATCTAACAAAATGGACAATTTCATGTTTAAAATCTCTTTGACGCCCCTTGCAAATGAAACTTTCATCCTCTTGCTCTCAGATGATCCTGGATCTTCTGCACCTTCTTCAGGGATGTCAATTTCCTCCAAGCTCTCAAGTTCCTGGTAGATGCTGTCCTCTTCAGTGTCTTCTTCTTCTCCTTCTTCGAACTTGTTTTCATCATCTGTCTCTAAGAAGCAACAAAAGAAAGAGAAAAAAAGACTATAAAAACTTGTGGTTTTAGCAGAATAGTAATAATACATTAAGGTACTAAATTACCTACTTCTAATTATCAATAGGTATTATTTAAAAAAATATAAACTCACTCATAAAGATGCCAAATGATGCTCTCATGTACAATTTTCTTTTAATTATAATGAAACTATTTACTTATTTGTTTTTGTGTTATCTATTTTTTAGAATAATAATAATAAAAAAACTCACCAATATCAAAAGTTTCTACTTGGATTTGTCGGTTCATTTTTGTAAGTTCCTTTTGCGCCTTGATTTCTTCAGCTCGAGACAACTTGAGATCCACTCCAGTCATGGAACCTGGGCGGCCCTTCTGCCTCTGTTTCACGAGAAACGCCTTAACTTCTTCCGATTTCATCAGAGCCAAGGCATCTTGTTGAGCAATATCAGAGAGATCATCCAACTTTTCAACAAACTGTTTAAATTTGTTCTTGGCCGTTTCCGATGTTTTCTTCCGGTCTTTTTGAAGAGTTCTCCACTCGGCGTGAAGTTTTTTCAGCTTAGTAATTGCATCTTGCTCATGTTTGGTCGGGATTCGAGCTTTCTCCCAAAAAATGAACATTTCTCGTATGGTAAGTTTTGCTGATTCTCTTACAGTTAATTTCACAGTACGTAAATTATAAAATAAAGCATACAAAACTTGACGATTTAAGGGTAGTTTACAACCGGTGATCTGGTGAATGGGATAGCCCACAAGAAATATTTTATCATTGGTCCGGCTTTCTACACCTGATGTGGATGCCATTTCAGGCTCTAATAGGTAAATAACAGTTAACTTGAAAAATGAAACAAAATAAATTACAAACTTTAATTTCAATAAAATGTTTTCAAATGTCTTAAAATAATACCATAATACTTATAAAAACAATAACATGCACACTTGGAAAATTAAAAAGAAACGTTAAAATATCTTCACTAGAGAATTGTTCGATCTAACCAGCTCAGGCACTTTAGAAACTAAACTTAATAAATAAAAGGTCGGTTGTATGCTGAGGTAAAATCACCATCCCTAAAATAGAAATTAGATGCACCCTCCTTTTTACCTGTCAAACGGGTCTTTCTTTGGTAAACTAGTCAGGTAATCCCCATATAATAAAATATTGAATTTGAACAAAAGCTCTTTGTGTTTGAAAATAGAGTTCCAAAATACTTTTTAACAAAAAAATGTTAATTCCGAGACACATTATGTAAAAACCCGTAAAATTCTTAGAATACTCCCAAACTGGCTCCTATAGGTACCAGGTCACGTTTTTCGGGTCAAAGGCTGTTGTAACTCTGTTTGGCTTAAAATAACAACAATTATGTATAGAATATAAATTTTGAAGAACAACATTAGCTTTCTTTCGAGATATTAAGCGTGTTTCTATTATTTACCGTTCTAGAGTTATGGCTCCATATGTCAGCTTATTGGCTAAAAATTTGAAGTTTTTGCGACGAGCGGCACGGGTTAACATCGTTTAATCGAGCTCAAATTTCGGCTATCTCAATATCTGAAAAGGGGAATTGTTTTGTGGGGTCCAGACGAACAAGATTCCGACATTTTTCCCCTCTATGAGATCCGGTCACCCTAGTGCTTACTATATGCTGATGACATAAAACTTTTCCAGGTTGTAAAGAGCGCTGAGGATTGTAAACTACTGCAAAATGACTTGGATAGCGTTATAGAGTGGTGTAAGATCAATAAATTGTTTCTGAATTGTGAGAAATGTATCTCAATTTCGTTTTATAGAGGTAATTGTACTGTCCGTAGTCTTGTATATTGTATTGATTCCTCTCCTTTGAAATGTGTTGAATCTGTAAAAGATTTTAAGTGTAATTTTTGATAGTCGTGTATCTTTCAAAGATTATTTTAATAGTATTTGTGACAAAGCGGTAAGAATGTGGGGCTTCTTCTACATCTCCTTCGAAATGTACCAGATTTCGAAGGAGATGAATGTAAATGCTCTAAAAATTCTATATTGTGCATTAGTTAGGAGTAATTTAGAATATGCATGTTCAGTGTGGTCGCCACATATTTATCCGTTCCATGTCGTACCGATAAATGTGCGTTGATTCGTTTACAACTGTGTTAAGCAATTTTTACCGATGCGTGCCGTCCATCCGATTCCGCCAAGTGTGCGCGTAGCTTTACTTGGCAATTGATACGGTTGGAATCAGTTCAGAAAAAACTCCTGAGGAATATGGAATTTAAAATTGGCCGGCGCGCGGCGTCATGTACATAACTGTTACCAGGGTATTATGAACTCATTAGGAATTTCATCGATTGCGAATCAATTACAGACCCATGTTTTTTTTTTACACGGATTACTAAATTCAAATATTAGCTGTCCTTCTTTGTTATCCGATATTAGGTTTAGTTTTTCAAGTTACTCCAGTTCACTTAGAAATAACAATTTATTTAACGAAAAAATTTATAAAGTTAATTATTTATACTGGGAGGAAACTTTAACGGGAACAAATTCGGTATTTATGAAATGAGAAGTTCCAGAAAAAAATCCTCGGACACGTCGATTTTTGTTTTTTATTGCGCACTTTCTAGCGTCTTTAAAAATAGTATGACATCACTAGTCTTTCACGTATGACGTCACAGATTTTTTTTATGGAAACCATTTTTTTTTATTTCACTAAATTTGTAGCCCTTTTTATTCTCTTTACGACTGTGTAAAAATATTTTGTTTTTTTTTTATTTTTTATTTAAGAAATTAAATTAATTATTATTTAAGAACTGAGACAAATTCCACCAGAAATGTTTCAAAATGTAAGGGATGAATTTTATCGCCTGTGGTGTTTTACTCGCTGGCCAAGTAAAACACTGTTCATAAATATGACTAAAACTTTATTCTGCTTGCTGTTGACTCTAGGTACAGTCAGAGAAAATACAAATGCGAAACTTGCTCAGCGAGGGAATGCTGCCGCATGTCGGTTCTTAGTTCGGTCGAAACCGGTCAGTCCCTGCTTAAAATAGACTTATTAGGTAATAAAATTTACACGCCTAGTTCCCTTCTCGCCTCTAAGTGATCGAGTGACGGACTCCATATCTGTGATTTTTTTCATCTTCAATTTTTGGTGCGTCATTTTGAAAAATTTGAATAACTAAAATTTTTACGTTATATTGATATTTTTTATATATTTATCAATTAAAGAGTAATTTTATTTAAAATTATTGGTAATATTTTGGCATTAATAATTTTATTTCAGTTTCGTGTAAATAATCCCATTTTTGCCAAGATATTACCAATCCTCGAAAAATAAGATTTTATTTTTTTAACCACTAAAAATTATTATAATAATCTGAAAAATTCACATATATTTTTTACCCAAATAAAAGGTTATTTAGGGTATGTTTTTATTAGGTTTAACCATTTTTTTTTCGCCCCGAACCGATCAAGTGACGGAAAATTTTATTTATATATATATATATAGTCAATGTTCTTTCAATGTTTGGTGCGTTATCTTGAAAAATTTTAATAACTAATCTTTTTACGATATTTTGTATATATTTATCAACAATTGAGCAGCAAAATTTTATCAAATTAATAATAGAGTAACAGTATGTTTATGTTGAGTTTAGATTCTTTTTTTTTTTAATTTCAAATACCTTATATCTTTACCAGTGGCGGCTCGTGGAACATGATGGTAGAGCCACTTATATGTATAATACCCCCCCCCCTTTTTTTTTTGAAGAAACAAAGAACCATTTATCTTCCTAGACCAGTCGAATATTTTGGCCAAAAAAACAAAAATTTTGAACAACAAAGATCTAAAATATCGGCCGAAAAAATAAAAAATCCTGGTTTAAAAATAAAAATGCAGACCAAAAAATTGAAAATACAAGCAAAAGAAAAATCATTTGCCATTTTCAGCCCCAAATATAACTCTTTTTAGCTTAAAATAAGTTCCAACGAGAAATTCGAAAATAATAGCAAAAATTAAAATTTTAAAAAAATGGCACAATAAAATCAATAATTCAAGTTAAGAAAATCTAAAATATGGGAGAAAAAATAAAAAATTATTTACCCAAAAATCAAAGTGGTAGACCAAAAAATCAAGATCTTTAACAAATCGGAAATTTAAGTCGACTAAAATTTAAACCAAAACAATCGAAAATACAAAATATAGGCCAAAAAAGTAGGGCCTAAAAAGGTGAAAATTTAGACAAAACATCGAAAACTCGGGCGTATGCAGACAAAAAATCAAAAATTTGTATAAACCAGTCGAATATTTTGGTCAAAATAACGAAAAATAAAAAGAATTGAAACAAAGAAATCAAAAATACAAAAATGTAAAATATGGGCCAAAGTATCAAGAATCATGATCTGAAAATAAAAAACGCAGACAAAAAATTACAAACTTAGGTAGAAGCAAAATAATTTGCCAAAAATAAGTTTCTGATCAGAAATTCGAAAATAATAGCCAAAAAATAAAAAAAAATCACGGAATGAAATCAATAATCCAAGTTAAAAAATCTAAAATATTGGATAAAAAACAGACTTTAAATCTAAAATATTCGATACAAAATTTAGACCAAATATCTAAAATTCTGGCATAAAAATAAAAATGGTGGACCAAGGAAAGAAAAATTTTAACAGGCAAATAAAGAAAATTTTAGGGTAAAAGATAAAAGAAAATAGAAACCTACAATGTTTTCCAAAAAGTCGAAAATTTAGACAAAACATCGAAAACTCGGACCTAAAGATAATAAACGTAGACTAAACCAAAAATCAAAAATGCGGACCAAAAAATCGAAAATTTTGACAATAAAATTACAAAATCAAAAAAATAAAATTAAAAATACAAGTTAGTAAAAAAAAATTTCGTTCAAAAGATTAAAAAAATAATAATACAAATTTGTAATGTAGGCCAGAAAGTCGAAAATTTAGACATTGCATGGAAAATTCGGCCCTAAAGATAACAAATGCAGGCTAAAAAATCGAAAATTTCAACAAACAAAACTCGAAAATACCGGAAAAAATTTAAAAAATCTCGCATATAAATCAATAATTCAGGTTATAGATATTTTAATCAAAATCAAATCAAAAATTTGGAACTACAATTAAAATTTCGGCCCGAAAAATAAAAAATGCGGACCAAAGAATCAAAAATTTGAACAATTAAATCGAAAATTGCAGAGAATGCTAAAATGAGCAACTTATAAAGAATAAGTTTCTTCGAAATCTCTTTGGTTTTTGAGTAAACTGAGTTTTTGAATTTGAAGTATAATTTTTCCATCTTTCATAATTTTGACGTTTTAAACGTCAGTTTCATCCGAGTTTACACAACGCTCGATGTACATTTAAAATATGATTTCAATTGAAAATAAACTATGAAAACGTAAATATAAATGATACTATCAAGTCGGAGAAAGTAACATGATGGCCACATCACTATTTTTTAAAACTAAGTTTATTACATTTGAACATATAATTCATTAACATTAAAAGGCGCGTACAACAATTTGGCAAATTTTAGAAATTCAAAACGCGATTTTGTTGTCTTTGGACGTGAAAAACTTAAAATATTGTCAATTTGCGCTAATTTAAGATACAACTTTTTTAATACTTTTGTTATTAATTACATATACTAAATACCTCAAGGTTCTCACGTTATCTGTATGTTGCATTAAAATTATTAGTAATTATTTTCTCGTTTGTTTTTTAATCTTAAGTTCAAATAATAATTTAAATGTGGTTTTACTTCGTTCCTTTCAATTTTTTTGTTAACCCACGCTTATTTTAGAGATTATCAGATAATTTTAAGCTAATAAAAATTAAAGGGGGCGAATTAAGAAGCGTACTTGACAAAGGGGGCATTTGGCCCCAAAAAGTTGAGAAACACAGCTCCAAACTGTCTTTTTATTA
The DNA here is from genome assembly GCA_910593695.2 of Ocypus olens. Taxonomy (NCBI): domain Eukaryota; kingdom Metazoa; phylum Arthropoda; class Insecta; order Coleoptera; family Staphylinidae; genus Ocypus; species Ocypus olens. The sequence continues at coordinate 22,925,818 of OU343058.1, read as the reverse complement.
GCTAGTATTAGGTATCTATTCCATTCTTAAATAAATCACTCATTGTTGAATATAAACATGTGATGTACCACGTTTACACAAAGAATTATGTAATAAAAATGAAAACCTGTTTTCAATTTATGAAAACAAATTACGCATAAAGCGATCCCGAGTTGTTCCGTCATTACCAGCGGAATAATACGTTTCCTTATTACACAGAAGTAAGATGGAAATATTTGATACCATCACAAGTCTGCCATGAGAAATGTCTTCAGAGGTCACTTGGATCTTAATCTGTTTGACAGTCGAAGGTGACTTTCGAGGTATCTCCGCAGTATATCGATAAATTGTTTAATTATTCCTTGAAATTATTGGCAATAAAATCAAATATGTTGATTTAATTGCTTTCGCGTGTTTCTTTTACTTTTTCACGTTTGTTTCGTATACAGAATAAAGCCATTTTGATATCTTAGAAAATTAATGGGCATTTAAACATATTACAACTGGGAGCACCACATTCAACAATTTTTGAAAAATCTAAAAATGACAAAATTACCATTTATTTTTAATACCCCATAAAAACAATTGTTATTACAGCTGAAAAACACATGAACTTCATGGTTCTCGGAGAGACATCTTCTTCATATATACAAACAATTATGCATGATAATTCAGCACATAATTATCTTATCAATTCGGCGCACGCAACACGAAGACGTTATCAGTTTCACGACGCAAACACACCGCTCGTCCGAATAATAAATGCGCTCCCAGTGAGGTCAGTCGGCGACTTAAAAGCGTTCAGCAACGTCGCTCGGGTGTTTCAGTCGCCGCGGTTCGCGCTTAGCGCTCGTTCTAGTGTATTTGCGAATCCTGGAATGGCTGGAAGTGCGAATTGTGTGGCTCGGACTCGGAACCCAACAGGATTAGCGTGAATTTTGCACGTAATTTATATCACACACACACAATGACATTGCACCGAAGTTAATTTTTACTATTAGAAATTGCCTTCTCTTAACCACATCTTTGTCGGTTCGAACGAATCCGTATACCTTAGTTTTCGCAATGAAGTAAGTTGGAACAGCCTTAAAAATTGCTTGCTGTAAAAGTTACGCTTTATCAATAATAACAATAATAATAATATTCTTCAATACATAATGATATTTGTTCTGGTGATTATACCAGTTTTCGTTTTCGGTTGTAATTGGGATTATTTTAAAATCTTTTTATTTTTTGTGGAATCATGCAGTAACTTAAGTTTCAAGTGTGTAGCCATTGTTTTTTCAACTGATTTAAAAATTAACAAATTGTCCACTATTGGATTGATGAGGCCGTTACTAGGTAAATCTCCATTATAAACTTGATAAGAAACCCGAATGTTAGAACAGTATTCATTCTGTGTAATTTCAAAAAGTTTCAAGTGTGCAACATTTTTTTTTTACTGTATAAATTGGTTATTTGAAAATTTACGACGGTCTTTTTAAGTACAATAAGTCGAGGAGTATTTTCTGTTTTTTTAGAGAATCATGTAGAAACATTCTTTCATAGTAATCTTGGTTTAAAGTGTCTAAATTGTCAGGTAACTTTGAATTAAACAACTTTCGACGTTTTTTTTACCACTATTTATTTATTGTATAATACAGACAAACACAATGTTTTAATATGTATTATTAACAATATTGACACAACTATAGTTTCGACCTTTGCAGGTCATTATCAAGTGTTGTAACGTCGAAAGTTGTTTAATTAAAAGTTACCTGACAATGGACTACCACATAGTAACGGTCGCAACCATCATCTTCATATCTAAATTGTGTTTCTTTTTTTTTTAAACTTCGTAAATGTGTGATTTCAAAATTGCTGAATGGTCTGTTCAAGTTGGATTATCCGGAAATTTGACGGAGAATTTTTTGTTTTATAGAATTATCTAGAACAAGGGGCGGCTCGTTATACAGAGCCTATGAGCCATGGCACTACCTGTGGTTTTAAGCTTAGCAATAATTTTTAATTCATTCTTAAAACACTTTTTCGCCAGTTACTTTCGTCTAGGAAGATAAATCGTTCTTTCTTTCTTTCTTTCTTTCTTTAAAAAAGGATTATTATTATTGTTTAAGTATGTTCCACGAGCCGCCACTGTTCATGGTGACTAGCCAACTTTTTCTAGATAAATTTTTTTAAATGCCAATCGATTTGACTCGTTCTTCTTACGGAAGAAAAAGGTATTACATGAAGGTCTACGAAGATTATTAAAAAAATTGATTTTTTCGAACTTTTCCATTTTCATATTTTCTTTGCTGACACAGGCTTCAAATAGATATTTGTGATTGAGCAAGTACATTTTATAAAGCGCCTTGAAGGGATTTCCAGTGACGTATAGAAACCCCGAATCGAATCAGTGGTTTCTTCAAGAAATCATTTTAAATGGGTAGTTTTTCAAGTTTCCGTCAAAAATGAAAAATCTCAAATTTTAATTAAATCCGACTAATTTACACCCAATGAGCACAGATTTGAAAATTGCGTTCGATTTGGATTCTTCATTTAGCCCCTACGGTCGTTCAAAGTCTGAAAAAATCGACTTTTGTTCCTTTTCCATAATGTTCATGATGACTTGTCAACTTTTTTGCAATTTTTTCTAGATAAAATTTTTCAACGCCAGTCGATTTAACTCATTCTTCTGATGAAAAAAGGTATTACATGAAGGACTAGGATGATTATTAAAAAAGTTGATTTTTTCGAATTTTTCCATTTTCGAGTTATCTTTGCTGACGCGTCACTGGCTTCAAATTGACATTTGTGGTTGGGCAAGTACATTTTCTAAAGCATCCTGAAGATATCTCTCTGGTGACGTATAGAAACCCCGAATCGAACCCGTGGTTTCTTCAGGAAATCATTTTCACCCTCGAGTAGTTTTTCAAGTTTTCATCAAAAATTAAAAATCCCCAATTTTAATTGAATCCGACTAATTTGCACCCAAGGAGCACAGATTTGAAAACTGCGTTCGATTTGGATTATTCGTTTAGCCGCTACGGTTGTTCAAATTCTGAAAAAAACTACTTTTGTTCCTTTTCCATAATGTTCATGGTGACTTGCCAACTTTTTGCAATTTTTTCTAGGTAATTTTTTTTGACGCCACTCGATTTAACTCATTCTTCTGATGAGAAAAGGTATTACGTGAAGGACTAGGATGATTATTAAAAAAGTTGATTTTTTCGATTTTTCTTTGCTCACGCGCCACGGGCTTCAAATAGACCAAGTACATTTTTTAAAGTCCAGTGAAGGGATCTTTCCAGTGACGTATAGAAACCCCGAATCGAACCAGTGCTTTCTTCAAGAAATCATTTTAAATGCAATTTTTCTGCAAACGTAAGAAGGGGAGACCCTTGGGGGTATTGGGTAGTTTTTCAAGTTTTCATCGAAAATTAAAAATCCCCAATTTTAATCGAATCCGACTAATTTGCACCCAAGGAGCACAGATTTGAAAACTGCGTTCGATTTGGATTCTTGGTTTAGTCGCTACGGTCGTTCAAAGTCTGAAAAAATCGACTTTTGTTCTTTTTCCTTGTTCATGGTGACTTAACAACATTTTTCTAATTTTTTCTAGATACAATTTTTTGACGCCAATCGATTTAACTCATCTTTCTTATGAAAAAAGATATTACATGAACGACTAGGATGATTATTAAAAAAGTTGATTTTTTCGAATTTTTCGATTTTCCGAGTTTTCTTTGCTCATGCGCCACGGGCTTCAGATTAACATTTGTGGTTGGGCAAGTAAATTTTCTAAAGCGCCTTGAAGGGATCTTTCTGGTGACGTATAGAAACCCCGAATCGAATCAGTGGTTCCTTCAGGAAATCATTTTAAATGCAATTTTTGGGCAAACGTGCCCTTGGGTGGTTTTTCAAGTTTTCGTCAAAAATTAAAAATCCCCAATTTTAATTGAATACGACTAATTTGCACCCAAGAAGCACAGATTTGAAAACTGCGTTCGATTGCGATTCTTCGTTTAGTCGCTACGGTTGTTCAAATTCTGAAAAAATCGACTTTTGTTCCTTTTCCATAATGTTCATGATGACTTGCCAACTTTTTGCAATTTTTTCTAGATACATTTTTTTAACGCCAATCGATTTAACTCATTTTTCTGATGAAAAAAGGTATTACATGAAGGACTAGGATGATTATTAAAAAAGTTGATTTTTTCGAATTTCTCCATTTTCGAGTTTTCTTTGCTCGCGCGTCACGGGCTTCAAATTAACATTTGTGGTTGGGCACGTACATTTTCTAAAGCGTCTTGAAGGGATCTTTCTGGTGACGTATAGAAACCCCGAATCGAACCGGTGGTTTCTTCAGGAAATGATTTTCACCCTCGGGTAGTTTTTCAGGTTTTCATCAAAAATTAAAAATCGCCAATTTTAATTGAATCCGACTAATTTGCACCCAAGGAGCACAGATTTGAAAACCGCGTTCGATTTGGATTCTTCGTTTAGCCGCTACGGCCGTTCAAAGTCTGAAAAAATCTTTTTTCCAAATTTTCCATAATGTTCATGGTCAGGGGCGGCTCGTTATATAGACCCTAGGAGCCGTGGCATGATCTGTAGTTCCAAGCTCAGCAAAAATTATTAATTAATTCTTAAAACACTTTTTCGCCAGTTACTTAGGTTTAGGAAGATAAATCGTTCTTTCTTTCTTCAAAAAAGGAAGGGGGGGGAGGGTATATTGTATAAGTGGCTCTACCATCAACATGTTCCAGAAGCCGCCACTGTCTAAAAGCGTTAATTCTGACTATTTTTTGTAAAGCTCCAATTGCTTATACAAAAATGGCGATGCGACCATCATGTTATTTTCTCCGATTGTATGGTATAATATATAATATGGTATATTTATACTTTCATGGTTTATTTTTAATTAAAATGTTATTTTGAATATAAATTTACTGGATCAGAGGATATTGTCGTTTAAGTTTAAGACGTTAAAATTATGAAAGATGAAAATGACAAATTATACTTTAAATTCGAATAATGCAGGGACAAAAAAATTTCCTTATTCTTTTCTGTAAAACATAGATTCAGCTATTGCCTAATGTTTAAATTATCAACATTTATACAAGTTTCCGGGTTCTTTGAAATTTTGAAAAAGTGATTTTATGGATTTGAAAATTTTCTCTTAAAACCTGCAGTTTTTTCCACGATTTTGCGAAAAAGCATCTTAATGCTTCTTTTTCAAATCATGACGATGTTTTTTGAACAATCAAAATTGACCATCGCGTTCAAAACCTGTATGTTTTCGAAAATTAAGCTCATAATGCACATAAACGATATGAATTTTTTTTTCATAAAAAAATAATATGTAATTACTTAAATTGTTATCATCTTTTGTTAATTTTTTATTCAGCCAATTCAGAAAAATGTTCAATTTCGCCAATTTCTGAAAAGTTTTCGGAGAACCATTAAATTTTAACATATTTGAATGATTATAAAAATTATCCATCGCTTATTAAAGATATCAGCCTATAAAACTGGAATATAACGTCCAAAATTTCTAGAAATAAAATTCCAAAACTAACCAAATTTCTAGAAATCTTACATTTACATTTCTCAGGCCCACTTGCACCATTGTAATTAAGCTATGCTTAAAACATTCTTAAAATTTAAGCAACATTTAAGTGAGTATTTTGCTTGCACCATACTTTAAGCAGCGCTTAAGCAAGACTAAATAAGTCGTCGTAATGGAGCGCTTAAAATTTGAGTCTGCATACATAACCAATTCCTTCCCTCAGTGATCCCTCGTGACAGATATTTATGCACAATAAATGATTTTCAATAACAAGACTCCTAGAATAGTTATAATGGCACTTAAAGAATTAAACTTTGCAGTGGACGATATTTTTGAAGACGATTTAGACCTCATGGATATTATTAATTTCTGTTACCCCAGGGAACTAGTTTGGGACAGAGCTGATCATTATCATGATTTGAACGAATTGTCGTTTTTTCGGTGTTTTCGTATCCGCAAATAAATTTTGTTGAATTTACTTGGCCTAATACTGGATAATAATGACATAACCTCTCTTTTTTACGCACCGATATTTCTTTACGCGCGCATTTGCCTTCAAAAATATTTAATTACGCATTGATTTCTTAATAATTATGGCGAGTTTCACTATTTCCTTGTTCGTACAGTAACGCTGTTCGCGTAAAAAGACTCGCACGCATTTTATGTCAAAATCAGCTGAGAAAAGGACATGAAAGGACACCTATGTCGCCAACGTTAAAAAGTGAAAATCGCAAGATTTTGCGATGTTGCAACACTTTGAGCTTGCTTGCTAAAGCAATTGTATTAATTACTATGGTGCATGACGCTTCCCTTTAAGCATGACTTAAAATATAAGTCCTACTTTACAAAGTTAGACTTAACGAAAAAATGGTGCAAGTGGGCCTCAATTATTCAAATTTTGTCCATTTTGCCGTTCAATCAAAATTATTCATCGCGTTCGAAAGCTAAACGTTTTCAAAAATCAAACTATTACTGCACTATCCCACAATTCATACAGTTGAGATAGCTCTAGTAGTAAGAAAGTAATGAAATTTTACGTAAACGGTTATGTTGGTCAAAAATGCCACGCCGAACCGACTGTTTTTTTAGGCGAAGGTAAAAATTTCACATTTTTAATTTTTATTTCAAAAGTTTCTCCGATTCACTTTTTCATATTTCCAATTAATTTATTTAAAAAAAATTATACATTTTGTCCGATGAACTTTTGAATGTGAGTCATCAACCCTGAGATATTGAGACAAACAGGGCTAGTGTCAGAGCAGCTTCCATAAATGATGTCGCAGTTGTTTTCTTCATTGAAACGAGTTTAGGTGTTTTTGTGATTCAGAGAATTTTTGGCACTTTGTACTGATTTTATGGAGAAGATTTTAGAAGCTAGTTTTAGCCTTCTCGACGACCCTTATCGCTTCGAAAAAAATGATAAAACAAAAATTTTATCCAGTTTTAAAAACTTCTGTAAATGTTTAAAAAAATTGAACTAATGGCAAATCATTCAGATACTATTTGGAGCTTGAAAGATTTTAATTTTCTAGCACGTTTGGAAGAATATAATGATAATCCATTTTTACTTTCTCCGTTACGAAGTACGTGAAAGTTTTGTGATCGTGATTTAAAAAAAAAAATTTTTACGGAAATACCCGTTTTGGGTCCCTAGATGCCATTTCAACAATTTCTGGAAAGAAAAATTGTGTGTGTGTGTATGAGTGTGTCTGTGTGTCTGTGCGCGCTGTATCTCAAAAACTAATACAACAATTAACATGAAACTTTCAGCATAAGCTTTATTTGAGAATTCGAAGAACTGAAAAGCTTTTGGTAAAATTCTGTACGCCTGTAGTGGGTGTTTACCTTAACCGTTTTTTGTTTTTTTTCCAATATGTTTTTAAATATGGAAAATTTTACGAAAACATTCAAATAAATTCTGAAGACAACTAAGAAATGAACATGTTTTGTGAGAAAATATTTTTCATAAAATCATTTTTATTCGAGAAAAAAATTTATTATTTTTTTTTCATTTTTGGTTTATAATTATGAAATGATAATAGTTACAGCAAATTTACATGATTAATAATTGTAAAGAATGCCAAAATCTCTTTGGTTTCTGGGTAAACTGATTATTAAACTCAACTCACGTGCCACAATTTTAGGTTATGTCGCAGATGAGAGATATAAATTCAAAATGCACATGCTCGCATACTAGATCTAGGATGGATATTTTCATCCAATTTATTGTTCAAGATTTGATTTCTTGTATTACACGATACGAGAAAAAGGCATACAATTTATTTCAATTTGCATTCCTGTTCTAATGTATACGTGCGCGCTGTATCTCAAAAACTACTACAATTAACATCAAACTTTGAACATAAGCTTACTTGATAATCCAAAGAACTGAAAAGCTTTTGGTAAAATTTCGTACACCGGAAGTGGGTGTTTACCTTAGCCGTTTTTTTTGTTTTTCTCCGATATTTTTTTAAATATGAAAAATACTATAAAAGCCCTTGAACAAAACTTGAAGACAACAAAGAAATTAACATCTTTTGTTTGAAAATATTTTTCGTAAAATGTCTAGTTTTTCAAAAATAATAGTTATTAAATAGTTATTTTTTTGTCATTTTTGATTTATAATTATGAAACGATAATAGTTACAGCAAATTTATTTTAATAATAATTGCAGAGAATGCCAAAATGAAGAACTTATAGAGAATAAATATTTTTCGAAATGTCTTTGGTTTTTAAGTAAACTGACTATTAGAATTTACAGTATAATTTGTCATTTTCATCTTTCATACATTTGACGTCTTAAACGTCAGTTTCATCCGATTCAACAAAACGCTGTATTACTATACATTTAAAACATGATTTGAATTGAAAATAAACCATGAAAGCGTAAATATAAATGATACCATCAAGTCGGAGAAAGTAACATGATGGTCACATCACCATTTTTTTTGATATAGGCATATGCCATTCAGTCACGACTAGGCGCGTAGGTAGAAATTATTTAAATAACCCCGCAATCCCCCCTCTATATACGCCACTGGCCATGACAGTGTGATAATACATTTCCACTATTTAAAATACTCAAATTTATAGTTTTTACTATAAGTTCTGCACATTTTGGGCGTGGAATGTTCAAATTCGATTAACGCGGTTGCAGACAAACATTCTGACAACAGGCATTTTCAAATGATTTTTCAGAAATTAAGTTTCTCAAAGCATTTTTAAAGATAGTACATTTTGATATATTTTAGCTTATTAATGATCAAAATTGTGCAACGTGTTTGAAAGTTACACTCTCTAAAAAAAAAATACGAAAACAATTGCTTGATATTAAAAATGTTGAATGAATCAATTTTGGATTCAAGACGCATCGAGGGGGCCGCGGTGGTCTAGTGTGTGGAGCTCCTGCTCACGGGCCTCGTGGTTGTGGGTTCGAATCCCATCCGGTCGGTCACTTTTTCGGAGTGAAGAAGTGGCCGTTCGGGTCCATGGATGTCCAGTGTATGTCCCGCCCATTCATTATATAATTAATAAATTATTATATATAAAACATATTAAGAAATTAATACAAATAGTTAAATGATACCTCTGGCAGAATAGACCAGATTCCCATGTCAAAAAAAAAGACGCATCGACAGTTCGCGGAAATAAATTAACAGATTTATACTTAATTACTATTCCTCCAACACAAGATATTGTCGAAAATACTGAAAATAGAACAATGAAACAAAACAGGTGTTTTCCATTCCAAAACCCAATTAGGTGAATTTTACGTTTGAGCAAGAATATAGCAGTGGAAGTATCAAATATTAATCGGAGAAAGTTAGATGATAGCCACATCAACATTTTTTGTTGAAAAATACTTATTCCCTTCCTTTAAAAAGTGGAATCTATAATAGAATTTTTGTATTTATTTTACTATCGCGAAAAAATCTCAAATGTTTTTTTTGTTTCAAAAATTGACAAAAAATCATATTTCTCATAATGAAAAAAATAACATAACCAAAGCAACTAAATCAATGTTGATGTTGAATCAAATCAATTAAATTAAATTAATTTCATGCATCTGCAATAAGTGAGGTTTTCTCAAGTTTATTGGTAAATTAAATTGCTGTCCCATTACTTCTTGACAATAATAACGGTTTTAGTAAGTTTCAATGGAATTTCTGTAACCAGTTTTCTTCAATGGCTGCTACTTCAACGCAAATACGAAGTTTCAAATCTTCCAATTTGTTCTCTAGAAAATAAAATGAATAAATAATTTTCCAGAAATCTAGAAAACCGATATGTCCGCAATTTTTTTTCTTTTCAATTTTCACGATCATAATACTTTCGTAACGGAGAAAGTAAAAATTCCAACTTTTAAATGTGCGATTTGAAAATAATAAATATTTGGTCTTTTTGGGAATTTTCTTAAATTTTCGTTTTCCAACTTTTGTAGAATCATGTAGAAACACTGATTTTGAATAATTTTTGAAAGCTCGAAGTATGCAGCAATTGTTTCTCTTTTTTGTAAACTTTTCAATGTGTGGATTGAAACTTATAAAAGGTTCTATTTAGGTGTAATTTTTCGGAACTGTAGGCACAGGATGTTTTCCGATGTTAACAGAATTATAAAGAAGCATCTCTTCTGAATAGCTTTAGAAGCTTTTTAAGTATGCACCAATCGTTTTTCACTTTTTGTGTCTTCAACTAATAAATACGTGATTTGAAACTTGGCAAGTGAACTGTTTAATTGGCATTATCCGGAAATCTAGACAATCCGATTTTGTAGAATCAAGCAAATACATCAATTTTGAGTAACTTTTAAAAGTTTCATACGTGCAGCAATTGTTTACTCTATATTTCTTAAATTTGATAAACGACTCGAAAATTAAGACCATTCTGTTCACAAAGTGCAACTTCGCAGTCTACGCAAGGACTGATTTTTATAGAATCGAATAGAAGTATCTGTTCTGTGTAAATTTTGCAAGTGTGCAGTTTCTAGCAATTGTTTTTCTGATTTTATTTAAATTGACGAATTTTTTGAAAATTAAATTTACAATCTGTTTAAGTGCGAATATCTTGAAATCTAAACAAAGAGTAGCTTCTGAAATATGTTCTGAGTAGTTTTTGCAAATTTCCAGTATGTAGCAGTTGTTTTTCTATTTTTTTCAACTGAACGATGAATTCGTTGTTGAAAATTGACGAACAGTCTGTTTAAGTGCACATATCTTGAAATCTAGGCAAGGGATATTTTCTGAATTTTATAGAATCGTGTAGAAGCATCTGTTCTGAGTAAATTTTGTAAATTTCCAGTATGTAGCAATTATTTTTCTTTTTTTTTTTCAACATGATGAATTGGTTGTTTGAAAATTGAGAAACAGTTTGTTTAGGTGCGAATATCTTGAAATCTAAACTAGGAGTAGTTTCTGAAATTTATAGAATCGTGTAGAAGCATCTGTTCTGAATAGTTTTTGCAAATTTCCAGTATGTAGCAATTATTTTTCTATTTTTTTTTCAACATGATGAATTGGTTGTTTGAAAATTGAGAAACAGTCTGTTTAGGTCCGAATATCTTGAAATCTAGACAAGGGTTAGTTTCTAAATTTTATAGAATCGTGTAGAATCATCTATTCTGAGTAACCTTTAAAAATTTCCAGTATGTAGCAATTGTTTTTATATTTTTTTCAAGTTGATGAATTGGTTGTTGAAAATTGATGAACAGTCTGTTTAAGTGCAAATATCTTGTAATCTTGGCAAGGGTTAGTTTCTAAATTTTATAGAATCGTGTAGAATCATTTATTCTGAGTAACTTTTGAAAATTTCCAGTATGTAGCAATTGTTTTTATATTTTTTTCAACTTGAATTGGTTGTTGAAAATCGATGAACAGTCTGTTTAAGTGCAAAAATCTTGAAATCTAGGCAAGGGATAGTTTCTTAATTTTATAGAATATTGTAGAAGCATCAGTTCTGAGTAAGTTTTGAAAATTTGCAGTATGTAGCAATTGTTTTTCTATTTTTTTTCTACTTAATGAATTGGTTGTTGGAAGTTGACAAACAGTCTGTTTAAGTGCGAATATCTTGAAATCTAAACGAGGGGAAGTTTCTGAATTTTATAGAATCGTGTAGAAGCATCTATTCTGAGTAACTTTTGAAAATTTTCAGTATATAGCAATTGTTTTTTTTTACTTTTTTTTAACTTGGTGAATTGGTTGTTTGAAAATTGAGTAACAGTCTGTTTAGGTGCGAATATCTTAAAATCTAAACGAGGGGAAGTTTCTAAATTTTATATAATCGTGTAGAATCATCTATTCTGAGTGTAACTTTTGAAAATTTCCAGTATGTATTAATTATTTTTTTATTTTTTTCAACTTGATGAATTGGTTGTTGACAATTTATGAACAGTCTGTTTAAGTGCAAATATCTTGAAATCTAGGCAAGGGATAGTTTCTGAATTTTATAGAATTTTGTAGAAGCATCAGATCTAAGTAAGTTTGGAAAATTTGCAGTACGTACTAATTGTTTCTCTATTTTTTTCAACTTGATGAATTGGTTGTTTGAAAATTGACAATCAGTCTGTTTCAGCGCGAATATCTTGAAATCTATACTAGGGGTAGTTTCTGAAGTTTATAGAATCGTGTAGAAGCATCTGTTTTGAGTGTTTCTGCAAATTTCCAGTATGTAGCAATTATTTTTCTATTTTTTTTATCAACATGATGAATTGGTTGTTTGAAAATTGATGAACAGTCTGTTTAAGTGCAAATATCTCGAAATCTAGGCAAGGGATAGTTTCTGAATTTTATAGAATTTTGTAGAAGCATCAGGTCTGAGTAAGTTTTGATAATTTGCAGTAGGTACCAATTTTTTTCAATTTTTTTGGTTGTTGAAAGTTGACAAACAGTCTGTTTAAGTGCGAATATCTTGAAATCTAAACGAGGGGAAGTTTCTGAATTTTACAAAATCGTGTAGAATCAATATTCTGAGTAACTTTTGAAAATTTTCAGTATATAGCAATTGTTTTTTTACTTTTTTTCAACTTGATGAATTGGTTGTTCGAAAATTGAGAAACGAAGTTTCAAGTGTGTAGCAATTATTTTTCCATTTCTATTTTTGTTTGAAAAATGAGTCCGCAATATTCCCAATTAAATATTATACACAGTGGGCCAAAACAAACGGTACACATTTTAAATATTCATATTTTCAATAATAATTACTTAACGGATTCAATATTGCTTTGAAAAACAAAATATTTACACTTTGTAGATGGCAAAAATAATTAATTGGATTTTTTAAAAGTTTTCTTATCGGGGGTAATACCACAAGAGGTTTAATTTGGCCGGATACATTTTATTTGTTTGCACGAGCCATTGAATCGACACAAATTTCGAGAATGAATTGAGATTTAGCGCGATTGGATTTTGCCTAATCTCAATTCATTCAAGAAATTGCGATAAAATGACGAGTGCTTAAAATAAAATTTATCCTGCCGAAATTATAACCGCGAGTGGTATTTATTGAGATAATTTAACGAATAAGAACTATATTTATATTAACAATTTATATTAATTAAATGTACACTGGGTGACGGAGCATTGTTTATGTAATGGAATTGTATGATGCACCAATCGTCAAAATCGTGTGTGGGTAAAATGAAAATGGTTGAGTGCCACGGGAATCGCGAAATTCGCGCATACAAGTGGCATGAAGTTAGGAAACCAATAACAGCTGATCGTTAATTGACCGGGTGCACTTATTTCCTACACACATAAAAGGGACGACGCCAAATACACTAATATATAAATGTTTATTTTACACTATTAGGACATGATAGAACAAGATGTATATTAAATGCAATGCAATTCACGCATCGCATCAGCGTTAATCGCACGTTTGCGACATCTCGCGGCCGAAGTACGAAATGCAGTTCTCTCAGTGTCCCGGCTTTAATATCGAATATACGAAACTAAATCTATAATTAGTGAAAAGACAATATTTACCTCCCTGGTTCACAATTGTGAACAATTTTTCACGCAGAAGCGTGTCCGAAACGGATTTAAATTATATTTCACCGCAGAGATATTCAGAAATGACACGACCGGCCACTGTTCAACTGAAGTTAGCTGTTTACTAAAATTGTTAATATAAAGATCGTTGTCATGGTGAAGGTAAATAAATTTTTAACCATTTGCAAATTTTGTTTATCCGCCGTTTTAAATGCACCTTTTTATACATGAGTTGAATTATCGAAGATATTTCACATTAATGAAGGCGCTGCAAAGACAGAAGTTTATAATGCACCGCCGTGTCGCATTTGTAGGTATCAAAATTAGTGGGCCATGGCCTGTTTTCGTTTTCTAATGAATCTTAGGCATTAGCTGTCACTTCTATCAGTCATTTTAGTTGTTGTCACAAAAATTGTTTGCCTAAGTAAAGAAGATGAAATATTCATTAAATATTTGTTTCACTATGACAATTTATCTGCACGAAAGATTGTGAACAAATACCCACAAAAGGGTCGGTCGGTTACAAGTATTCAGTGATTAATAATTAAACTCAGAACTTACGGTAACAATAATCGCAAACAAATAAGTGGAAGACCACGTACAGTACGAATTCCTCAAAGGTGCATTACAAACTCAAATTTTTGCAGAGCCTTCATTAATGTGAAATATTCTTGATACAAAAACTTTTCAAAAATGCAATTAACCTTTTTTGCAATCCACAAAGAGTAGATATTTTGTTTTTCAAAGCAATATTTACTGCGAAAATATGAATATTTACAATTTGTACCGTTTTTTTGGCCCACTGTGTATTTGAAGAAAACATATCTTCATGCTATCAAAGAAACTTTAAGGATAGTCTATTCTAATTATGTTGAATGTATTTATGTTAGATATCAGTGTAGTTTCAAATATTCATGTTATAAAACTTCAAGAATAAACTATTCTAATTATGTAGAATGTGTTCAAGTTAGATATCAGTTTTTTTCAAATATTCATGTTATCAAAGAAGCTTCAAGGACAAACTGTTCTAATTATAGAGAATATATTTAATGCTGGATATCAGTACAGTTTCATTACCAATATGTAATTGCTAGTTTATTTACACATCATGACGATAGAAACTGTTTGAGGATACATTCTCATTGCTAAAAATTGGTGCAATTACGGCGACATAATAAGCAAGTGCGGCTTATCTTCATTGTAACAAACACTCAATTATTAATCATCAAATTATTATCAAATTATCAGAAACGCAATCGTTATATAACTATAAAAATTGAAATAATTGGAAAAATATGGTGAACATGTCTAATCTGTATTAGACTTCTAAATTGAAAATGTCCTCACTAAATGAATTTATTAAACGCGAAAAATGGTGTGAATAGGCTGAAAGATCTCTGGTCAATTGCCTGTTGAGGTCATTTGTAAAAGTGTCTCAATAAATGTATTGTCTCTCTCTCTCTCTCTCTGGTCTGAATATATGAATATTCTGGCTATATTCTCTGTTTATTAATAATTAATATTATTTATTCCCTAAATGTAAAAGTAATTAGAATTTGGACTTCTTCCGACTAGTTTCGATTAATTAATTAATTTATTATTAATAGGTGTTGGATAAAATGCCAATTTATAGTAATTAATGTATTAAACATTGGCCATGGAAGTTGAGTACTGAATATGATTATTATAATTTGTATATTTTAATTATTACGCACAATATGTATTATGTGTTTATTAACGAACTTTTAAGGACATATTTTCATTGTTAAGAATATATTTAAATAATACGTCACAAGAGTTCAAAAATTCAGCCTTACCTTGGTCGTTAAAACAATATTTAATGATACAAAATATACTCTTTCTACAAATAGACTAACGAAATGTAAATACCGTAGTAAACAGTTGCTCAAAGTCATAAGTGATAAGTGAATTATATTTAGATGAATGAAAATGTTTGCTTTATACTTAATAATTATAATAATAATAATGTTTATTTACGGAAAATGAATTTTATAAAAATAATAATAAAATTAACAAAATAAAGTAATATAATCATGGAAAAATATAACCTTAAAACTAATTTTAAACTATCGGGGCACGTACATACAAACATATATACAAACTCATAAATTTATTTACAATGACTAATATTTTTTAGATGCAACATAAACTGCACATGGGAATTATGAAATAAATCGAAGTTTCGATGTAATGACAGCTCGTTTGAAACACGCATGAATCAGGAAATTGGGCTATTGTAACCATAATTCGTATTATGAAATGGAATACGAAATATGGGGGCTTGTCCAGTCGGACGGACGATTCGTAGGTTTAACAAAAAAAAAATTAGAGACAAAAGAGATTAGCACTGTACATGATTAGAAATGAGTTTATAAAAGAATGACAACTCCGCATGAAATCTTCGACAACATAATTGGGGTTAATTCGCAAGTCGCCACAAACTAAGCTGAGGTTTAATGGATTAGTATAGGCAATTGATTTCAAAAACTTATTTTGTACATTTTCAATAGATTTAGGGTGGGTTTACAGAAAGCAAATCAAATATTTGTTTGCAATTAACTATTTGATTGCGATCAAAATTCGCGTTGCCTTGCCAACTAATATCAATCAACATGAAATCAAATAGTTAATTGCGATTAAGTTAACAGCGTTGTTAAGTCCGATTTGATTGCGATTAAACAAAAAATCGGTTTACAGAAGCTCGATTAGCATTTGATTGCGATTAACTTTTTGTTTAATTTGACGTTAACTTAATTGACGGCGCTACCTCAATTAAGTCCCTGATTAAAGTGAAAATGAAAAGAAAAACTTATTAACAACAAAAATTTGGCAAGTTATCAATTAATAAAAGGTAAGTAATTGGTGAAACACGTATTTATTATCTGAATAATGTTAGTACAGGCGTCATAAATTTATGTACATATGTATAAGGCAAGCCAAAACATTCTTTGGCTGTGTAAAAATAAAAAAAAGTAGAGGAACCTATTTCATAGCATCACAAGATGTTATTCAAATTTATTTAACAGCGGAGAAGGTAATTAATTCTAATGATATCGTCAAAATCAAACAAATTAATCTAAAACTGTGCAATACTGTACTATACTATAGTATATGACCAGTGCAAACCTGCATTTAATACATACGTCATGGCACAGCATATCTCTGAACAAACGTTCTTGGACAATGATAAGGTCCAGTTAATTACATTAATAATTACTACCAAAAAAACTACATAGGAACATATTGTTCCCATATGTATGAACATTTTCCCGCATTAAAGAACATCCTCTTGATTCATTTGTATTATTTTATATAACCTTTTACAAAAGCAAACGCGCCAGCAGAGAACAGCAGATCGTTTAAACACCATCGACCTCCATACAATCAACACATGCGCACCTATTCGTGGCGACAGATTGGTGACAGACTATTTAATTTATAGGTTACGTTTAACGGCGTGAAGTTAGCCGCTGACGTCTCGCGCCGTACCAACCGCGATTAAAATCGCCTTAATTGAAATTAACTAATAGCGCTGTTAATTTCGACAAAAGAGTATCTGTAAACCGCGATTAATTTGATGGCGCTATTAAATTGATTGCGCGATTAACTTAATTTCGAATTAAAAAATGTACTGTAAACCCACCCTTAATATAAGTAGCCTGAGTTGGTGACCAAACACATGGAACATATTCCAGATGAGCGTACAAACGAAAAGTAAACAATTTTGACTGAATTGGGTGATAAATCTATTGACAGTCGCTTAATGTTTAAAAAAGCTTATTGCGATAATTTAGTCTAAATAAATATAATATTATTATAGTACATCTTTATTCGACGCAATACATATACCTAACAATTAACACATATATTTGAGTTTTCATTTAATGTCATGTCAGACTGTCGGTCTTTCTGCCCTAAATATAATAATAATTCATCAATGTTTTTATCATTTTTTTTTTCTACTTTATTCATATCTCAAGAAATCTCAACTTTTTTATATAACCATGAAAACTAATAAATTCTCGAGAATTTGGAGTTTGGAATTTGTCGCAATTCTTTTTTTGACATTTGACAAACCGTTCGACTTTTAACAAAAATTATGCTGTATTTACATTGGTTAATTTTAAAATCTGGGTAAGGTAAAAATCATAAAGTTCAATTTTACAAGTTCGCAAATAATGGAAATTATTTATCTATTTATTTTATCCTATAATGTTAACATGTCAATCACTCCTTAGCAACGAGTATCGTTAAGATACCTTTAACAACACTAGTGTTATTATAGGAATCTTAACGCAACTCTTTACTATGGAAATATTGACAAATAAACATGATTTCGCTTTTTGACGGTTTTCATTAAACATTTTTTAAATTAAAAAAAAATAGAAATAGGATAAAATAAACCATGTTACGACACACGTAACGTTATTTGCTTTTATATTACTCGAGAATTTTAATTTTAAACTTTTTCCTCGTAATGTAAAAACCTTCATAACGTTACTTGTATCGTAAATTACTATTATTTTGCAATTACGATAATTCACTACTTATAAAATAATCTCTACTCGAGTCAAGTGCGATTATATTAGAATCTCGATAATGGTTTTTTTGAGTTTTTAAAGAATTATCTACAGTATTATGTTTCGAGTAAATTTGAAATTTTCTATTGTTTTTCTATTTTTTGCTATTAGTCAAATTTTCCACTCTACTAGATTTAATTGCCAGTATCTCAATATTTAGAAAAGATATTTATAGTACAATCGCGCAGAGGTGACAGTGACTCATCGCTCCATGTTGCCTGAATTCAGTTTCTAGTAAACGTATGTCCATAAAATAATTCGATTCAGTCTAGGCGAGAAAATTAAAAATTCTCGAGCGTGCAAATATTTTCCCGACGAAACTTTGCGAGTGCATTTTTCGGCAATCGGTGAAGATAACTGGAAATTGGTCATTAAATTTAACCTTTTTATTAATGAAATGGATACAATCAATTCTGCTCGAAAATCGGAGACGGTCAAAACCAGATACAAGCACGTGAATTTTTAAGTTAGAATAGATAGAATGAGAAAAGACATACGTTGCACTTAGCCCTTGAATTTACATATCGACATACATTTCGTATTTCATTTCGTTTTTCTTAAGCATGCAAACGAGTATAGATATTTATCCAGACGCGATGATTAGATCGAAAAAGCATGAGTAACTGTCACCTCTGCGCGATTGTACTATATATGATATTAACAAGGAATATATTTTGAGCAAATTTTAAATTTTCCATTTAGCGAAACTGCTCAACTTTAAAAATTATCTCTTCTGGAATCCAGAGCGATTATTTCAACACCTCAGTTATGCTAGATTCCTCTAAATTTTTAGAGAACTGCATATAATAATATATTTTAAGTAAATTTCTAAACTTTGGAATTTGTCGCAATTATTTTTTTAATATTTTTGCCGTTGTGAACATTTTCAACAAATTTCAAATATAAATTCCGCTGGAATTACATGGGATGATACCAATATTTTGGAAAAAATTGAATTTAATATTAAAGAAAAATCACTAAGTTTGAAATCAGTGGCAATTGTTTTTTTTTATATTTTTTTGCAATTGGAAAAAATTCTAAACCTCAAAAATAACTCCTGTTTGAGCCAAGTACTATTTTGTCAAAATCTTGATACTGAATTTGTCTGCATTTTAAAAAATCATGTAGAATAACAAGTTTTGAGTAAATTTGTATCAATTATTTTTTCGTCAATGTAAAAATTTTGAACTGCGAACATAAACTCTTTAAATTTGAATCGGATAATCTTAATATTTAGGAAAGAAATTTAATAAAAACTAAATACAGCCTGAATATGTCAATATTTAAGCTGTAAACAAATAACTTACTGAAACAACTACTTCCCTGGCTAGTGCCACGCCGAATATTGAATGATACAAAAGA
The DNA here is from genome assembly GCA_910593695.2 of Ocypus olens. Taxonomy (NCBI): domain Eukaryota; kingdom Metazoa; phylum Arthropoda; class Insecta; order Coleoptera; family Staphylinidae; genus Ocypus; species Ocypus olens. Next base: position 22,906,340 of record OU343058.1, on the reverse strand, counting down.
CATTTGCATGTTATTACTAATACTACTAGGAAAGACTTTTTATAAAATCTTTAAGAGTACATTTTTAAACTTTGGAATCACTCGCAGTTATTTTTCTATTTTATTTTTGCAATTGCGAAAAAATCCACTTTTAAAATAATATCTGCTCGAATAAAGTGCGATTATATCAAAATTTTGATGCTGCATTTTTCTGAAATTTTAAAGTGTTTTTTGCCTAATGCCGCAACGGGAAAAACCTATTTGATATGTATCCGTAACGCCCATGGATGATGAAAACGTAGGTTAAGATACAAAATGGGATTTTGGGATTGTATCAATTTTCTCTGAAACTATCAATGATTTAGAAAAATGTTTTAGATAAAAGTTCAGCGGTTTAGAGGGGAGCATATAATATATATATACCGGGTGTGGCACTTAAGACGCCTCGGAATATAGCTCCTTTACGATAAAAGCTATCGAAAAAAATCTAAGAACAAAGTGGTGCATAGTGACCGTCGCTATGTTTCAAAAATATTTCTAATCATCAGTGGCGTGCCGTACTCCAGTGGCGTACCAAACTTATGTTTTTTTAAATGGAATGCCCTATTTTTTATTGCAGATTTGGAAAGTGCTCGACGAGTACTTATTTTTTTATCTAACATATTATACCCTTCACTTGAGCGGTTTTGCTGTTATAACCCCTTCTTTCAAAATTGCGCCCCATTTTTGAGATTTTTTTGTAGAGAAACTAATTGACGCCGGCGCCTAAATTTTGAATTGAGGTACAGGTTAAGACCTCGTATACCTTCACATAATTTTTTTTCGGGTAGTTTATGGAAAAAAAAAATTTTTGATTGATCTTCGCATGTTGTCATTTTTTCCAAAAATTTCAAATGGCACCCCCCTAAAAAAATTACGGCGTTGTACAGCCAAAACTCTAAATTTTTCATTGGTGTAAAAAAAATTACACATTGCATAATAAAATTTCGGAGAAAAAAGGAATTTCATCGCAAGTGTCGGGAAACGTTTTCATGAACATAAGTCTTATTTGATAATACCAAGAATAAAAAAGTATTTGGTAAAATTTCGTACACCGGAAATGGGTGTTAACCGTTTTTTCGTTCCAAATTTTATTCTTTTTTTTAAATAATTTTGTGAAAAACATTTTCAAACAAAAGATGTTCATTTCTTTATTGTCTTTAATAATTGCTTAAATGTTTTTGTAATATTTTTTATATTTAAAAAATTATCGAAAAGAAACGAAAAAACGTGCAGATAAGCACCCACTTCCGGTGTTCGAAATTTGACCAAAAGCTTTTATATTGTTGGGATTATCAAATAAGACTTATGTTCAAATTTTCATGTTAATTCCTGTGTTAGTTTTTGAGATACAGCACGCACTTTGAATTTCACCTGACCTCAAGTAGATATCACAAGGTCAAACCAAGGTCACTATGTCACTACTGTATGTTCCCCTCCAAACCGTTCATCTTTACTGAATCATTTATAGTTTCTGAGAAAATCTATATAATCCACCCTGAATTTTGTATCTTTGATGGAACCTCAAAAGTTTTTCTCAAGACGTTTCCGCGGTCTAACCTACGTTTTCATCATCTTTTCCATCCGTTACGGATATATATGTTAAATAGGTTTTACCCGTTGTGGAGTTAGATAAAAACGGTTTTTAGCAAAGTGTGGAATTGATTTGAATTCTTTTTTAATTTTTTTGCCTTTGGGAACTAGTGGGACTATCTCAACATAGAGGGTATATAAGTGCAAAGTATTAAGGAAGAATTAATGCTGAGTTAATTTGAAAAGCTGGGAATTAGTGGCAATTGTTTTTCTATTATTTTGGCAATTGCGATAATGCTCCACTTTAGAAATAATATCTGTATGAATCAAGTGATATTTTATCAAATTCTTGCTGCTGGATTTTTCACAATTTTTAGAGTCAAGAATATTAATCTTTTCAGAAAATTTGCAAAATTTGTAATTTTTCGCAATTGTTTTCCAATTTTTTTGCCCTTGGGAACATTTTCAACTTCATACGTAAACTCAACTTGATTTACATTGAGGGTATATTAGTGAAGCACATTAAGTTAATTTTCAATTTATAGTTGTGTAATTTTTTTTCTTCACTCTCCTCACTACTTAGGTAATATTACGTATGTATGGACAAAAATCTAGAGCATCACTCTGATGATTTTAGTTTTTATTTTTTCTTAATATCTATAAAATTGGAGTTAGATATATTTACGCAAAATTTCTTTTCGGCCGAAAAACGGTTACGAAGCGAATCTAAAATGTCCGCCAAACATTTTTTCTTAATATAGTTTTGAACTCACCTAGTATTGGAGAGTAACTGGTAAAAAAATAGGAAAAGCAAAAAATATTCTATTTGGGTAATTTAAATCGGATTTCATGAAGAATGATGTTTTGTGTTGCAATCGTTTTTCAATCTTTTTTAAACTTTATACATAAGTTCCGATCGATGACATGAAATTATCTCAATATTTAGGACACTTTTTTTTATATAATGTTAAAGAAGAATAGATTTAATTTTAATAGTGTGAAATCAGTGGTAGTTGTTTATCTATTGTTTGGGCAATTGGGAAAATGCTCCACATTAAAAATAATCTGTGCTCGAATTGAATGTTGCTGTTGGATTTTTCTAAATTTTCAAAGAATTTTTTGAATGAATTTGTAAATTTTTCGCAATTGTTTTTCATTTTTTTTTTGTCTTAGTAAAAATGTTACCATAAACTCTGATCGGTTTACAAGGGATTATCTCAAAATTTAGAGAATATTTTTTTATAGAATATTATAGGCGAGTTAATTTTGATTGAATTTTACAAATTTGGAATCACTGGCAATTGTTATTCTATTTTTTTAAATATATTTTCTGGCAATTGGGGAAATAATCCAGTGCAATTAAATTAACATCTCAATTGTGGAATTTTGAAAGAATCATACAGAATAAAATGTTTTACGTAAATTTGGAAAGTTTTATACTGGTACCAATTGTTTTTAATTTTTTTTTTGTTAATTGGAAAATAAACTCCGCTTGGATCAAGCATGATTGTCTCACCGATTTAAAAAAAGTGCGAAATATATTTGAAAAAAAAACAACTGTGATAATTTTTCAAACATTCTACGTATCAAATCTGTTTTTTTAAATAAATAGAATAGCCTGAATATTTTAATATTCAATCTATTCGTAAATCACATATAGGGCAAAACAAACAAACAACTCAAAAATGAAACAGCCTGTATACATGAAAATATTATTAGAACATGCACTTAGACACGTTATATGATAATCCATCAACAGATTTTTCTTACAGCTTTTTGTGTGGGCACAATATTTAGATAACAGACTGTTGGAACACGCTGTATATTTAGGCTTCATTTCGGTTGTATGGTGTTTTGTTTTTTTGTTTTTTTATGCATTTGCAACAAGTGAGGATTTCCCATTTTAAAATTAGTTTTATTACTTAAAATAATGTTTTGAAATCATTTCTGTATTGTTTGAACTAGATTTTGTTTCTAATTTGAAAAATTACATTCTTCCAACTATTTTTAACTTCTGAAAGCATCTGGATTGGCCCAAATATTCGCTTCGGTGAGGGCTCGTCAAAATTCGTAAAATATTATTTTGCAAAACAGTAGCCTAATACTAGAATAAGTAGCGTGGCATAAGCTGTTATAATAATAATAATAATTTATTGCCCAACAGACGAATGTCCAATTACAGAACAAATCTTAATTGTAGTGCACGAATACATTAAAATCAAAGATATATAAAAGATGTATAGATCATACATGCTCAAGACAAATTATTACACATTTTTTGAAATCAATTAAAGTTTTACCAAAAATATCGCAATTGTTTTGAATATGATTATATAACTTACACATTTTGATCAATTAAGAATTTGTATGATGGCGCGAATTGGGCATACAGAAACCAAATGACCGACAATTTCTCATCGATGGTCTAGGGACGTTAAATTGTAATTCACTTATTGTTGGTGAATCGTCTTCAAAATTATTGATTAATTTATAAAAGTAAAGAACAAATTTTATGTTTATTTTGAATGCTGCTAAGATTAAAATAAGCGAGTAAGTTGAGGTAGCTTCCTCTTTCCGGGTAGATGCTATGTTTTGAAAAGAACACATTTTTTAATAGTTTTTTTCTGAATATTCTCTAGACAATTTATATACAGGGTGTTTCAGAGCTCTGGGAACGGTCAATCACGTGCTTATTTGACAAAATTTCGAAAAATGTTTTATACAAAAGTTGTGTATAATGGTGAGCTGCACGCCCTAAAAATATTTACATTTATACAGGGTGTCTCATAACAAAGTTACAGATCAAACTTATGTTTTTTTAAATGGAACACCCTGTATTTTTTGTCATTTTTGAATTATATGGAGCAAATAAAGGTGAGTTACTTCAATACTTCCTATACCTATTGTTTGCCGTTTTCAAAATATTTGAAGATTTGTTGAAATGCATGGTCTGGGTGAAATTTTATTTTTGCCCCAGTGATTGACGTTGAACGATTAAAATCATTTCAATTATTTGGTTGAAGGTTCGAACTATAGAGCCAACCATGATTTCATACAAAAAATTATACACGGTGATAAAAAAATGCGGTAGAAAAACCGAACTTATAAAGTTAAATAACTTCGTTTTTTTCAAAGAGCACACCCTGTATTTAGTAACGTATTCTTAAGTAGAATCCAATTATCTTTCAGATTGTATAAGGGTTCCCCGTTCCTAATCTCAATAGTTTTCTTGTATTCGGCGACTATCATATCAGGAATAATTATTATAATCTAAAAGATAATTGGATTCTACTTGAGAATACGTTACTAAATACAGGGTGTGCCATTTGAAAAAACGAAGTTATTCAACTTTATAAATTGGGTTTTTCTACCGCATTTTTTTTTATCACCCTGTATAATTTTTTGTATGAAATCATGGTTGGCTCTACTATAGTTCGAACCTTCAAGCAAATAATTAAAATGATTTTAATCGTTCAACGTCAATCACTGGGGCAAAAATAAAATGTCACCCAGACCATGCATTTCAACAAATCTTCAAATATTTCGAAAACGGCTAACAATAGCTATAGAGAGTATTGAAGTAACTCACCTTTATTTGCTCCATATAATTCAAAAATTACAAAAAATGCAGGGTGTTCCATTTAAAAAAAACATAACTTTGTTATGAGACACCCTGTATAAATTGAAATATTTTCAGGGCATGCAGCTCACTATTATGCACAACTTTTGTATAAAACATTTTTCGAACTTTTGAAAAATAAGCTCGTGATTGACCGTTCCTAGAGCTCTGAAACACCCTGTATGTAGCACATGTAGGCGATCAAATTGGTGCACAATATTCAATTTTGCTTATTATTAACGCATTAAATAATGTTATGACTGTTTCACTTCTGTAAAAGTCTTTACTGTTTCTTATTATTAATCCTAGAAGACGGTGACATTGATTTACAATATGACAAACATGCGAGTTAAAAGTAAGTTTATTATCAAACATCACACCAAGATCCTTTATCTCATTTATTCTTTTCAACACACAAGCATCCAGCTTATATTCATAATGGATATTGTCCATTTTCCTGGAAAATGTCATTATTGAGCACTTATCATAATTCAGATACAATTTATTTATGTTACACCATTCACTTAACTTATCCAAATCATGTTGCAACTCAATGCACTCATTTAAGCTAGTAATTCTACGATACATTTTCAAATCATCGGCGTATAACAAACATGATGATTTAATATATTGTACTAAGTCATTTATAAATAGTATAAAAAGCAGCGGACCAAGACTGGAGCCTTGCGGGATCCCCTTATTTGGTGTGTAAGACTTGGAGGTAAAACCCCGATACTGTACGAAGTGAAGCCGATTTGTTAAGTATGATTGAATTACGTTTATAACATTAGAAGGAATGTTATAAGTTTTTAATTTGTTAATGAGGATGTTATGCGATACTGTATCAAAGGCCTTTCTAAAGTCCGTGTATATTACATCCACCTGACAACTAAAGAGGCGGATACATATTGGGTGAAATTTAACAGGTTAGACATGGTTGATTTGCGCGAAACAAAACCGTGTTGTTGAGTAACAATTTGCGTGCGCACTAAATACGTTATTTGTTCACTCAATATGAACTCAAGCACCTTCCAGAAAATGCTGACTAACGCAATTGGCCGATAATTCACTGTTATCACCATTCTTGAAGATGGGGCATACACGAACATTTTTCCAGATGGTGGGAAACTTTCCATATTTTAATATTAAATTAAAAATATGTGTAATTGGTGGACATAAAACACTTGCAGTCTTTCACTAAAAATGACGGAATTTGGTCCAATCCCATAATACACTTAGCACATAATTTCTTTAAATGCTGATATCATGAAGTCGCGTTTAAATCTCTATTTGCATCACCTAGGAAGAATCACGAGCCGCTACTGATTTCTATTATGAAAGAAGTTTTGAAGTTATCTTCAAATGATCTCTACACGGTGGTGAATTACAAAAATGTCGAAATAAAATTTAAATGTGCAATTTTATAATAACACTACACGCTGTTGGAAAACAAAAATGTTAAAAATAATTTTAATGTACAATTTTAAAATATATGATATATGAAATATTCAACAAATGAGGTTGCCTCTAATTTATTTATTAAAAATACTGGTTTAAAAAAATGTGTCGATTGTTGTACGATACTTGTTTCATCACACTGGTAGTTGAAGAATCGTTTGTTTTCCTTCTGTAAAGACGACAAATTTACGAGTTATGTAATTCAGTGATGCTAAAATATTCTTCTAGATTGGATTGAATCCAACACTTGAAAAATTTGTGTTCGGGTGCTTATTTCAGTCCGTGTGCATTTTTAGTTCAGTGATGTCAAACGTGAAATTCTGTTGCATCTGTCTTTCTCCGTTGTGCGAAATGCATTTACGATATCTAAACACTTGAGAAAATTAAACTTGAAATATGAGAGTATTTTTTTACATTCTTAATTTATTATTCTATTTCATATATACAGGGTGACTACGCTAAACCGTTAGTTAAAAGTTTATGGGGTTGCCGTAAAATTCTCGTTACACGTTTGTATCAGTTCTCCTCGTGTGGGATATTTTTAACTTTTATCACTTTCGGTTCCGCCAGAAATAGCACCAAATTTGTTATTTTAAATGGAACAACACGGAACATAGTATTTTCAATGTAAATTTGTTTATATTGGGATATTATCGTCCCCGATCATTTTACAGAAAACATGTAAATTATTTTTTTTGTAGAGTCAAAATTTCTGTATACAGTCATGCTATTATTTATTTTTTTGCATTCATAAAAACCCGAAAAAAATAATAAAACAAAAATGGTGATTTTCAAGAAAATACTCTCATCTACATCTGTCCAATGCCGAAAGCATTTTCAAAATCTGTCTTTTCGCTCATATATACAATATCTTTATTGACAGACTTTTTACATACATGAAAAAGTAAGAATTATGTTTGTTATCACAATTTGATCAGTTTGCTAGTCTGTCAAATGGCTATCGACCCGAGGTCTTTCAGCCCGGATTTCAATTGAATTTATTAGTGCTATACAATCAATTGTTAAACAAGTCAAGGTACATAAAATTGGTATAAGTGCTATTTTACAGCGTAATACTGTTGAATACTTAAAATTAACACATTAAAAGTACATCTAAAACTAAACAATAGTTCAATAAAATAATATAAAACAAAATAAAATCCATAAAATACTACAACTAACATATTAAAAGAGTAATATAAAATAGCGAAGTAAAAATTGTAAGACATATACGCAATAGTACAATATGGTAAAACACGCAATTAAAACGAAAGCCTTGATGTGACAGTCATTGATATTATAAAAAGCTGAATTTATTAAAAACTGCTTAATGGTGTTTTTAAAGACTGTGATGTCAAGAGTTTTTATATGCTCAGGTAGTAGATTAAAGAATTTAGGTGCATAGTAACGCGGTCCATTGCGTGACTTTATTAGTCTGTTGTATTCAGGTCTGATGAGGTCATTATTTCTTGTATTATGTTCATGAAACGTATTACTTTTTAAGTATTGGGTTTCGTTTCTCTTAGCCCATAATAGACATTTAAAAATGTATTGACAGGGAAGAGTGAGAATGCAATACTTACTGAAAATAGGTCTGCAGTCTTCCCAGTACCCTAGGCCAAACACTATCCTGACAGCTCGTCTTTGCAGAGCAAAGATTCTATTTGCAGGTGCAGAATGTCCCCATAATATGATACCGTACGTAAGATGAGAATGCACAAGTGCAAAGTATGCTGATTTAACTGCATCACAAGAAAGACAGTTTGTTAAATTACGCAATAAATAAATATTTTTCGTGAGTTTATTAGCTACCTGTTCCACATGTACATCCCATCTTAAGTCGGTATCTATGTGAAGACCAAGGTATTTTGCATGCTGTTCTAAAAGTTCATTGTGTTCTCTTTGTGAAAAAATAAGTCTTACTGTTTTTTCATCATTTATGCTCAATTTGTTGTAAGCGAACCAGTTCTTAGCTTCCACACAAATGTTGTTTTCCAATACCTTTAACTCATTGATGTCATGATTAATGATGGAGATTGTATTATCATCTGCGAATTGTGTTATTTTTATGCTATTGTCAGTAAACGCATGTGGAAAGTCATTTACTTACGACCGGATAAATATGACATAACCATTCTGCAGCTGGTTGGCAAAAAGTTATAATAATACAGCTTCTCAATCAGTCTACTATGCGAAACACAGTCGAAGGCTTTCGACAAGTCCATAAAATTTATTAGTACATATGATTTTCTCTCCAGTCCTCTTAAAATATCATCCACAAGTTTAACTATTGCCTGTATTGTGTTTTTTCCTCGTCTAAAACCGAATTATTCTTTAGAGAGTAGATTATTTCTCTCCAGATAGTTTACTATTTGATTATATAATACCAGTTCGAAGATTTTAGCTATAACTGGTATGATAGAAATTGACCGATAATTATGTGGGTCATTTGGATCTCCTTTTTTGAATATAGGGATACATTTTGATATTTTAAGAGAGTCCGGAAATATATTTGCTTTAATACACTGATTAATAAGCCTTGTGATTGGCAGAATGATTATATCCTTTATAGATTTAATTATTTCAGGTGATAGACCGTAAAGATAGAACCTCTACAGGTGAAACTTCCCGAAATTCAAAATATTCAGAACATTGTCGCGTTGATAATAGAGAGTTGCGTGCCGAATTATTGCTGGATATGTTTGCTGTAATGGACTCTATCACCTTAATGAAATTAATGTTAAATATATTAGCAGTAATAGTCGTAGCTTGAGGCTCCGTTTTGTTATTGCCGTTTCGCTCTTTATTGATAGGGTTCCACATGTATTTTATATCGTTATGTGATTGTTTAATGTATTTGTCGTTTGCATTAATCTTGGCATTAATTTGTCAGTCTGTGTAGCGTTAGTCTGTCTCTGATGATTTTTTCGCTCAAAAAACTACAAATTACATTTTTTGGGTCTTATATGCATCTATTTGATGATTAAAACATGTGACGGAAGAATTTGCCAAATTTGCTCATCAATTCAAGAGATTCTCAAAAAACAAAAAAAAACAACAATTGAAAACGAAATAATTTTTTGGTCCCATCCACTTACAACATTTTTCTGAAAGAATTTTTTTCAAAACCGCAAAAAAATTGAACTACGAATTTAATGTTTTATCTTATTCAGTGCAATACTTTGCCGGAAGAATTTTCAAAATCAGATTATCCACTCATGAGTTATCCTCAAAAAAGAACGACGGGTAGAATACTTTCCTGGATCAATTTTTAAAATGTGGTCATCCTTTCAAACAAATGAACGACGGATTTATTTTTTGTTTTTATCTGCATCTATTCGACGAGAACAACACATTGCACATTGTACAAGAATTTTCAAAATCTAGTGTTGCGTTCAAGAGTTTTTTTTGCACATAATATTTTCTTGTTGGACTGCCAGGAACGGAGATACGCAAAATAACTAGTCGTAAATAGTGCTTAAATCGACTAGAAACGCCTAAAAAACGACTAAATAATTTTATTCTTCAAAACAATTTTTATATTATTTTTCAAGCCTAAGAGCTCATTCTGAACACTATTCGTCTACAAACAATTTGTGGGACTTCCAGAAACGAAGATACGGAATTTCTCTTCAATTTTTTTTTCTATTTTGTTTTTCATGTCTAAGAGCTCATTCTGAATTTATTTATCTATAAAAAAAATGTGAAACCTCCAGGAAAGGAAATACGCTAAATACCTTTTGACGTAAATATTGCTTAAATCGACTGGAATCGCCTAAAAAACTATTAATAATTTAAAAAATCAAAAAAACAATTGAACGTCGAATTTCCGGTTTTTCTCAATTGACATGTATTTAATGAGTGTATGACTTGCTTGCAAATTTTCTCAATAGTACATGAGCAAAAAGGCTTATTCGGCAATGAACTAAGTTTATTCATCATGTGCTGTGCGGAAATAGGACTAACAAGTGCACATTGTCGTCGGGTGTACATACGAGATGAACCAGAAATGATTTGGCTCCAATTGCAGTTTCAGAATGCCAGAGGTAGTGCCATGGCTCTATGGCTCTACATAACGAGCCGCCCCTGCTCATAGCACAAACATCTTTAAGCAGAAATTGTAGATAATGGAATTGACGTTAAGTTGTCATTAACTTTCAAACCGAGCAATCGCTTGTTTTCCTCTCGGAATCGAATGTTTAATTTAATATTTTCTGAGATAAATTACACTTTGTTGCGAAAATTGTAGATAATTCAACTATCCTTCAATTGACACTATTTTGACAGCGGCTACTTACCTCAAAATGCAATAATCACCTGTTGTTTCCACTCCAAATCAACGGTTTACTTATTTTTTTTTAGCGTAATCGCGCAAACATTTTTCTACAGAAATCATAAATAATGCAATAGTCTTTCAGTAAACATCATTTTGACAGCTGTCACTTGCCTTAAAACTTTCCAAAAATGTCATGGCCGACTATGATTCCCATTTAAAAAAAATGTAAGTTTGTGTTATATCTACACAACGAAACAAATGACAATCATCAAAATAAATTATTATTGAAGCATTCATTAACACCTAAAAGTTTTTCCTTTGACGTATTTTTGTAGCTCTATCGGTAGACGTTATATTTCGTATTACAGAAACTGCCAAAATTTAGTTTTTTGTGTTTATCAAGTAAGCCATGCATTTTTTCTGAAAAACAAAAACGGATTTTGAATAAGCTTCTAAAACTGCAAATCTTTCCCCATTTAACCGAATCTGTATCTCTTACCGTTCCCGAGATGCCCATAGTTATAATAAAAAAAACTCACCTTCTATAACAACATAAGATTTTTCAAATTTTATAATTTTATTTCTGAATGTTTAAACTACGCAATTAATTTTGACATGTAAAGAAAATTAACACAGTAAAAAAAATAATTCGATACAAATTGTGATTTAGGCTTGAAAGAAAAAGAGCGAGAAAAATCACAAGCACTTAAAATACAGTAATTTCTAATTTAAATTTTTCTAATTTTATTTATTTTACATCTGCTGCAATATACAAACCCAACATAAGATGCAAAATTTGTTGCGGATGTGTTTGTCAATTAAAAATTAAGATTAAGTATTACAATAATGTCAATTTTGAATATTTCTACTATTACTTCTGAAAGTTTAGATGTTTTTAATAGTGAGATTTCAAAAAAGCCTTATTCTTTATGAATAGTTAATTTTAGAATTCGAGCAATCGCCTGTTGTTTTTCACTCGAAATCAACGGGTTGCAGAAATTTTTAATTTTCTGGCGTAATCGCCTTGAAGCGCTAACATTTTTCAATAAAAATTATAAACAATGCAATTGTCTTTCAGTAAACATAATTTTGACAACTATCACTTGTCAAAAATCGAGCAATCGCCTGTTTTTCTTTTTCACTTGGCAGAAATTTTCGATTTTCTAGTGTAAACTCCGCCACTCAGCGCAAATATTTTCAAGTATAAATTGTAGATAATGTAATTATTTTTCAGTTAATACTACTTTGACAGCTGTCACTTATCCCAAAACCGAGCAATCGCCTGATGCTTTCCACTCAAAGTCGTTGGTTTATCAAACGTTGATGATAAAATTTTCATTCGACTCCGTCTTGACAGCTGTCACTTGCCTTCAAACCGAGCAATCGCTTGTTTTCCTCTCGGCCCTATCCTACAATCCAACCAGTTGAACATAAAAATCTTTACTCGCGTAAATTAGTTTACAAAATGCAAACAAAAACAATATTAATTTTCTTCCTTTGTTGATTACTTTACTTCTGTACATTTCTTGTTTATGTTCTACTCTTTGGATGATGGGATTGGGACCACCCACCACCCTTAATTTCTAACTTTCATACATGGACGTCAATTTTTTCGGATTCATCGAACACAACGCGAAACGCACTTTTTGTTATGATTTTTCATTTTGATGCGATTGTTAAAGTATACATTTAGCGACTACATACAAGTTCAGCATATAAAATATTACTTTAATTTAATAGATTCATACATTTTCTGGGTGGGGTGCAGTTGCCCCCTCTTGCCCCCCCCCCCCATGTATACTTGGTTAAACTAAACATAAATATTTATTCGATGCAAATGATTATAAGCAATGCTTTATTCAGTAAGTCTATTAATATCATTAATGTTAACAAATTTTCCACGACAAAAATATGCAGCATTGGAAGTAATTCATGGAACTTGGTATTCAGTTATTAATTTATTTTTTATTACACTATCTGCACAGTTACAAATATGTGCGTGGCTGCCACGTTTTCAAAACATGTTATTGGAAAAAATGTATTTACGTAGGAACAATATTACGTTAATCACTTTGATTAAATTTAAATGTTTCGAATAATACGTACGTACGTTTGTAAGTGAAAAACATGAAATATTATAATTTTTGCAAAAGCCTAATTACAGGGATTAACATAAATATCTAGTATATCATAGATAAGGTTCGCATAGGAATTTTGTAAATAAATATATTCCATTGCAGTTGTCTTCCAAACAGCTACACTGTTTATTAATAATAGTAATATTTGTTAACGAAACCATCGAATAGCATCTGACTTGTACTCAGGAGGGTTTACGTTTATGTGTCATGACTCGAATAGCATATACAATATATCTCACCGCCTCCTTTTTGAAGAAAGAAAAATCGATCATAAAAAACCTTTACTTGTTGCAGAAGCATTAAAAAATTAAATAAACACGAAAAATAGCCTGCATTCAATCTGCAATGACGTTCTTCGTCCGCGGAAATCAATTAAACGACGAATTGTATTTTGTAACCTTATCTACATTTCCTTAATAAGTACAAAACTTATTTTTGGTTAAAAAACGGAAAATTATTCGTTGATCTTATCTACATCTCTTTAATTCGTGATGAGCGTTATTTTCACTAACTGCTACTTTGCAACCGTTACTTAGAAATAATAACGGTAACCGTTATTGAAAAATCCCACGGTGATTTTCTCAAAAGTTATTTTATAAAAGGAACTCGATCGATTAAGTAACGAATCACTTCTTAGTAACAGTAACTCTTATAACCGATTCAATAACGAATCAGTTCTTAGTAACAGGAATCGATTCAATAACGATTCACGTCTAAAAAAAAACTCGAACAAATACTGAAAAGAATTTGATGTAAAATTGACAAACACAAAATAGGCCAGTGATTTCATGAGAAAATGTAATCCGTTTTAAAATTACAAGAAATTCTTCAAATTTTGACATTTAAATCCATAAAAGCCATTTTCTGACTTGTGTAAACTCCTAATATTGGCACGAATAAACTATTATTATTATTATAAATCATCAAAATCGAACAACGCATTCGGCAGTTGTACAATTTCAAAAATCAAGTCGCGAAAATCTTGGAAATTTAAAAACTGATATTTTTACATTCATTTCAAGAGAAAATTTGGAAATCCGTTTTAAAAACAACATTAAATTCACCATATTTTAATATTTGTATCATCAAAATCGGTCAACGCGTTGACCAATTTAAAAATGAAAATTGCAATTAAAATCGTATTTTGGCGTTTTGCGTTAATTTTTGACATTTTCGAAAAGTTCACGACGACCGACAAGAAACCTAGACTCAAGGAAGAGATTATTCGCCCCTTCCTAGGATCCGCCAGTGATGAACCGTTTTGAATAATACTAAATTCGCCATACATTGACATTTAAATCATCAAAATCGGACAAATCATTCGGTAGTTGTACAATTCAAAAAATCAACATCGCGATTTTAACATTTTGGATTGCAATTTTTGCATTTTGTGTTAATTTCAAGAGAAAAGTTTCGTTTTAAAATTGCACAAAATTTGCCATATTTTAACGTTTGAATCATCAAAATAAAAAAATTCGGCAATTGTTTCAAAAATTGAAACTAAAAAAGTGAGATTTTATACATTTTGTGTTCATTTCGCGGAAACATTTCGTAATCTGTTGTAAAGGTACAGCAAATTTTCCGTATTTTGACGTTTGAATCGTCAAAATCTACCAATGCATTCGGCAGTTGTGTTTTTAAAAATCAAAATTCGATTTTAGAAGTTTGAATACGTGCGATTTTGGAATTTTGCGTTGATTTCATGAAAAAGCAAAACTAATCCGGATTGTAAATTGCATGAAATTTGCCACAGTTTTGACCTTACAATCACCAAAATCGAACAACGTGTTTGTGCATTTTCAAAAATCAAAATCGTCATTTTAATCTTCGGACTTTTAATTCGTGGAATTTTTACGGTTTGCGTGTTTCACAAAAAAGGTTATTAAACTATTTTTAAATTGCATTAAATTCTCGAAATCACGATTTTAAAATATTCGAACTTGAAAAGTGCGATTTTTACATTTTGTGTTAATTGATCCCTAAAATTCACTTTGTTACAAACTGTTACTGAGTAAAGTTATTTTAAATAGCGGTTACGAAATAACTATTTAAATAACTAGTTATTTTATGGTAACAGTAACATACTTTAAATAACTAGTTATTTGTAGTAACAGTAACTGTTATAACCGTTTCTGGAAAATAACCGTTTATCTCATCACTAATGAGTACAGAATTTACAAAATCTGTTCTTTTGCTCAAGAGTTATCCTCAAAAAAAAACAGAAAACAATTAAACTGCAAATTTAATGTTTTGTGTCTGCGATCTATTCGGCGAGTACAACATTTTGCTGAAATAATTTGCCAAATTTGGTCATCCGTTCACAAGTTAACCAATAAACAATTGAAGACAAATGATTTTTTTGTTCCTTTAGTCGATGAGTACAATACTTTTTAGGAGGCATTTTTAAAATCGGCCATTTTGTTCAAGAGTTAACTTCTCTTTTTTTAAATATTTTATACGTCCACACGGAAGAATTTTCAATATCTAATTATCCGTTCAAGAGTTATCCCCAAAGACCAGAAAACAATTAAACGGCAAATTTAATTTTTTGGTCTTTTCAATGATTACAGTATTTTGCTGGAAGCATTTGCCAAATTTGGTCATCCGTTCAAGAGTTATCCTCTGTAACCCGAAAAACAAATGAACAACAAATTATTTTTTGTTGTTCTACCCGCATCTTTCGGATGAATCTTACAAATCTGGTCGTCAGTTCAAAAGTTATCTTTAAAACACCAGAAATTAATTTAACGACAAATTTAATATTTCTTTGCTAAAAGAATTTGAACTCTGTCTTTTCGTTTAACAATATTAAAAAATAATTTATTTTATATTGTGGCTATCGGGCTTGATAAAAATGTGTTCAAGAGTTATCCTTGAAAAATCAAAAGACAATTGAACGCTGAATTTATTTTTGTTTTTATCTGCATCTATTCGGTGAGAACAACACATTGCACCAAGAATTTTTAAAATTTGGTAATGTGTTCAAGAGTGATCCTTAAAAAATCAAAAAAACAATTGAACTTCGAATTTCCGTTTTTTTCTCAATTGACATGCATTTAGTATATGACTTGCCTATAAATTGTGTCAATAGTATATGAGCAAAAAGGCTTATTATACGTTGTCACGTGCACGAGATGAGCCAGAAATGATTTGACTCCAAATGCAGGTTCAGAACGCACTCCTCCCCAGAGGCCTGCATGGGCCGGGCTTTGGCCGTACCGTATTTTTCAAACTCCGGGCCGGGCCGGGCCGGGCTTTCCGATGGATAATTTAACCCGGGCCGGGCCGGGCCGGGCTTGGATGAATTTAATTTTATTATAATTTGGAAAGCAACAACTAAGTGAATCGAAAAAAAAAATGTTATTAACATGAATTCAATGTATTGTTGGAATTTTAAGGAGTACATAGGTCCAGTAATTTTATTTATTTAATTCAACATTTTTCGGAGACGGGCCGGGCCGGGCTGGGCTTTGAATATTCAGCTCCGGGCCGGGCCCGCAACACATTTTCTTTGCAACGGGCCGGGCCGGGCCGGGTTTTAAATTTTCACTGTCGGGCCGGGCCGGGCCGGGCTTTCAAAAACCCGCTTCTGCAGGGCTCTGCTCCTCCCCGCTGCTGACAACATTCCAATGAATTGCCGTACCAGAAGTAAGTTGGCTCCGTTTGCGTTGGGGAACAAATGTATTGCGATTTTTCTCTAATCATTAAAGTTTCACGGGCATTGTTTAGAGTTGTTGTTTTAAGAAATACAAAATTCTTGCCGAACATAAAATGGCTCATTGGCTCTACATAACGAGCCGCCCCTGGTCAGGACAACGCAAATCTACCGCACTAATGGAATTCAACTCATTGAGTGACACGCAACCATCTTTTTTGTCACCTTTACTACCCAGGCCCCACCATGAGTCACCTCGCCAGCCGTCACTGGAAACACAGTAGAAAATCCCGAAATCTAATAATGAATTTATTTGATTCCTGCTTCCTGCACGAGTGTATCCGTTGATAAGAATTCGCAATTATCAACCGAAGAATTTGTTTGTAAATTTTTACTTTATGGTTCGTTAGTGAAGTCTGTATGGAGGTCAGCCTCTGGAAATTATTACCACAATCGATACGAAAGTCCAGTGGAAGTGGTGCACCGTGTAAAATCAATACCACGAGAAGTGTGTCGATTTTTTTAAACTACGATTACACAACACTTCTATTTATAGAATTGCGAAATAATTACTTTTTTTCGTAATTGCATAAATTTTGAAAATTATCAGAGCACGATGATGATGATGATGATGATTTGGCATAATTTAGCATTAATTTAAGTAACAACGCAATATTTGTAGCTTAGTATAATCAGTAACGGGTTTACGATTTTGATACTTGAAGCTTAAAAATTTAAACAGATGCAAGGAAAATTGTTAATGGAAATTTTAAAAAAGACATATACAGTATGTTTGATTTATTGTAACACAGCACATATGTCCGTTATTAGTACAGATAGAAAAAAAAAGTTAAATACAACAGTTTTAGTATTTTTTATGATCTATTCAATCGTAATATCAGAAAAACAGTTGAAAATCAAATAAACACGTGAAAGCTATTAGTTTCATTTTCTTTAATGGAACACCCTGTATATTTTGTTTATTTCAAATAGGCATTAATATTAGCCTTATAATGATACCACATAAGTACCCCTTTATTATAGAAATAACACGACAATTGCCAATAAATTAAATTTATCAGTTGACATGAATAACTATTTAAAGTGTCTGTTCAAAGTAACGTCCGTTGTTTGCAATACATTCTTCACATCTCTTCATTAAATTTCGTCGTGCTTTTTGCAACATCCGTGGTGTTATTTGGCCACATGCCATACGAATACGATTTTTCAGATCGTCTAGATTTTCTGGACGAGTAATAAACTTTTTGCTTTAAAAATCCCCAAAAAAAAAATCAAAAATAGACAGATCTGGCGATCTTGCTGGCCATTTTATGGGGCCACCATTTGCAATCTAATTTCAAACCAAACTTTCTTTCCAAAATATCTTTGACATTTCTTGCGTTATGGGGAGGAGCTCCATCTTGTTGGAACCACATATCTCGACGTATTTCTAGGGGGATATCATCTAAATAATCTTCAAATTCTATCGTAAGAAAGTTGGCATATCGCTCCGCATTCAACGTTCCTTGATAAAAAAATGGTCCTATTATGGTATCACCTAACACACCAAGCCACACATTAACTGCAAATCTTTGTTGGAATCTGCATTCTCGAATTTGACGTGGATTCTCAGTATCCCAGTAATGGTCGTTTTTTCGGTTGGAGATTCCGTTGTTGTTGAAATTTGATTCATCACTCCAAAGAATTAAATTTAATAAATGTTGATTGTTGCTAAGCCAATTACAGAATACTATCCTCCTGTCAGAATCACCATCTCTTAAACCTTGTACTAACTTAATTTTATATGGTCTCATTTTATGTTTTCTCAGAATAGAAAATATTTAATGCATACTTATTCCTAAGTCAGCCACTGCTTCGCGTATTGAGTTACGTGGATGTGCTCTAAAATAGGCCAATATCAATACTTCATTATTATCTTCTCTTTCTTGTCTTCTCCTTCGTAATTTATTATTAAAACACCCATTTCTCCGTAAATTTTGTTCAAGTCTTGCAAAAGTGCGATAATGTGGTTGTCTTCTTTCTGGATACATGTTTCCATAAGTGATACTAGCTTCTCTAGAATTATCGTTGCATCTAACGAAGACCTTTGGCATATCCATTTTTTCATCATTAGAATAGTAATTATCACCCATCTCTAAAGATTTGAATCAACAACACGCAAGACGGGAAGTTACTACACCACTTTGACATTAAAGCGTTAACAAATTGTTTTATGTCAATTGTTATTCATGTCAACTGATAAATTTCATTTATTTGCTATTGTCGCGTTATTTGTATAATGAAGGGGTACTTATGTGGTATCATTATAAAGCTAAGGTTATTATCTATTTGAAATAAACAAAATATACAGGGTGTTCCATTAAAGAAAATGAAGCTAATAGCTTTCACGTGTTTATTTGATTTTCAATTGTTTTTCTGACAATGCTACTGAATAGATCATGAAAAATACTAAAACTATTGTCTTTAACTTTTTTTTCTATCTGTACTAATAACGGACATATGTGCTGTGTCACAATAAATCAAACAGACTGTATAGGGTGTCTACGCTAAAGTTTTCGTTAAAACTTTAAGGGGTTGCGGTTATATTAAAAATTTGAAAAAAATCCTTGTCACACGGTTGAATCAGGTCCTCCACATGTGAAACATTTTCAACTTTCTTCCACCGGAAGTAGCACCAAATTTGTTATTTTAAATGGAACCCCTATATATTATTATATTTTTGGATTCCTCGTTTAAATTGCAACATATTTTGCAGGAACGTTTATACACCTATCTCTTTCAGTTTTCAAGAAAATTTACCACAAAAAAGTATTATACGGTCATACTCCTAAAGCAAGTAGTTTGGAAATTATTTCAAAGTCCTTATTTTCCTCCCAATCGTTTTATGTAATAAAAAATGGTGATGTGGCCATCATGTTACTTTCTCCGACTTGATGGTATCATAGCCATTTATATTTACGTTTATTCATGGTTTATTTTCAATTAAAATCATATTTTAAATGTATATCGAACGTTGTGTAAACTCGGATGAAACTGACGTTTAAAACGTCAAAATTATGAAAAATGGAAAAATTATACTTCAAATTCATAAACTCAGTTTACTCAAAAACTAAAGGGATTTCGAAAAAAACTTATTCTTTAAGTTGTTCATTTTAGCATTTTCTACAATTATTATTAACATAAATTTGCTGTAACTATTATCGTTTTATAAATATAAACCAAAAATTAAAAAAATAATAATACATTTTTTTCTCGAATAAAAGTGATTTGATGAAAAATGTTTCCAAGCAAAAGATGTTAATTTCATTGTTGTCTTCAAAGTTTGTTTAAATGTTTTTGTGATATTTTTCATATGTAAGAAAATATTGACAAAAAAACAAAAAATAGTTAAGGTAAACGCCCACTTCCGATGTACGAAATTTTACCAAAAGCTTTTCAGTTCTTCAGATTATCAAATAAGACGTATGTTGAAAGTTTCATATCAATTGCTCTATTAGTTTTTGAGATACAGCGCGCACAGACAGACACACACACACAGACACACACACACACTCACACCTTTTTTTTTCAGAAATTGTTGAAATGGCATCTAGGGACCCCAGATATTTCCGAAAAAAAAATTGAAAAAAAATCACGATCACAATACTTTCTCGTACTTCGTAACGGAGAAAGTAAAAATGGGTCATTCCATTTAAAAAATTAAATTATGAGATATTTAAGAGGGCACTTAGATATTAACGTTTTTAGAACACTTATTGTCAAAGTTGACAGTTTCTAATTATTTTACTCATACTCGTAGAGGCATCCTCTAGGTACAATTAGAGCTATAAATCAAATTTTTACCTTATTCTTAAGAGAAGTTACAGGCAGATTTCAAGTTGCCTTTTTGAGGTCAAAATTTTATAAATAATTAATTTTCTTGAAAACAAAAAAAAAAGATGAGGATACATACGTTCCTACAAAATATGTTTATGCAATTTAAACGAGGAATCAAAAAATATAATAATATAGGTACAGGGTGTTCCATTTAAAATAACAAATTTGGTCCTATTTCCGGTGGAACCGGAAGTGATAAAAAGTTTAAAATATTTCACTGATTCATCCGTATGATGAGTTTTTTTTTCAAATTTTTAGTGGAACGGTAACTCCTCAAACTTTTAACGAACGGTTTAGCGAAGACACCCTGTAGTCTAAATAGAAAAGAGGTACCCTGTTAAATTTTGAAGCGAGAATAATAAGATTTGGCACACAGATAGTTGATAAAATGAGATCAAAGTCGTCGAAAGGGTTTCAACCCCTTGAAGGTCGTTTCTTTGAAGAATTCTAAAAAAAAAATTTCCGGGAAAATTTCGAGGGCGGAATAATAAACTTCTGCCACGGAGCTTTTGGAAAAAATCGGTGACCTTGAGCCGCCGCCCCCCCATGGCCCAGTGGCTTACTTCGCAACGAAAACTCTTCAGGTAAACTCGAAAACTGTCCGTTATTTTTTTGAAAATTTTCGGGATATAACAAGAGCGCCGAATGTACAGGCACCCCGATCGGTGACCTTTAACCCCCATTTTCGGGGGGCACCAATCCCTGGCGCGAATTTTCAAAAACACGAAAATGCGCCGTGGTGTTCCCGACCCCTTGCATGCGCCACGAAGTGGCTGATACAATATTTGGACTTGTTTTGTTTTGATGTGTGGAGGAGAAATCTTTTATAGACACCCCCGTAGCGGGGTAGTGCTGGAGTCCCTGAAGAGTATACCAGCTAAAACTCCTCCACTTGTCGATGTGCGGATAGACGTCCTCTTGGTGGTGTGCCGTGCGCCGCCTCGTCTCGGTATGTGTTCGGTGTGTTGGAGTTCGGTGGCGGAAAAATAGCCACCGTAACTCATTGTTGTCCTCGCTGCGGACTGACCTGCAACAAAAAGAGATAAATGTTGTCTAAGCTCTTATTGGGGATCGATGTGACCACGATGGTTGCGTGGTCTGTCGGGCCGCTCGCCGCGCCGAGGGCCTGGAGCATCTCGGCCACGATGGTGCCGACTTGCGCGTAGTCGGGCCCCGGAGAGGCCGTTGGTGCCATCTTCTTCTGCTGGTTGGAGCCCGCCGCGGCTCTTCGTGAGAGGCTTCGGTATGGGGGCACTCTTCTTCACATGGGCGATAAAGCGAGTGCAGCCTCTGTAAGACGCAGGATGGGCCTCGGCGCAGTTTGCGCATTTCGCCGGGTCCGTCTTTGGTCTCTCGCAGTTGTGCGACAAGTGTGCGCCTGCACACTTGACACATCGTGGGGGCCTCGTGCAGCAGCTCTGCGTATGCCCTAGCTGCTGGCTACCGTCGTGATGTTTCCGCTCGATTTTCACGTCGAGCCCCAGGACCTTTTTGGCGGCGAGGATGCGGTGTATGTCCAGTCGGTGTCGGCGTCGATGTCGGCGTCGATGTCGGCGTCGGTGTCGGGGTCGCTGGCCTGGACAGTGCCTCGATGCGTCTTGACATCTTCTCCAGTTTGTCCTCGAGTTCGCGGTTGGCTATCATTAGCTTGCTGTTAGAGATGACTAGTGACGTCCGCTCGATAAGTTCAGCTTAGTATAGCTCGTGGTAGTCCGGTGGGGTGCGCGTTGGGGCGTGCTCGGCCTGGGCCTTGGCGAACTGTTGGGCGTAGTTGCAGCTGGCCATGGCGTGGTGTGGAGCCGTAAAAACGGCTTTTCGATCTTAGAATTTGTCGTCGATCAGAATTTATGGGTCCGTTCGGCTGCCATGAAAACGGCTCGGAGAACGGATTTGATTCTGACGGTCTGCTGCTGTGGTTGGTCGTTCGTGGTGGTCGCTCTGCTTGGCATCTGCTCTGCTCGGCGTCCGGGCTGGAACTGACTGAAACGATATTTGGACTTTTTAGAAAATTTGATCTGAAGCTTATTTTTAAATTCCGCCTCTTTCTTGTCCCGCCCTCTTTGTCAAACAAAGTCATTTGCCGTCCCCCGCTTAGGTTTTGCTTTTGGAGGGTCTTACTTTTTTGGATTAGTAGAGTTGATGAAATGCCTTAATTTGTAATGTTTTCAAAATTTTGGGGACTACCCTCACCGGGTTAGTTTAACTTCTTTTAATTTAAGGACGTATTTTTTTATTTCCAAGTCGAAAAGCTAAAACTTTCAGGGATCGCAGAGGATACAACTGGCTTTCAAAAAAAACACAATTTAAAAAAAAAATTAAAAATATTTTTATTTTTTAGTAGTATGATATTTACTATTATCGTCGTGGATACAAGGCATTAAAGCGTACTCATAACTCCCACGAGAGATATGAGTTATATCTCCCTTGGGAGATATGAGGTCTGCTCCTGTTTACCTGACAAATAGTATATACAATTTCCAAATTCTCCGCTCAAGATGATGGTTAAAGATAGACAATCTTGCGTCTGCTCACGACCAACTTTATAGCGAGACAGAAATTAGACTTTTCTCCCAGGTTTCTTTACTATTTTATTCACAACTGTACGTTTGTTGTTAAAGCATTAACGTCAAATCAAATCAAAATAAATAAACGTCAGTTCGTGAAATTCAAGCGATTTGATTTAAAACAAACTCATAGCAACCATGCAAATACACATTGCAGATCGATATACTGAATATTTTTACGAATTACTAAAAAATAAAATATTGTATGCACCGCGGGAGATATTCATGTTCTTCGCCCTCTGTTGACTTACAAACCTCGGGCCCGAGGCCCTCAGTTTGTAACCCTGTCAACCTTGGGAAAAAACATGCCATATCTCCCTTGATGCATAAATATCTATTATTTTCGAAAAATTAAAATATTCACCTAATCTCACTTTAGCTTCGATAAACTAGTTTTATTAAAACAAACAGAGTTTCTAGATAGAAGTAATGGATGGTGGGTGGTTTTATGCTATAATCCAACTTATAGTTTATTATCGTCCGAGGTTTTTATGAAAGAACTAATTGAGAAGAGAAAAAAAAAAGTGTATTAAATGTACAATCCAACTAGTTTTTATCCTCCAAACTTGTTTATAATCATCTGAAGTTTTTAAAAAGTGAACTGATTAATAAGTGCAAAGACCGTCATAGCCAGGCACGCCAATCGTTGTAGGTGGTTTAGCTTCTTCCTGGTTACCGATTGGTTAGATCTCGGCCACCAGGTTATCACTCCGTATGTCAAAGCTGGTCTGACAATTGCAGTGTAGAGCCACTGGGCCAGGGGATGTTCACTCCATACGATGTTTTGGTGCCATATCTCAGTACTACGATCAAACGTATGGTGGCGCTGTCTTCGGTTTTTTAACAGTTTGCCTAAAAACCGTGCCTGCATTTTATGGTTTGCATATTGACTTTGTTTTGTAAACATAACAACATAATTATTCAGTACACGTGTTTCGATCGTTCTACTGTTCTGTGCAGTTTTGTGTTTAATTAAAGACAACATTGATTCACTTTAGTGATTGTATTATTTAATTGGTAAGCACAAGTAAATTTTTTTAAATTTATTTAAATTCTTATCAACTTATTGTAGGTACATTACTGTCACTCATAAAGAAGAATTGTTGTTGTACGCCTGGATGTGACGATAGGATGTTGTGCAGAAAGGAGTTTTGCTTCAAGATAAAGAAAGATTTAAGTTATGGGTCACTCATATTTCAAATCCAAAGTTAAAATTAAAACGTCACAAAGATATTTATAGAACACATCAAGTATAATATTTTAATGTTGTTTATACTGGAAGCTTCTACTTCGTTATACATTTTATATAATAAATAAAATTAGTTGTGGTTTGAACATAGTTCATTTTTCAATACAGTTTAAATAAAATATCATTACTTTGTTTGCAAAACTTAAAATTTTTATTTTCGTGACCTTAGTTTGGGCAATTTTAAGTTGCTTTATGGAAGAAATAGTAAATTAGAATTACGAAGCTGCCGAAACTATAGCCATGAAAATGAAAATAAAATCTCGAACTTTTACGAAATAGTGTTATAAAAATATTTTAAAATTAGCGCCATTTTATCCCAACCAATAAAATCCACGATCAAATAGTAGGTGGCACTAAATTTGGTACAAACACTTTTCCCCAATTCTATTGCTTGAGTTGGCAATCTTAATTTATAGTTTATCTATGCACTGGGCCACCTTTGGTTTAAAACCCCAGGTTGGTCCTAGCGCGCCCCTGCACTGCCAGAAGATGACACAGGCTTTTTTCAGCTTGTGTTCTAGGTGGTTCTTCCAGTTAAGCTTGGAGTCCAGTATAATACCAAGGTATTTCGCCTCGTCTGCCAAGCATAACTGGTTATTAAAAAGTTTGGAAAGTCTACCTGTGTTGATCTTGTGAACAGTACTAATTCTATCTTCTTGGGGTTAACCGAGCGAGACGTTTTTCTCGCACCATTCCTCTATGATTTTGAGAGCGCTCTGCATTAGGCTAGACAGAACACTCTCGTGTTTTCCAATGAGTAGGATTACCACATCATCTGCGTAACCCACAGCATGGTATCCTGCGTTGTTTAGTTGCCGTAGTAAGCCGTCCGCAACGACATTCCACAGAAGCGGAGATAGCACCCCGCCCTGTGGACATCCTTTTGTGGCAGCTACTGTTTGGCTTTCTTTACCTATTGAGGCAGTTACAGTTCTATTCCTTAGCATGGCCCCAACCCATCCAATGATGGTTGTGGGGACCGCGTGTTTGTTTAGACCATGCTCTATATTGGCGTAGGAGACTTTATCAAAAGCTCCCTCGATGTCTATGAAGGCTCCTAGGGCTGGCTGTTTGTTTACCAGCGATCCTTCAATCCTGCATACCACATGATGAAGGGCCGACTCAGTCGATTTCCCTGGCCTGTAGGCGTGTTAGCTTGGGCGCAGTTTGCTGTTCAAGCAACACTGTTCTCTGATATAATTGTCTCACAGCCTCTATAAGGTCTTTAGAAGAAAAGACGTGAGACTGATTGGTCTGAACGATTTGACTGCCGTGTAGCCAGTTTTGCCTGATTTGGAAATAAAAATCACTTTGGATTCCCTCCATGGTCTCGGTACATACTGCATTGCAATACATGCCCGAAATAGTCTGCACAGTAGCGGTAGTATCTGCACCAGACCCCACTGTAATAGGGCAGGATACACACCGTCCGGTCCTGGCGATTTGAAAGGGGAGAATGATTTTATTGCCCATTCTATTTTGCTTTCGGTGACGATTTCCATGCTCATATTCCAGTCCTCCGCTGTGGGGAAATATTCTGAGTCATTTTGATGGTTTGCATCAGATCCGCTTTTGGAGTTAGGAAAGTGTGACTTCACAAGCAAACTTAGGGAATCTCGGAGGTCAGCAATATAGGTGCCGTCCTCCTTTTTAAAAATGCCTGGCTGTGCACTGCGGCACCCAGATAGTATTTTCTTGGTGCGAGCTGTTTCCGATACGGAGTTAATGCCCTCACAAAAGTTGCGCCATGAGGCCCTTTGGTTTCTCCTAAGGGTCATTTTAAAGTCCCTCTGGGTTCTCTTGAATGTGGCCCAGTCCTCCTCAAGTCGGGAGTTCTTTGCTTTGTTAAAAGCTTTACGGGAGTCTGACCTTTTTTGGTCAAGCTCTGGGCATCACCAGGGAGGTTTGGTAGATGTGCCTGCCTTCCTGGCGGGGCAGGCCCCATGAAAAGAGTCTAAACGGCTGGTCTATAGTTTCAGAGACAGTCTCTCAACCGCCTCCCTGTTTACAAGGTCCTGCCTGAAAACATCTTCTTCTAGGTGTTTGGATAGGCAGTTGTTGAGCAGTTCCGTATCCGTTCTTCTTGGGTTTCGAACCAGGATTCGTTCCAGGGTCGGAACTCCTATACTGAAGCAGATCCATCTGTGATCCGAGAAAGACACGTCTTGGTGGACGCGCCAGTTTGCTGTGTTCGCATTTGCGAGGGTGATGTCTATGACCTCTTGTCTAGTGGGGGTCACGAAGGTGGGTTCGTGACCCCTGTTCACTATCTCTAGGATCGTGGTTGAGAGGTACTCTAGAAGAGATTCTCCTCTGTGGTGGTTGCCGCTGCTGTTCCACACTATGTGGTGGGCATTGGCGTCACACCCTATTATCAGATCTAGTTTGCTGTTCTCACAGTGTTTGATGAGTGCCGCCATCTCCTTTGTGGGAGGAGGGGCCTCACTATCGTACGGAAGGTAGGCAGATGCCAAGATCAGAGTCCTGCCCTCAGCACCCTCCACACTATAGATACATGTTCTTGGCTTAGTGGAGGTGAAGTAATTCACCCTTCCTTTTAGGGTGCCCATACCGGCAACCCTTTCGCTTGTCAGCCAGGGTTCCTGTATGAAGGCTATGTTATCCTCGTGGTTGCGTAGATGTTGGCACAAGTGCGGCACAGCCATCTTGCAATGTCTGAGGTTAATTTGTATTTTATTGAGTTTGCCTGTAAAGGCTAGATCAATGTTTTGGATGTGTGGTTAGTACTGAATTGCTAATAAGCAAAAAGAGACTTACCTTTTTGTATTTCCCAGTCCGTCTTGGTCTAGCTTCAGAGCTGGGGTGCTGGTTACTGGGGGCCATCTCGGGTGACTGCTGCGGTCTCCATGGGAGGGTCCTCAACAGTCTGCGGGGTGGTCTCCTTCTCTTCTGGCTGCTTCAGATGAAGGGTCACTTTCCCCAGGCCATACCATAGCTGGCATTTGCCTTGGGGGTGCTTACCCTTCAGCAGCTTGATTTCTTTAAACGGTATCCCAAAAACCACCAGGATGCCGTCTTCTTTTTGTTCTTCAATACCGAAGCTATTGCCGGCAAACGTATAGAAAACTGTAATCCGTACTGGAGTTGATTTGGAGATAATGATTTTTTTCCATGATGGAAGTTTGGTGTTCCGAATTAAATTTGTTTAAATAGTAGTTTAATGTATGCTAAATCCATATTTATTACTCACCCTTTTATGGGAGATGGCGCACATTGATATATTTTGAGATTTCTGACCGCGATCCGAGTACTGGAGTGGATTTGGAAATAATGATTTTTTCTATGATGGGAAGTTTGCTGTTCCGAATTAAATTTATTTAAATAGTAGTTCAATGTATACTGATTCCATATTCGTTCCTAACTTTTATATGGGAGATGGCGCACATTGATATATTTTGAGATTTATCCGACCGCAATCTGTATATTGAAGATGATTTGTAAATATATAATTTTTTCTGATGGAAGTTTCAATGTATGTTGAATAAATATTTGTTGTCAACTTTTTATCAAAAGTGGCGCACATTAATATATTTGGAGATTTGTCCGACCGCGTTCTAAGATTTGGAGTTGATTTGGATTTTTTTTTCTATGTCTGAAGTTTGTTGTTCCGAATTTTTTTCTTAAATAACAGTATAATGCAAGCTGAACCTGAAAATATGTTTTAATTGCATTCATCTGAAAAGGCGAACATTGATTTTTTAAATGTATTATTTAAGGGTGCTTTAAAAAATATTAAGAATAGAAAATTGGGCCGCCTTTATGGAAAATTGCTGATTCAATGTTTTATTAACACTCCAAAGTAAAAACATTCGATTTTCCTTAAAATGTTCAGAAATAATGAGGCTTTTGATATCTATGGCTAACCACATCCGTAAACAATTGCCATATCTCTTGCCACGCCTAATAAAACGCAATTTTTATGTCAAGAAATGCCAAGGCGGACATATAACCTTCGAGATCATTTATTTGGATAGTGTCTTGTGACTTCTTCGGGCGAAACAATTATATCCAAATCAAAATGAAGCTGTAAAAGTCATACGTTATTAAATTAAATTAAATTAAATTAAATAAACACGTTTGTAAAATAAGTCCTTACCAAGCGTAAAAAATAAATGAGACAAAAGAAATTAGCATGTTATTTTTTCAATTTTAATTATACATTATTATTTATTAATATGGATGTTCAACTCAATCAGTTTATTAGCATAAATTTAAAAACCAAAACAATGCACAAAATGACTGACTGTGATTTTCTTTATTTAAAGGTTTATTTAAAGTTCGGTCATAATGGTCGTTAGTGGTGATATAGTTGTTGGGCCCGAGCCTGTATACAATGGACATCTTGATATAAATCATAATTCTGTTAAGAACGGCGGGGTACAAATAGCCCATAAACATTACATGTAGGTATACTTCCTGGTCTACCTGTGTTTGTATTTGGTGTCATATTAATTATGTGTTTTGTTTCAGGACGATTCAAGATCCCGCCAGCCAAAGACTTACATGGTACAAACCCCCACTCACCGTCCTGGTTATAAAGAAGGTCCGCGATGCCAGCGTCTTGTCGCCCTTCGTGCAATTGGTTCAGTGGTTGATATCTGTTAGTAATGTTTTGTTTAAACTAAAGAACGGTAAAAATCGTAATTATAATTATACAGGGTGTCCCAACAGTGCGAAATCGAAGGATATCTCCTAAAAAAAAGTTTAAAATAAAAGTTTTGTCTTATCACATGCAGGAGCGGCATGTTATATAGAGCCAAGAAGCCATGGCACTATGTGTAGTTTCAAGCTCGGCAAGAATTTTTAATTAATTCCTAAAACACTTTTTCGCCAGTTTAACTGTTAAACAACGCCTGCATAACTTTAATTAATAGAGAAAAATTGCAATGCATTTGTTGCCCAACGCAACGCCGCGGCGCGCCGTTAACGCTGCCAGCTTCCATCCTCGCGTGGAGGTGCGCAGATGGAGGGCTGCAGAAGACGTCGCTCACTGAACGTGTATTTGGTGCAAAACAATTCTGGCTCATCTCGTGCGTATAGTGATGTGAAAGCGCGAATCCGGCGCGAAACCATTTAGTAACGCGAAACAAATTGCGGGACACGTTTGTGAATCATGGGAATATTGTATGAGTGGCTCTACCATCAACATGTTCCACATGATGAAAAAAAAATTGAAATACACTGGGTGTTCGATACAGGTAGGAATCAATATCAATAAGTATTGTTTTTTTTTAATTTAAACATTTGGACAATATTTTGTGACTTGAATTTTTTTTGGTTTATAATTTCGTTACGGTATTTTTGAGTTATTGATAATTTTCTGAAAAAATGTAAAAAACGAAGGTTTACAAAAAAAAATCTGACGCTCTATTATAATTTTATTATTATTTCATATATGAATTATTTTAGTTCCTTGACTGATTAATTTTTTAGAATTTTACAAATTATTGAATGCATTTTTCGTATTCCTAGTTCAAGTTAAGATAGCTGCAATTTTGTTTTCACCTAGGATGTGGCAATTGTTTTTATGGTAAATTTGAAACGCATTACTTTTTAATGGATTTTGAAGATTTGGCGTAAATTACTTGACTGATAAATTTATTTAAATTTTCCAAAATGTTGAATTCATTTTTCCTTTTCCCAGTTCAACTTAATATAGCTGCCATTTTGTTTTGTATTATTTTTCAATTGATTTTAAGTTATTGGTGCAAATTACTTGACTGATTCATTTTTCTAGTTCAAGTTAAGATGGCTGCTATTTTGTTTTGACCTATGATATGGCAATTGTTTTTAAGGTAAATTAGAAGAGTTGAAACCTAAAAAACAATGAAACAACTAATTTAATTTTTTGGGGTTCTATCTTTCGGATGAATATAAGACTATGCTGAAAGTATTTTAGAAATCTGGTCATCAGTTGAAACGTTATCTATAAAACACCAGAAATTAATTTTCCGAAAAATTGAATTTTTTAGCCTACATCTTTTATTATAAGAACAACACTTTGCCAAAAGGATTTGAAAACTCTGTCTTTTCGTTTCAGAATTATCCTCAAAAAAACAATTGAAAACAAAACAATTTTTTGGACCTATCTACATTTATTCGATGAGTACAACAGAATTTTTAAAATCTGCTATTTTGTTCAAGAGTTATCTTTTCAAAACCGCAAGACAATTAAACGACGCATTTAATTTTCTATTCGACGGGTAGAACACTTTGCAGGATGAATTTTTAAAATCTGGTCATCCTTTCAAACAATTCAACAACTAATTTATTTTTTGTTTTTATCTGCATCTATTCGATAAGAACACTTTAGGAGTTTTCAAAATTTGCCTTGAAATATATCACTTTTATGTATAGCTTAGTAATTCTTAAAGAATATTAACTGCCGAGGGAAAATATGGAACATTGTTAGTTTTTTGGTATTATCTCGCTTGAAACGATATTGAACCGTTTTAAATGCTGCAGGTATAATATGGAACAATTGCTTTCAGTAACTGAGGAAAAAAAATAAACAAATTCTGGGAGAAACAGGGGTAGGAAAAAAACACCAATAGATTTTTATCAGATTTTATTTCCTAAAATTATCAAAAACAATTTGAATAACTATTGATTTCACATTGTCATGTGAGAAAATACAAAACTTAAACTTTTTCTTAAATTTGGTCGAAAACATGCCTACCACGAGAAATAGCGGGGTTGCCCAAAACGAACCTTATTTGTTCATTTTTAAAACAGTTTCTTTGTTAATATCACACTTTATTGTTTAGTGACTCGAGTTTCGATCATAAGCTGATCATTTTCAAACTTAAAGTAAATTAAATTACAATAAACACACGTATTTATGCGGAATGGAATAAGGAGGAGAATACTAGGTCGACCTGGTCGTTAATTATGGGGAAGTCCGGATTACGCTTCGCTTTGTGGATTTCTAGGGATTCGAGTAGGTCCATTTTCGGGCCTTTTTCTGCGAAGTGGATTATTTCAAGTACATCATCTTCAAAAGTATGTCGGTTCTCAATTAGGTGGTTCGCGAATGTTGAATTATTTTGGTGTAATCGGAAGGATCTTAAATGTTCTTTTAATCTGATTTTAAAGTTACGACCAGATTGCCCTATGTACACTCCTTTACAATCTTTGCATGTTAGTTTATAAATGCCTGATCTTTCTAATTTATCTATCGGAGTTTTGGAATTAAAAATAGAGTTACAAATTTGGTTCGTTGTTTTAAATGCTACATTGATATCATGTTTTTTTAGAATATTGCGTATTTTTTGGCTAACTTCACCAAAAAATGTTAATGACCTGTAAGTTTTATTATCTATTTTTGGCCCTGCGTATAAAGTTTTACTGAGGTTATTGTTACGTTGTCTTTTAATTAAGTTATCTATTGTTTTGTTTGTATAGCCATTATTATGTGCTAAGCTGTAAATCGTTTGTATTTCGTTCTTATAGCTGGTTGCTGATAAGGGTAACGTAAGTGCTCTATGGATCATTGAGTTAAATGCAGCTAGTTTGTGATTGAGGGGGTGTCTTGAGTTGGATGGTATTAGTGAGTCGGTGAAAGTTGGTTTTCTATATATTTCAAAATTAAATTGTTTGTCAATATTTGTAATTGAAAGGTCAAGAAATTTAATATTTTTGTTTTGTTAATGGCTATACAAACAAAACAATAGATAACTTAATTAAAAGACAACGTAACAATAACCTCAGTAAAACTTTATACGCAGGGCCAAAAATAGATAATAAAACTTACAGGTCATTAACATTTTTTGGTGAAGTTAGCCAAAAAATACGCAATATTCTAAAAAAACATGATATCAATGTAGCATTTAAAACAACGAACCAAATTTGTAACTCTATTTTTAATTCCAAAACTCCGATAGATAAATTAGAAAGATCAGGCATTTATAAACTAACATGCAAAGATTGTAAAGGAGTGTACATAGGGCAATCTGGTCGTAACTTTAAAATCAGATTAAAAGAACATTTAAGATCCTTCCGATTACACCAAAATAATTCAACATTCGCGAACCACCTAATTGAGAACCGACATACTTTTGAAGATGATGTACTTGAAATAATCCACTTCGCAGAAAAAGGCCCGAAAATGGACCTACTCGAATCCCTAGAAATCCACAAAGCGAAGCGTAATCCGGACTTCCCCATAATTAACGACCAGGTCGACCTAGTATTCTCCTCCTTATTCCATTCCGCATAAATACGTGTGTTTATTGTAATTTAATTTACTTTAAGTTTGAAAATGATCAGCTTATGATCGAAACTCGAGTCACTAAACAATAAAGTGTGATATTAACAAAGAAACTGTTTTATTTAAAGTTCCAAAATGTATCACGAAGTTAACGCCTCAACCATCAATCACTTATTTGTTCAAACTTAATTTCTACAATGTCTTCTACTTGTGGAAAAATAAACTATTTTGACCATATTATTTGACAGCTGATTTTGAATGTGTTGTCGTTAGTATTTTCCAGAACTTTTGCCACATAGTTTTTTTCAGTCTCTTTCTTTGATTCTTTATTGTAGACGAATGTGTGTACAATATCGTTAGTATTTCCTGGGACTTTATTTCCGGTTCCACGTCTGATGACTGACTGCCCAGAAGTGCTTTGGCCATCGTGCGCGAAGGATGACATGGGTTCAAGATCGCTATCAAAGTCATCATCTGGTTGATTTTCGGGCTCGTTTACTTCATTTTCTTCATCGGATTCAGACTGTTGTACGTCAGGTTGCTTTTGTGAATTTTGGATTCCTCTAAAGTCAGCCATCGTCACAGACTTTCCAGGATGAACGTTTCTTTTCTTCTGTTTCTTTGATTTAGTTTGATTTTCGTGGTTCTCGGTAACTTGCGACATTATTTCTTGGAAACTCTCAACTAGAGCAGTGTTATCAATATTTTATTTTTGTCCAAGTAGGCCTTTGAGAACTTTATTACGGTCGACTGGAACGATTCCACATGCTTTGAATCCAACTTGACAAGTTTCTTTTGTTCTGGGAGAAATAGAATCCAAAGTCTTCTTGAGGAGTTGTGGAAAGACACTCTTTGGTAGGACACCACGGTTTTTCTGTTTCCATTCCAATAATAAGGACGAAGCGCCCTTTAGAGGCCGAAAAAATGCGACATCAAGTGGTTGGGTAAGGTGAGTTGCGTTGGGTGGCAAAAAAATAAATTTTATATTGGACTCCTCGTATTTTTCATTTATATTCATTGACAAATGACTCGCCAAGTTATCCCCAATGAGCACTTTCGTTCCTTCTTTCCTCTTGAGATATGGATATGCGATTTTCGAAAACCAGTCTTCAAAAATTTCAGCGTCAAACCAACCGCTCTTACTTCTGTCATAGGCAGCGCCTTCGGGGCCATCTTCTATCCACTCGGGATAAACATGAACAGCCTTGTAGATCACAAGGGGCGGCAACTAATCTCCGCTGGCCGATATCGCGAACATTACGGATGTAGACATTTTTGAAGTGTCCAGTACCCGATGCGCATGCTTACTTCCTTTTTCTGCAAAGACCTTCTCTTTGCCAGGGTCATCGGTTAGGTTGGATTCGTCATAGTTGACGATATTTTCTGCAGGCACACCTCTCAATGTAATCTCGAGATGGTCAAAGTATTCATTAACGACTTCTTGAGGCACTCCAGCGCGAGAACGTTTCATGTTTTCAGAGAATCTTTCAGAAAGCTGTCTATTTCGCTTTAAGAAGTCTTTGATCCAGTCAGTTCTTGGAGAATTGTCTTTAAAGACAGTTGTTACCCCTCTACGATTGAGATATCGTTGAATAAACCCTTTCAATCTTTCTCTTGTGAACGGATATCCATAGATGGCTGCTGTACTCAGTGCTTTGCATGTCGCGGCTTCCTCGACAGTTGATAATACCGTTGGCCTTCCCAATTTTGTGGAATTTTGTCCCTTGTACCTTCTATACAAAGTTGTTTTTGGAATACCATAATGCTTCGATGCCTTGGACAAAGACCGACGACCATTTAAAAAGTCACTCTAGATTTTCTGGATCGTAGTCACAGCGTATACGGGCGCCTGGTCTTCTCACGTATTTTTTGCCATCGTTCCAAATTACCCCTGGGAAAACAAGAAATTACTTATGAAGCCCACGATTTTCTATGAATTATTTTTCATCAAATCTGTTCACATTCTCTGAAAGGAATATATTCAAGGTATTCATGATTCCTGGTCTATTTCATTTAAATTTTCAAACTCACCTGTACCAGTACAAACTCTTGAGGATAACAAAACGTCGCAAAATGTATCGATTTCTGAATCGATCTTTAGGTTATGAGTTCATTTTTTGCATGAGCAGTCGTTAATACAGAACTATCGCCCAACAATCCAAGTAAAGGAATCTTCTATAAAAAAATAGTAAGTTCATCTAACAAAGGAGAGATGGCGCATCTTATCAATTTTATCATTTTGTTCCATAAAAACCCCCGGATTCCATATTACCCCGTTTGACGGTACCTCAAAAGTGAAAAGTTTGAATACTAGTACATAACCAGTACTTATCACCAACCATAAGATTTTTTTTTTTTTACTTTCTCCGTTACGAAGTACGAGAAAGCGTGTGTGTGCGTATGTGTGTCTGACTGTGTGTGTGTGTGTGTGTATGCGTATGTGTGTCTGGTGTGTGTGTGTGTGTGGCTGTGTGTGTCTGGCTCTGTGTGTGTGTGTGTGTGTGTGTGTGTGTGGCTGTGTGTGTGTGTGTGTGTGTGTGGCTGTGTGTGTGTGTGCATATGTGTATGCTGTGCGCGCTGTATCTCAAAAACTAATAGAGCAATTGATATGAAACTTTGAACATAAGTCTTATTTGATAATTCGAATAACTGAAAAGCTTTTGGTAAAATATCGTACACCGGAAGTGGGTGTTTATCTTAACTGTTTTTTTGTTTTTTCCCAACATTTCTTTAAATATGAAAAATATCAGAGAAACAATTAAACAAATATTGAAGACAATAAAGAAATGAATATATTTTGTTTGAAAATATTTTGCATAAAATCATTGTTATTCGAGAAAAAATGCCAAAATGAACAACTTCTAAAGAATAAGTTTTTTTTTAAATCTCTAGTTTTTGAGTAAACTGAGTTTTTCAATTTGAAGTATCATTTTTCCATCTTTTATAATTTTGACGTTTTAAACGTCAGTTTCATCCGAGTCTACAAAACGCTCGATGTACATTTAAAATATGATTTAAATTTAAAATAAACCACGAGAGCGTAAATGTAAATGATACCATCAAGTCGGAGAAAGTAACATAAGCCACATCACCATTTTTACTTTCTCCGTTACGAAGTATGAGAAAGTATTGTGATCGTGATTTTTTTTTTCAAAAATTTTTTTTACGAAAATATCCGTTTTGGGGTCCCTAGATGCCATTTCAACAATTTCTGGAAAAAAAAAATTGTGTGTGTGTGTGTGTCTGTGAGTGTGTCTGTGTATGTGTGGCTGTCTGTGTGCGCTGTATCTCAAAAACTAATAGAGCAATTGATATGAAACTTTGAACATCCATCTTATTTGATAATCTGAAGAACTGAAAAGCTTTTGGTAAAATTTCGTACACCGGAAGTGGGCGTTTACCTTAACTGTTTTTGGTTTTTTGCCAATATTTTCTTAAATATGAAAAATATCACAAAAACATTCAAACAAACTTTGAAGACAACAAAGAAATGAACATCTTTTGCTTGAAAACATTTTTCATAAAATCATTTTTATTCGAGAAAAAAATTTATTATTATTTTTTTAATTTTTGGTTTATAATTATAAAACGATAACAGTTACAGAAATGTTATGTTAATAATAATTGTACAGAATGCCAAAATGAACAACTTCTAAAGAATAAGTTTTTTTTGAAATCTCGTTAGTTTTTGAGTAAACCGAGTTTTTGAATTTGAAGTATAATTTTTCCATCTCTCATGATTTTGACGTTTTAAACTTCAGTTTCATCCGAGTTTACGCAACGCTCGATGTACATTTAAAATATGATTTCAATTGAAAATAAACCCATGAAAACGTAAATATAAAGTCGGAGAAAGTAACATGATGGCCACATCACCATTTTTTTTTAATTATTTTTGGTTTATAATTCTAAAGCGATAATAGTTACAGCAAATTTATGTTAATAATAATTGTAAAAAAATGCTAATATGAACAACTTATAAAGAATAAGTTTTTTTCGAAATCCCTTTGGTTTTTGAGTAAACTGAGTTTTTGAATTTGAAGTATAATTTTTCCATCTTTCATAATTTTGACGTTTTAAACGTCAGTTTCATCTGAGTCTACAAAACACTCGATGTACATTTAAAATATGATTTAAATTGAAAATAAACCATGAAAACGTAAATATAAATGGCTATGATACCATCAAGTCGGAGAAAGTAACATTTTTTCATAAATATATTAATAACTCAGAAATACCATATCGAAATCAAAAATCAAAAAAGGTTCAAGTCCCAGAATATTGTCCAAATGAGAAAATGTAGAAATATATAGGGTGTTCCATTTAAAGAAACAATACTTTATTGATTCCTGCCAGTACCGAACACCCTGTATATTTTAAAATCATTTAAAAACGTTTATCATTTGATATGACAAAACTTTTATTTTAAACCTTTTTTATTTTTTCCTTTTTAATCAAGATATCCTCCGATTTCGCACTGTTGCGACACCCTGCATATAATTAATAAAAATCGTTGTCGATTAATTATATCATAGTTTGAACTGTGAAATCGAAAATTGATTTTTAAGATTTGAGGAATTGTAAAATATAATTAGTCGTAAACCTTTAAAAACTCAAAATCTATTAGAAAAACCATACATTTTAAATTCTCCAAAAAATAATTGCAAAATCCTGGGTAGAAACAAATAGACTAAGGCCCGTATTCATAAACGTCCGTCAAACTATTTAACGATTGATTACACGTAACGGACCGTTAAAAGTAACAATTTGGTATTCACAAACGATTGTAATGTTAAATCTCTGGTTAAATCGTCCGTAAATTTAACGGGCCGTTGTCGAGTGATTAAAATTTAACGAGACGTCAAATAGTCATTTCTACAGGTTATGTTTCGCGGTAAAGCAAGTCGATAAGAGATAATGATGTATTTTAGGGAAATCGAAAAGGGGCAAAAAGAGACAAGGATGTACTTTAGGGAAATCGAAAAGGGGCAAAAAGAGACTTGACAACATAGCGCACCAAGTGCACATGCCTTTGCACAATAGCGCCGAAAATTTTTCTAATAATAATTTATATAGAACATTCCCTAATTATTCAGGTGGTGTGTAATGTGCATATATGATATTATTATGACATGTCATCCAGTAAAGAGGATATAGAGTTTGTGGACGAAATATTGGACGCTATGTCGAGGCCAAGGCTTATAAGAAATCGACAAAATCCATTTGAATTTTTAGATTGTCGATTTTAAAATCCGATATCGTTTTGATAAGGCGACTGTACACGAAATAATAGAAATAACTGGTCGGCAATTAGATAGACCTACCAGAAGAAATAAAGCGCTTACAGTCAATAATCAAGTATTCATTTCTTTAAGATTTTACGCTTCTGGTAGCTGCGTTCTCCTTACTACTGACGGCATCAGTTTTTTTTTCCAATATTGTTAAATAACTTTCTACTGTGTCTAACAGTAGACCCATTTCTTTTTCGGTGAAATTCTTCCCTTTGGTATGTTTATTTTGCTCCATTTTTATGAATATCACTTGCGATTACGGAGCAAATGTCACCTAACGTTTATTAATCACCAGAAAATTTTAATAAAATTCCCTACATCTCATGTTACGAAATCATCCGTTAAATATCTCCTGTTATATTTATGAATACGATTTTATTTTTAACGATAGTTATATTTTAACGGCCCGTTACGTAATCAAGCGTTATATGAATCTTTATGAATACGGGCCTAAAACTATCTAAACTTCAACTGTGGAAAATTGCTTTCAACGATTTGGAGCATTGTAAATCAGTTGTGGAATTTTCTTTATCCAACATCGGGTGTAATAATCGAATTATAGTGGTCATTTGAGCCATGTAATGTTGGTCATTACCCCCTAGTGAGAGAATAAGTTTCTCTCACGGAATGCATAGATCCTTCACAGGATTTTTGAAATATTTCAAATTGACACCACGTACGTCAAAATTTCTTGTCAAAATTTTATAAACATTATTTCAAAATTTAATGCAATTACAGACGATTTTGGATAAAATTTTATATTATACTCATGTGGAATTCCTCATTAGTCCCTTGAGAAAATTACTTATAAACTTTATCTTGCGGGACTAATAACGTACATTCCACATTCGTATAATAAATAACTATTATTTATTTATTTCAAATAGACGGAACATCTCCAATATACACAGTGGGCCAAAAAAATACGGTACAAATTGAAAATATTCATATTTTAAATAATAATTAACGCATTAAATAATGCTTTGAAAAACAAAATGTTTACACTTTGTAGATTGAAAAATTATTAATCATTTTTGAAAAGTTTTTTTTTATAAAGGCGGGAGTGCTTTATCGCATTTGTAGGTATCAAAATTAGTGGGCCACGATTTGGTTTTGTTTTCTAATGAATCTCAGACATAAGCTGTCACTATTATTAGTCATTTTAATTTTTGTGACAAAAATGGTTCGCCTAAATAAAGAATATGAGATCTTCATTAAATATTTGTTTCAAAATAACAATTTATCTGCACGAAAGATTGTGAACAATATACACAATTGATTTAGAAAACCAGTTATTTTACGCTTATCATTAACAAATGTCCAGAATTGTTTAGCATCGGTATTGATTTTTGCTTTAGTATTACCGAGATATTGCATGTACAGCATATGATTTAGCTGTTTACATTCAGCTTTTAAATTAGAGAAGACAATCATCCTTGTAATCATTAAATTGTTTTAATTTAAAGTAAGCCTTTCGCTTATCATGAATTAAATCGATTAACTATCTGGGATCCTTATTCTGAGAAATATTGATTTTTGGAATGTATTGATCGCGATATTTAAGATTTCATAAAAAACCGTATACATTGTCATCGAAATTATCGCAAATGTCAAAGAACGCACACCAATCCAAGGACTCAAAATAGATATTGATTGTGAAAGTCATGTATACTCCTTCTATTCATAGATTAGATAGACTTTTTTGACATCTTCAGTGACACTAGAAAATGAAAAGTACCAACACGGCTATGAGAAAAATGTAATTTTGCAGCCAGTTAAGTTGGTACCGGCATACTTCCAATATATTCATACGCGACGTCGCCAGTAGACACATTATTGACGGTTTGTCATTTTTATTGTTCTTGATTTCCGACATGGAGAACGTTCTAAATGATGTGGCGAACCAACTATATACCTACGCGCTAAGATTCTTGAGTGCGATTATTCGTAATAAATGAATTTTCGTAAGTACTACTACTTTTTGTGGCGAGAGTTGTTTGGCAACCTCGTGGGATTTCTGTCACTCAAGATGTCAAAAAAATCCAATCTATGAGTAGATGGAGTATATTCATAAAGTTCTTCTCTGCAAGATAGTTCAATTTGGTAACCAATATGATGACAAGAATTTGCATATGACAGATCTTCAGCTCTAGAGACTAAAACACTATCACTTTTATTGTCACAAAAGATCCAGAAGTACTCTTCTATTGTTGGGTTATTAATTAATTCATTGATTTAAAAGTTGAATCTATTAAAAGCCATACATTTTTCATTTTCAAAAAAATAATTGCAATAACCTGTGTCAGTGGTACTCAAACTATTTTCATTTCCAACTTTTTTGTGTAAAAATTTGTCGTTCCCTTGGGCAGACATTTCTTAAAAGTCATAGCTAAAGTGAAATTACTAGGATTTGCGCTTTTGTTTTTAAACACAAAAATACAGGGTCTTTTTTTAACTCAGAACATATGATTGTTAATGTCATAATAATGACCTCAACGCATTGGAATGTATTGACAATGTAGGCAACCAAGTACACAAAGGTCCCGTCGACCTGTCACAGTACAGTGAAAGCTTAAAATTATTACGAATAAAGTGAGGTTAATGAAACAAACAATGATAAATTGTAAGTAATTATAATAAATATTCAAAATGACCACCTTCACGTTCTAAGCAGTAGCCAAGTCGATTATAAAATCCTTGAATAGCATTTCTAATGTGTTGCGGATTTCTTCTTAATTCATCGCAAACAGTAATTATACGATCTTTTAACTCTGAAGTATGGTTTATAATAATGTTATTATAAACATTGCTTTTTAGATACCCTCACAATAAAAAGTTGTTTGGAGACAAATCAAACAACCGGGGTGGCCAAGGTACTGGACCAAATCTACCTATCCAGCGATCAGGAAGTAATTCACTTAAATAATTATTAATGGCAGCTGTAAAATGTGGAGGCCCCTCCATCCATCTGATAATAAGGAGCAGCAATGTTTAATGTATGAATTTCTGGCATTATACAAGTTCACAGAAGATCTAAGTAAACATTACCGTTTAGATTTCCATTAATAAAAAAAGGATCAATAAGGGTATCATTAATTAGTCCAGCCCACACATTAACTCTCGCATTGTATTGTGTGTGCGTCAAATTTTGTAAGCGAGGATTATTGCTCGCCCAAAATCTAAAAGGTGAAGGAATGGGTGTAAGGAATGGGTATCGATAAAGAATGGGTATCGATAAGGAATGAAGAATACTAACCTATAATTTTGTGGATTAACTTCACCATTTAAGGAAAATGATGCCTCATCAGTAAATATTATTCTGTGTAAAATTTCTTGATCATTATTAATTAAATTGAATACGGTTTCACAGAATTCTGTTCGTTTGCCTTTGTCCTCATTTGATAGTTGCTGATGATTTGAAAACTTGTCAGCATTGTATTTAAATTCTTTTAATGTCTTGTAAACGGAAGCTGAACTTATTTGAAACTATGCTGCGATAACTCTTAACGATGATATGGGGTTCTGCTCTACGTAACATAAAATGTTGAGTTTCATCTCTTCCGTTAAAATGTGATTTTCTTTAGCCCTTTTAATGTGAAAATTACTCATGCAGCCAGTATTGTCAAAATGATGGACAATATTACAAATTGTTGAGATGGATGGAACTTGTCTGTTCAATTTCTCAACCGAGAACAAATCTCTAATACGTCGAATGCTGTTCCCACTCTTATACCAATGAATTATCTGTATTCTTTCTTCGGTGGTGTAATATATTTTTATTAATAACACAATTTTGACAATTAAATAAAACTGAGTGTAAGCATGGTTGCCTACATTGCAATGCGTTGAGGTGATTATTATGACATAGAACATAGACATTAACAATCATATGTTCTGAGTTAAAAAAATACCCTGTATATTTTTAAACAAATGATATTCATTTCTAAAAAAAATAATTGAAATGTTTCCTATTTTTAGTCTATAATTATGAAATTATTTCTATTACTTCAAATTTGTATCAATAATAATTATAGAGAATGCCGAATTGAAGAACTTATAAATAATACGTTTTTTTTTCAAAATATTATTAGATTTCGAATAAACTAACGGTAAAGATTATAAGAATTTGAAGTATAATTTGTAACTTTCATAATTTTGACGTTTCAAACATCAGTATCATCTGATTCTGCAATACAAATATAAATATCTATTATATAATCAAATCGGAGAAAGTAACATGATGGCCATCACTATTTTTTATTCTTAGGCCTGGATTTTTCATTGTTTTGCCAATATTTTAGATCTTTGGCCTGTATTTTCGATTTTTTGGTCTAACATTTGTCGGCCAAATACTACTTATTTTTTTATTTTTAGCCCCAATTTTTACTTTCTCCGTTACGAAGTACGAGAAAGTATTGTGATTTTTTTACGGAAATATCCGTTGTGGGGTACCTAGATGCCATTTCAACAATTTCTGGAAAAAAAATTTTGTGTATATGTTGTGTGTGCTTGTGTTTTTGAGATACAGCGCGCACAGCGCTGTATCTCAAAAACTAATAAATCAATTGATATGAAACTTTGAACATACGTCTTATTTGATAATCCAAAGAACTGAAAAGCTTTTGGTAAAATTTCGTACACCGGAAGTGGGTGTTTACCTTAACTGTTTTTTGTTTTTTTCCAATATTTTTGTAAATATGAAAAATATCAAAAAATAATTTAAATAAATATTGAAGACAACAAAGAAATTAACGTCTTTGGTTTGAAAATATTTTTCATTAAATCATCAAAATTTATTTATTTTTTTTCAGTTTTGGTTTATAATTATGAAACGATAATAGTTACAGCAAGTTTATGTTAATAATAATTGTAGAGAATTCCAAAATGAACAACTTATAAAGAATAAGTTTTTCCCGAAATCTCTTTGGTTTTTGAGTAAACTCGGCTTTTAAATTTGCAGTATAATTTTTCCATCTTTTATAATTTTGACGTTTTAAACGTCAGATTTATCCGAGTCTACAAACGTTCGATGTACATTTAAAATATGATTTAAATTGAAAATGAACCTAGACGCCATTTCAACAATTTCTGGAAAAAAAAATTGTGTGTAGTGTGTGTGTCTGTGCGCGCTGTATCTCAAGAACTAATAGAGCAATTGATATGAAACTTTGAACATAAGTCTTATTTGATAATCTAAACTAAAAAGCTTTTGGAAAAATTTCGTACACAGGAAGTGGGTATTTACCTTAATTGTTTTTTGTTTTTTTCCAATATTTTGTTAAATATGAAAAATATCACAAAAATATTTAAACAAATATTGAAGACAACAAAAAAATCTTTTCGTTAAAAATATTTTTCATAAAATCATTGTTATTCGAGAAAAAAAAAATTGGTTTATATTTATGAAACGAGAATAGTTACAGCAAATTTATGTTAATAATAATTGTAGAAAATGCCAAAATGAACAACTTATGAAGAATAAGTTTTTTTCGAAATCGCTTTAGTTTTTTGAGTAAACTGAGTTTTTGAATTTAAAGTATAATTTTTTCATCTTTCATAATTTTGACGTTTTCAACGTCAGTTTCATCCGTGTCTATAAAACGCTCGATGTACATTTAAAATATGATTTAAATTGAAAATAAACCATAAAAGCGTAAATATA
Organism: Ocypus olens; assembly: GCA_910593695.2. Lineage (NCBI taxonomy): Eukaryota > Metazoa > Arthropoda > Insecta > Coleoptera > Staphylinidae > Ocypus > Ocypus olens. The sequence goes on along the minus strand of OU343058.1, from coordinate 22,862,750 downwards.
AATGCTACCATCATGTCGGAGAAAGTAACATGATAGCCACATCACCATTTTGTTGCTTTATTTTATTTTATTATTTTCATTTTAGGTTATTGACTTAATTTTAAATTTCTGATTATATTATAATTTTGGCGTTGATTTATAGTTTCAAGTTAAAATTTGAAATTTGCTTAGATACATATAGTTGTGAGGGAATTATTTTAACCAATTACTTGAATTTTGACTTTGTTGTCTGAATATGATATTGGCCTATATTTTCAATCTTTGGCCTGTATTTTCAGTTTTTTGGTCCATATTTTTGTTTGTGGGCCTAAATATTCTTTATTTTAGCCAAAATGTTCGATTTGCCGGTACGCATTTTTAGGAACAAGTTTTCGATTTTTGGTTTAAATTTTCGATTTTCCAACCTGAATTGTTGATTTTTATAAGCGGTTTCTTTGTTTTTTCATTTTTTTTGTTTTTTGCTATTTATTTTTGCAACTTAAATTTTTTAATATGTTAGCCTGTAGTTTCAAGGTGTTTGTTTTAATTTTAGATTATTTCATTAATTTTATATATTTTGCTTTACTGGATTTTAATTAAACTAATATTAATAATCTTTATTGGTGCTATTACAGTATTGCGCAAGTATAGTACGATCGCGCAGAGGTGACAGTGACTCGTGCTTTTTCGATCTAATAATCGCGTCTGGATAAATATCTATACTCGTTCGCATGCTTAGAAGAAACGAAATACGAAACGTATGTCGATATGTAAATTCAAGGGCTAAGTGCAACGTATGTCTTTTCTCATTCTATCTATTCTAACCTCAAAATTCACGTGCTTGTATCTGGTTTTGACCGCCTCCGTTTTCGATTTAGTTAAGAGCAGAATTGATTGTATCCATTTCATTAATAAAAAGGTTAAATTCAATGACCAATTTCCAGTTGTCTTTACCGATTGCCGAAAAATGCACTCGCAAAGTTTCGTCGGGAAAATATTTCCAGCTCGAGAATTTTTAAATTTATACCATACAGTGAGATCAGAAAGTCTAAAATAACTGGCAGCACATTTTCTGAAAATCCCTATAATTCAAGTAAAATTATATTGGTTGTCTGGAATTCCCCAATGCAGTGCAGTGTGCATTTTGTTTATTTAAACATTTTCTGATATTTCAAAGTTCCTTGTTTTAATAATAGTTTTGTGTGTTTTTATCTGCCGATTTTGCCTATTTTTAATATTAACAGTTATGTCTATCATTCTTAATAATAAATTTAGGATTAATAATCTAGCTGTTTTATTTAAATTTCAGGGTTTTCCAAGCCAAAATTCCCATTCTTAGCGACGCTACTGAACTTCTGTTAGTTAGGTTATGTTTTAAGGGTTGCCAACTATTTTCGACTTTCTATTCTCACTGAATATTGAAAATGTGATCATGTTACTTTCTCCGATTTGATGGTACAATAGCTATTTAAATGTATACTTTCTTGGTTTATTTGGAATTAAATCTTATTGTAAATGTGCATCAAGCGTTTGCAGAATCAGATGACGTTTGAAACGTCAAAAATTTGAAAGACGGAAATGAAAAATTATACTTCAAATTCTAATAGTTTACTCAAAAACTAAAGATATTTAAAAAAAACTTATTCTTCATACGTTGTTCATTTTAGTATTCTCTACAAATATTATTAATATAAATTTGATGTAACTATTATAGTTTCTTAATTATAAACCAAAAAATGTTTTTTTTTTTATTTATTTCTCGAAATCCAATGATTTTATGAAAAATATATTCAAACAAAAGATTTCTTAGTTGCCTTTCATGATTTAATGTTACCAAAAACTTTTCAGTTCTTCGTGTTGTCAAATAAGACTTATGTTCAAAGTTTCAAGAATTTTTGAGATACAGCGCGCACAGCCAGACACACACACATACACAACACACACACATACACAACACACACACATACACAACACACACACATACACAACACACACACATACACAACACACACACATACACAACACACACACATACACAACACACACACAACACATACACATACACAACACACACACAACACACACACAACACACACACAACACACACACAACACACACATAACACACACACACATACACAGACCCAACGGATATTGCGGTTAAAAAAATTTGGAAAACATTTTCACATCATAATACTTTCTCGTACTTTGTAACGGAGAAAGTAAAAAGAAACATATTATGTAACTAGAGTAACTGCTAGGAGAATGTTGCAATCGCAAATAGTTTAAAACGGTATGTCGAAATTCTAGGGGTAGAATTAATTTACTTTGATATTTATCTAGAAAATATGTCTGTTTATCTAGAAATATGTTCGGTTGCCGAAATATAGGTATTAGTTAATAATACAGACAATTGTTTTTTTTTAATATTGTTTAATTTTTATAAATAATATAATTTTACTATTTTACTCGTACCTAATATTTGAACAAAAGCTTTATATTTTTATTGTCAAATAAATTTCTTTGAATTTGGCGACCCACAAATATTTTCTAGTGACCCTTCCGAGAGTCGCGACCCACGGTTTGCGCACCACTGTAGTAGGTGAACACAAAACGACAATTCTCTAAACTTCAACTGTGAAACTGAAAATTTTCATTTTGAAAGTTTTCAAGGATTTGAATAATTGTAAAAATAATCATAATCATAGAATTATCTTTAAACGCTCAAAACCTACTAAAAAGACTATCAATTATTAATAAATTTAGAAAAAATGCAATATTCTATGTTTATCTCGAGTAGATCTTTCGAAATTTATATGTAGCTAAACTTCGATAATGTTTGCGTTGCTTATGTCTAGCGTATTGTTTATATTAGTTCATATCTACATTTTGGTCATTAAATTTTTATTTGTTACCTCAAAGATGACGTAATTTTATATTTGAATTAATTTTTCAAGACCACAAGGTGAATCCTGTTAATAAAGATATTTTTATTATTCTAGGAAAAGAGGATGGTCGTGTTTGTGGAAGCGGCGGTCATGGAGGAAACCCTCCTCGAGCAATACAACTCCTTCTCGGCGATCAAGGACAAACTGATGACGTTCAGAGACGGCAAGGACGACCTCACCGACAAGATCGACTTCATCATTTGCCTCGGCGGCGACGGCACCCTCCTCTACGCCAGCCACCTATTTCAGCAGTCCGTGCCCCCGGTGATGGCCTTCCATCTGGGATCCCTCGGGTTTCTGACGCCATTCCGGTTCGACAACTTTCAGGAGCAGGTCAACAACGTCCTGGAGGGAAACGCCGCCCTCACGTTGCGCAGCCGGCTGAGGTGCATCGTCATGAAAAAGGCTGATACTGAGGTATGTTTTAATTGTTAATGATAAACACCGAGTTATTTATGTTTCGGTAGAGTGAAGGTATTCGAGGCAAATTCGTACGATGCATATGTAATTAGGTACAAAGGTGGTTTCTATTGAATGCTTACATTACATAATAAATTACATGGAATATATACCAGGTAATCAGGTATAATAGCATTGAATTTTGTTATTTTAAATTCTCCGAATAACGATTGATAAAGATATCAAGCAAATGAGGGTAGTATTGTAGGCCATTGGGATGTATTAAGAATACTTTCGAAATTTTCTAATTAACCCTTTGGGTCCCAAGGGTCGTTGGAAGCGAATCGTCGAAAAACACCAAAAAGTGCAATAGCGTTTGTCTTTATCGATTTCAAAGAGGCCCGACTAAAAATTTCAGCAGAGCGGCCATGCTGTTAGGGACTCAAAGGGTTAAAGTGGAAGAGTACACTAGTTGACTGTAACTAGCTGAACTTCACCTGTCCTTTAGTGTACTATTTGAATGTATTTTTGTTTATCAATAAAGACAATTTATTATTATATGGGATGAAATTGCAAGTAGTTGTATCTGTGGATGTTGGAGCTAGAGAATCGAGGACTCCTGGAACTGAGCCACTGAAATTCTCTAAGTAATACGTGGAAAGGCTTTTTTAACTTACCTTAATTATAGAATTTACAAAAACAAGAAATCCCACTTACTGATGTTCTCTTGTAATAGTATTATTATTATTTATTATAAGTTATTCAAAATGGCGCCGAGTATATAATCTGCTTCATTTGTGATGTGAAACTACACGTGTCATGTGGAATAAAAAGGACTGCAACAAGCCCTCCAGAAATCAAGAACTACAAGTGGGTATGTGACTACTGTATGGTCGAATTTCCAAAGCGTAAGACAATCCAAGTATCAATGAAAAGCGTGGGCTGTAATACCGAATCGAACAAAGACATAAACAGTAGTATATCAGAATTATTTATGTTGGTACATAATATACAAAAAGATATAATAACCCTAAAAACTGAAAAATCAGTAATAAGTGAAAATAATGCGTCAAAGAAACCAATAACTCAACTGGTTGATGAGCCAACCAGTTCTCCTACTACTATCGAGAGGGAACCACAAGTCCCAAAGCTAAATCAATTGAATTTAATTCTACTCAAAATAAACAGACTGGGACAGCCCATAAAAAAGTAATCAACAATAAAATTGGTTCAATGACCGAGAGCCAAAAAATAACAAATACGGAGCCGATAAATTCAGCTGCAGACGGCGATGGATTTAAAAAAGTCACATATAAGAAACAAAAACGTCAACAGGCACAACCAATCTTCGGAACTTCTGACGATTCTGCAGTAGCAGCAGCTACAAAATATGGCTTTGTCCACTCTACCCATTTTCATCCATCCAGTACCGAAGAAGACATTAAAACCTTACTGAACAAGAAAAATTTCGAGCATATTCAATGTGACAAAATTGAATCAAGAAATCCTTCGGAATATTCGTCCTTTAAAGTTGGAGTACCGACAAGTGATTTAAAAAGGCTAAAGGACCCGTCTACGTGGCCCCGAGGAATAAGCATTAACCCTTTTTTTTAATTGGATACGCAAGAAAACAATAGTGACATAAATGGTTCGAACTATAAAATAAATGTAATGCATCTGAATATACAGTCTATGTGGAATTGTGTAAATGAACTGGAAATGTTTCTAAACAATTATAACATCCACATCTTATGTTTATCGGAATACTGGCAAACTGTGGAACAAATAGAGACTAAATATTTTAAACTATAACCCAACATCTCATTTTTGTCGCTTAACTCAAATCCATGCCGGTGTTGCTATTTATTGTGAGACGAATATACGGGAATACTCGAAACGTGCAGATATCAATAACTTAGCGGTGACAAACGCTTTTAAATGTACAGCAATTGATATAATCTTTAATACAATAAAAGTGATAGTTGCTACCATTTATAGATCGCCCAGTGCAGATGTAAACATTTTTTTTGAAAAATTGGAACTATTATTTTGAATACTAATAGCAAACTGTAACCAATACTTTATTTTAGGCGATTTCAACATAGACTTAGCGAAAGACAGTGCTCTGTCCCACGAATTTAAATCACTAATAAACTCATATGGCAGTGTTTTTTTAATTAAGGAATACACACGTATAATCAACGGCAGTAGCTCCTGCATAGATAATATTATAACAAACGATCATCGTGTTACAAACTGTCAAGTACGTAATACAGGCTTTTCCGACCATTTGGCAAAAATAATTAGGGTTTCGGGATTACTAAAACAAAATGTATACCATATGAAAACAAGATCGTTCGCAGAGAAAAATATTAATGCGTTCAAAGAGTGTTTACGTAATGAACATCAATGGACTCGTATCTATAATAGCACAAATTTGGATTGTCAATTTGATCTTTTCATAGACTTGTTTTTGAAGCACTTCAATAAATGTTTTCCAGTACATTGAAAGAAAATGGGAAATAAAAAAGTTAAAATTCCCATATCAGACGATACAATCGAGTTTAAAAGGCTAGTGAATTTGTACGAAATAATCTTAAAATGCGATTATCCATGCTAAAGTACTACAAAAAAAAATACAATATCAATCTAAAGTTAGATAGGAGTAATAACAAAATAGCAAGGGCATCGAATAAAAATAAAGCTTCATGGTCAGACATTAAGGAAATTACCAAAAACAATGACCAAAATCCCAAAATGGGTAAAACAATAAACCCTGACAAAATAAATGAATATTTCATAGGTGCAGTTAATAATCAACTGATCTTGCAATCATCTGCAAATAATATAAACAATTTTAACATCAAACAAATTGATAGTACTATATTTCTACATCCAATAACTGTTGGTGAGTTGGAAAATATCATTCATACAATGCCGACTAAAAAAAGTAGTGGCATTGATGACGTATCACCGTTTATCATTAAAAAATGCATGGAATGTATAGTCGATCATTTATGGTTTTTAATAAATCAATCATTATATACTGGAATCTTTCCGAACAAACTGAAATTGGTTAAGGTCGTGCCACTATTTAAGAATGGAGACCCGGAAAATGAGATAAATTATAGAGGAATAAGTCTTACAACCACTTTTTCTAAAATTTATGAATATGTCGCAATTAAACAATTTAAATCCTTTTTAAATGAGCATGCAATATTATCCGAATACCAACATAGGTTTTCGAGTAACAAAAACTGCAACACGGCACTATATGACTTTACTACATTCCTATATGAATCAATCGAAAAAAAACAGTTAACTTGTGGGGTGCTTCTCGATATGTCAAAGGCCTTCGACTGTATTGATCATAAAATTCTCCTGACAAAGTTAGAACAAATAGGATTTAGGGGAGTTGCCTATAAATGGCTAACATCATATATAGCTGGAAGAAAAGAAATTGTAGAGATTAAACGTGAAACCAACGTCGTACAGTCTAAGGCATTGTTAGCGGGGTCCCACAAGGTAGCATCTTAGGCCCACTTTTATTCAACATCTATATAAATGATTTATTTGAACTAAACTCATAATGATTAATAAAAACAAAACAAATTGTATACTCTTTAAAAAGACCGAAAGCTTTGATACACTATCTATTATTAGCTTTGGCGAATGAAGGTGAAGGTGGTCATATTGAATATTTATTATAATTACTTACGATTTATCATTGTTTGTTTCATTAACCTCACTTTATTCGTAATCATTTTAAGGTTTCACTGTACTGTGACAGGTCGACGGGACCTTTGTGTATTTGGTTGCCTATATTGTCAATTCATTCCAATGTGTTCAGGTGATTATTATGACATAGAACATAGACATTAACAATCATATGTTCTGAGTTTAAAAAAAAGACACTTCTATTATATATTTACACTTTTCTTATATTTTATTTTTTCCCTTTCTGTCACGTGCATCTTTCTGATTTCTTCCCATCAATTTCCTTTATCACTTTTAGTGCCTCCTTTCCTCCCCTGAATAATTTCAACCACTCACCCTGCCCATATAACTTGCCCCATATGCCTACAAGCACTTCACAATTCTGCCTCCAGTTGTCCCATCTCTCTTCTTCTTTTCCACATACCCTACATTTCCTCTCTTCTTTTGGCATCTAGTATCTGCTCCCTCTTTCGTTCGCTACCACACCGATATCTTGCCAACAGTGGCTTCTCTTACCACTTCGTACTTTCAAATAGGTAGCTTGGCTTACCCGCCATTTTTGCTATTCTAATATAATTGGGATTATATCTACTTTTATTGAGATTTTCCCACCTTTCCTGTGTGGCATCTCCCAGGGTTTTCTCCACTATAATCTCAATCAGAATCCCTCTGTCCACCATTAACTTCATGTATTCGATTGACCAACCTAACTTTTTATACATCTCCCACCTACCCCTATCCCATAGGGATATTTTTTCCTACAGCCACCCACACACTAGCAACATCCATTTCATAGTACACAATGCACCATTTCCAGACTTAACATTTTCTTCATCCACCAAGTCTCCAGCCCTTCCATTTTCTCCCTCATGCCAAACCCCCATACTTGCGCTCCATACAACAAAATTGTTTTCAAGCACACCTTCCAAATCGTTTCTCTCGCTACCATCGAGTCTCTCATTCTCCTCCCCCATTCTCTCCATAAGTTCCCCGCAGCTACTTTAACCTTCCTTGCCACATATTTCATATGCCCCCCCCCATTTCCCGTTTTGTTGAAATACTATCCCCAAATATTTAAATGCTTTCACTCTTTCAATCTCCACTCTCTTCCAGAAAAATCTTTCATTATTTCTTTTTCGTTTTCTTGAGATTCACACTTAACTATCTTCTCTCAAAGTATCTCCTCACTCCCTCTATCATACATTCAGTCTCCTTTTCTTTAGGCAATCATGGCTATATAATCCGCATATGCAAGCATTCTTATTTTCTTCTTATATTGGAACAAGGCCAGGATGGAGGGGTAATGGTTTATCCCTCCATTCTGGCCTTGTTCCAATATTTTTTCTAAATCGGCTATGTAAAGGTTAAAAACCATTGGACTCATTGGACACCCCTGTCTAAGGCCTCTCGTTGTTCTGAACCACTCAGTCCTCTCGCCTGTTCCTTTCACTCTACATTCAGTCTTCTTATAGATCCTTCCAACCCATTCTCTCATTTCATCCGATATCCCTCTTTCCCTCATGCACCCATGCAGCTTATCCCTATCAAATGAATTATATGCCCCTTTCAGATCGATTAACAAGATATACACCTTTCCTTTGGTATCCCTGATTCCCTCAATTACTTGGTTTAAAGTAAGTATTTGGTCTGCTGTCCCTCTTCCTTTTCTGAACCCTGCTTGGCTGTCCGGAATTATTTCCTTGGCTTCCACCTCCTTTTCCAATTTCTCTGCCGTTATTTTCATGCATAACCTGTACGATGCACTTGTTACGCTAATTGGCCTGTGGTTTGCCGGGTCCTTTTTTTTCCTCTCCTTTTAAGACGGGAATAATCTCAGCCTGTGCCCAGCTTTCCAGGATTTCTCTCTCTCTGCTCCATATACTCTTCAGTTGCTCCATAAAAGCTCTCTACCCTTCCCCTTGCACTTCTTTTTTTAGAGCCCTCACTTCTACTTCTCCTGGACCATGTAAGCTTTTTGCCCTCATTCTGTCCATCGCTCATTCAATTTCTTCTTTCAAGCCACACCTTTGAAGCACTGTAACAGCTTTTTTTGTTTGTGTTTTCCTTTGCAATGACTTCCTTCATACTCTCGCTAAAGAAATTCCTCATCTGCTCAATATTTACTGTATCCTTCTCTTTCTTCCTTCTTCTTCTTCTTTTTATGAACTTCTAGACTTCCCCTTCTGTTTTGAAGTTTCTAATTATCTTGTACTCACAAATTACTTGGTATCCTTTGTTGGACCTGTTCTATTCTCCGAGCCAGCCTTCCTGGTTTGTTGTCCTCCATCTTTTAAAGCTATACTGTTCCCTCTTTTTTGCTTCCCTACATTCATCGTCATGCCATTATTTTTTGTTTTCCTATCTTTTTTTCCCGATCTTTCCACCTGTGCTACCCATATGCTTTCTCCGATCTCTTCAATAGTCCTCCTTGTCCCCCAGTTGATTTCTTTCAATTAGACTTTAAACTTCTCTACTGATTTATTTCCCCAATTGTATGTCCTTCCCTTGTTGCCCTGTCCAGTTTCGTTATTCTATAGTCGTCATTACCCTCTCTTGTCGAGTCATCCATTCCTACTTTTTTGGCTCTTCTAAACATTCTATGTCCTCCTTCACCTTATTCCACCTCCACACTTTCCCATTGATTGTTAACTTCTGGTAACCTATTTTGGTCAGGTTACCATTATCTCTCTCAGTGCTAGCCCTTTCCCGTAGATACTTCTGCATCTTTCTTTTCTCTTTTGTCAAGTCATCATCTATAAAGATTCTTTCCTGCTATTTTTTTAGTTTATTCTTATTTCACGTTAATTTTATCCTCTCTTTGTTTAAGATTTACTACAACTGTCTTTCTGATCCTACCTATATTGAAGCTTTCTTGGACTTCAGTCTCCACTTCCAAACTCTCCCTTAAATATTTCACAATGTCTCCCTTATTCTGGAATTCCATTCCTTTAATAACGATGTTATTTCTCCTTTCTTGTCTTTCTTTCTTTTCCATTTGTCCTTCCAGTTTTACTATTTTTTGTTTGAGATTTTCCCTTTCTTGCCTCCAAAATTCTTTCATCTCTCTAATCTCTTCATGCCAAATCTCTCTTGCTTCCTTCATTTCCTCCTTCCATATCTCTTGTTCCTTTCTTATCGCTTGCATGATCATTTCAACAATGTCTCGGCAGTTCCCGCTGCAACCATTATTCTCTGTTTCCGTGTTCTGTTTTCTGTCTCTTTTTTGGTTACTTTCCTCCATAAACGACATATCATCGATCTTTTTTTTTTCCTCATTATCCTTCGATGACTGTTGCTGCGGTGATATCTGTCTGACCTTACTTCCGCTGAAAGCCTACTTATTTCTGTTTATCACATTCTTCTACTTCCTTTTTATCCCTTTGTTTGTTTTTCCCTTGTAATAATAGCTTATTACTTTATCTCTACAGGTGGTGAACGAAAAGAATGCGAGGAAACCGCCCACAAACCTTCTGGTACTTAACGAGGTGGTCGTGGATAGAGGCCCTTCACCTTACCTATCGAACATCGACCTTTATCTGGACGGAAAACACATCACCTCGGTCCAAGGAGACGGTCTGATCGTCAGTACACCGACCGGAAGCACCGCCTACGCAGTCGCCGCCGGAGCTTCAATGATCCACCCTAGTGTTCCGGCCATCATGGTAACGCCCATCTGCCCGCACTCTCTAAGCTTCAGACCGATTGTTGTACCAGCGGGAGTGGAATTAAAGGTAGATCATCATCACCAAACGCACACACACACACACACACAGTCATGCGCATACCATTTGTTCATTGTTGAAATATTAATTCAGATTTCAGTGTCACCCGATAGTCGAAATACCTCTTGGGTATCGTTTGATGGCCGAAACCGACAAGAGCTATTGCACGGTGACAGGTAGGAAGTTGTTTCAGAAATGTAGTCTGTGTTTCCACTGCCGCCACATATTTCCCCTTTGTCTTTAATCTTCTGGATGTTTCGAGCTAACCGCAATTCACAAAACCCAAATGTGTGTTGTTTCTTACAGATAGCTCCGAGTGAGTCGGCTCGCAGTGCCTGCTTTGTTTGTTTCGACGGCAGAAACCAGCTTGAGTTGAAACCTGGGGATAGGTTTGTTCAAAATTTAATATTTATCGTGCGTGGAGATTCTTTTAGGACTTGATCTCTGCATGTTTTTTTTGGGCTTTGAGGTTGGTTTTTACGGATGTGCTACTAATAAATAAGCTCGATTGCGCTATTAACCTCATCATATCTTCTATCCATGTTTACGATGGTTACTCATTACTTTATGTAACTTTTTACAACTTGCTGGTAGCAACTGTAATTTACACATAGACGTTGCTGGTAACGCGCTTTATAGCTGATAAGTTTAAGTCTATAATGTTGTCAATACAATTAGTCAGCATTGAAGTAAGGATACCACACTAACGATGAGCGACATGTACGATGAGCGACATGTACGATGAGCGTAAACAAAGAAAAAGTTGTACATAGTTGTAAAAAAAAGATTTCTTGCACGAGAGCGCGAATTTACTAAACTACATTAATCTATATTTCATGTATTGAAGTCTTATGAAAAATAAGGCATCAGTGTCTTGTATTACTCACAAAAGATTGATTAATTAAATTGATTTACCAACCAAAATTCCTTAATTTGGCAGGGGGACCTGCCCAAAGTGCCGAATGTCCAAAGTGCCGAATCGACATTTTGCCCAAAGTGCCGAATTTCATTCTACCGACCATGCCCAAAGTGCCGAAATACGTTGCATCGTTCGTAAACAAGGCGTCGGAGCCGAATGCGAATCGGCACTTGACGCACCTATGAGTAGGGTCCAAAAAGCCGAATGCACCCCTCTTAATTTGCATTATATAATTATAACATAAATATTCGGCATTTTGGGCCTTACTCGTAGGTGCGTGAGAGGACCAAAGTGCCGAACCAGCGTGCATTCGGCTGTTTGGACCTTACTGAAAGGTCGGCGCAAGGACAAAGTGCCGAAAATCCAAACTGCCGATTCGCATTCGGCTCCGGCGCCTTGTCTACGAACGATGCGACGTCGCTTAGCGTCGTTCGGGACTTTGGGCATGGTCGGTAGTATGAAATTCGGCACTTTGGGCCAAATTCCGATTCGGCACTTTGTCCCGGACCCTTGGCAGGAAATGTCAAGCAAAAAAAAAAAAAAAAAAAGAACCTTTATTGGCATAACCATATATACAAAACAAAACAAATTAATTCTTTACATCCCTCACCCCCCCCTTCCACCCCTCCCCTCCCTCCCTCTCCCCTCTTTCTCCCATCCCACCTTCTCCAGCGTCTTCACTCCTGCCCCATCCTCTCTCATCCATTCCGTCACCCTTCTATTCCCTCTCACTCCTACCCATTCTTCTTTCACCCCCTCACATTCTTCCGCCAAGTGCTTCCATGTATCCTTCCCCCACTCGCACAGCCCACATCTCATATAATCCTCCCCCATCCACCTCTTCCTCCCTTTCTCTCCTGACCCACATCTCGCCCTCGCCAACCTAACCCTCTCCTCCCTACTCCATCCTTCTTCCCCCCAATACTCTGGTATTCTCCCGTACACCTGCCACCTCCCATACATATCATTATATTCACTCCTTTCTATCCGCCCCTGTCTCTCCTGCATATCCACCTCTCTCATTTTTTCCTTCACCCATCCCGCCACCTTCACCCCCCTCCCCATCCACTCTATCACCTTTGCCTCCGATAACCCCACCCTCTCATACATCCTCCTTCTCTCCCTTCTCCATTTCCCCTCTTCCCCATTCACACACCCCCACCATACTGCCTTTACCAATCTCTCCTCCCCTAAACCCCACAATTTCTCTTCGTATTTCACCACCCTCCTCATCGTTTCACACACCATTTTGTCCCTGTTCGTCTCCTGCCTAAGTATATAACTCGGTGTCGACCTCTCCACTCCCAACATACATTTTATAAACCAACCCTGCTCCCTCTCCACCCATTCATACTCCCTCGTCCCCCATACCTCCACGCCATACATCATCACCGATCCCACACACGCATCCCATACCTTACACATCACTCTCATATTATTCTCTATCCATCTTCCCCATTTCCCCCATGCTATCCCCCATGCTCTCCTCGCTTTGCCTTGCACCCATCTTACATGCTCCTCATATCCACCCGTTTCCTTAAACACAAACCCCAAATACTTAAAACTCTTCACCCGTTCTATCAACTCTCCCTTCCACTCTAATTCTTTCACTCCTCCCACTCTCCCTCTGTTCCTGAATCTCATCCATTTCGTTTTTTCTACATTCACACACATACCTCTTTTATCCATATACTTCTCTACCCTCCTCATCATTCCTTTCATACCCATCCAGTCCTTCGCCACCAAAACCATATCGTCCGCATATGCCAACATCCATACCTTTCTCGACCCACTTACCACCCCTCCCTCTTGACCTTTTTCCAACACCCCCTCTAACTCGCTCATATACAGGTTAAATAATAGCGGACTCAACGGGCACCCCTGCCTCAGTCCTACCCATGTCCTAAATTTCTCCGCTATCTTCCCCCCCACTTTCGCCTCCACCCATGTCTCCTCATACACCTCTCTCACCCATCCTATCATCCCCTCACTCAACCCTCTCCTCCTCAAACATTCTATCATCCCCTTCCTTGGCACCACATCATACGCTGCTTTTAGATCCAGGAACACCGCAAACATACCACCTTTCCCTTCCATCTCTCTCTCTATCATCCTCGCCAGAGTGAAGACCTGGTCCATCGTCCCCCTTCCTCTTCTAAATCCTCCTTGTGACTCTGGCAGTAACCCTTTATCCTCCACCTCTGCTTCCATTCTATTTTTCACCATCACCATCATTATTTTATACCCTGTACTCATAACTGTTACCCCCCTATAATTCTTTATCTCCTCCCTCTTCCCACCCTTGTGCACCGGGCACATCCTGCCCACCCTCCATGTCTCCGGCATCCTCTCACTCCCCGTCCACATTTTATTTATTAGCTCCCTAAACTTCTTCTTCCCCTCCTCTCCTATCTCCTTCCACATCTCCGACCTCAGACCATCTCTACCCGGCGCCTTCCCTCGTTTAATCTCTTCAAATGCTCTCTCCACCTCCTCCTCTGTGAACTCCTCCTCTATCACTCCTCTCCTCTCTTCCCCTACTTGCTCCGGCTCTCCTCCACCTTCTTTGCACTTCCTCACCCATTCCTCCAAAGACACTCCTATCCTCTCCCTCTCCTGTCCTCTCCTTAACACGTCCCACATCTCTCTCTCATTTCTGCACCCCCTTATCTCCTCTGCAGCCCGTTCCGCCACCTGTATCTTCTTCCGCTCACATATCCTCTCATATTTCCTTCTGGCCTCCACCACTCTTCTCTCTCCTCCACCATTCCTTATGCATTCCTTCACCGCCCTCCTCACTTCACCCTTCGCTACTCTGCATTCTTCATCAAACCACTCTCTACCTTTCCCCTTTGTTCCCTTCACCTTCCTTCCACATCCTATTATGGCCTTCTCCATCTCCTCCATTGACCTTATCTCCTTCCACTTCACTTCCTTCAACTTCTTCTTCATCCTGTCTATCGCCCCTACTCCGCTCTCCAACCTCTCTTCCTCTTGTTCTCTCTCCTCGTCTTCCCCCTTGCCTATCCATATCTCTACACTCACCTGTAAATGATCCGACCCCATTATCTCTTCCACCTCCATTTTTCTTATCTCCTCTCTCGCCACCCCTTTCACTATTGCGTAGTCTATTACTGATGAGCCTCGTGGTCCAATATACGTTCTCTTTCCCGTCCAATCCCCCTCTGTGCATCCGTTAAGAATTTCCCATCCCTCCTCTCTCACCCATTCCCTCATCCTTCTCCCCTCCCCGTTCACCACTTTATCCTGTGATCTTCTTTCTCGTTCCACTCCATTCTCCCCCACCTCTCCTCCCATTTCCCCTATCCTCGCATTCAAGTCCCCCACTATCATCCGTCTTCCTGTCTCTTCTTTCCTCTCCTCTATTTCTTTTCTCACCTCGCCCCAGTTCTTATTTACGTACGCTACTCCCACCTCCACCTTATACTTTCTCCGTTTATATTCTACCCACATGAGACCTTCTCCCCCCTCCTCGCACTTCATTTCCTCTCCCTTCCTCCTCTCTCTCATCCCCACTATCATCCCTCCTTTTGCTCTTCCTCTCTCCCCTCCCTTCACTGCCCCTTTCATTTCCCACTTAAACCCTTCTGGCAGCCCCCCTTTTAGCTCCTCCCATTCCTCCTTCTTTGCCCATGTTTCTACTAGCCCCACTATGTCCTTCCCCCCCACCCATTGCTCCAATTCCTTCTCCCATCTTCCTCCCTTGATTTTCGACTTTACCCCCGCCACATTCCATACCCCTATCCTCATCGTCTTGTCACTCCCCCCAGCACCCCGATTATGTCCTAGCTCTTCCTCTTCCTCCCTCCTGTCAAGCATTAATTATTACAAATCAACGACAAACTACAGACCGGTTACCAACTATAGTCATCATCGGTAAAGAAATAGTCAGGTGTTGAGGAATTGTAAAGCTGTCCGTTTCTTTATTCTTGATTTATACAACGATGAATCAATGATGTGTGTTGCGTTCAACCTTACTTCCGTTTTAAGATAAGAGCATAATTGCAAGTAATTTAGCGTTGAAAAAAAATGAAAAACATGATGACTTACAAACTATTTATATACAATTTATTACATACTATCTAACAACTAACGATTCACATGATCTGAGCCAAAGTTTTATCTTACAAGCGAATATCCATAACATGTAATTCCGATTTCGGAATCAAACACCAGTTCTTATTCTTATCTGTAGTAGTGAATGATCTATACTTCGGGAAAAATCCTTAATTGCAACAGTTCCTTAGGTTGTCTTATATGCAGTCTTTTAAAGATTACAGTCAGATTTTTAAATGTCATGGTAGGTCGACAGTGGTATTGTTGATATCGTTTAAACAGTCTTCAAAAAACAAGCAACTTTTGTAGGAAACATAATTTTGTTACTGGCACCCATTTTGAACAATATCTAATTAAAGTTATTAAATTAAAATTTTCTACCGCTAACTTATTTTAAAAGTTTGCATTTTAAAGGATAGTTCAAAAATATCAGATATACAAAATTAAAGTAGTATAAATATAAAATTTATTATAATCTTCTTTATTCATCTTTATCCACAATATTTTCATCTTCTTTTCGGCACAAATACATATTTTTTAAATGAAAGTGCAGCATTTCACTGGGGATCACAAAATTACTAAACGAATCCTAGAATCCCTAGAACAACTTCCATAAATAAATGTTGGTGTTTTTCATAAATTTTTCAAAGGTGTTTCATGTAGTAAAACGAATTACTGACTTCTTTACGGTTGTACACTATTGGTGATAATGATTTCTAGCAAATGTAATAACATGTTCATTCATACTTATTTCCCCAAAAATACCCTTCGCATAAAATACCCACCCCAAACAATGCCCCATTGATAATTGATTGATAATGTTTATTTGTGTTCTTACAAAGATGTTTACACACGTCAGATTTGTTACATTCAAATATAAATATACACACATATACGATATGATAACGATACAACATATTAAAAATATTTGTGAACATAGAATAATAAATAGTTAATAAATAAAATAAAATAGTATAAATAACGGTACAACATATTAAAAGCAGGTGTGTAGATAAAATAATAAAATAATAAATAAATAGTTAATAAATAAAATAAAATTATATAAATAAAATGAATAAGTATAACGACATAAACAACAGTTTAAAATGAGTGAATAAATTTAATAATAAACAAAGTAAAAATGAAAGATGCACAAGAATTTCACATCACTGCTAGGCCGGCAAATTTATTGTGTAGACAATCCTCAATGGAAAAGTATCCTTCTTTCAAAAAATACTCTTTGAGGACACTTCTAAACTTTTCCAGAGGGAGTCCTTTGATACTATTCGGTAAACTGTTGTAAAGTTTTGGACCATAGTGGTTTATACCATTTTGCGACTTAGTGAGTCAATCTCAAAAGAGAAAAAAATTAATCGACCTTGTTCTGTAATTGGCCTAACCTTCACCGTTGGAGGGATAACATTTGCAACAGGAATATTAATTTCTGTGTGAATGGCAATATGGTCAGAGAAACCAGGGTCGACTGCCTTGATGTTTATATTTGCAGGATCGATGTTACTAAAAACATTATCAATGCAATTGTTAAGCCTAGTATTGAACATAATCATATCAGACAGACCATAAGTAGCCAATAAATCGCAAAATGTCGAAGACCTCCAATAACGACAAGATCCTTATAATTTATTCTTTCTAACTGCTCGTTTATAATGATTAGAAATTCATTAAAATCGTCAAGTGGCGAGCGGTAAATAGTGATAACTGTTAGAGAGAATTTAGGTAGATATACAGCCGCTATCTCACATACTTTCTCCTTGGACAGGCTTACTAAATTACGAAGTATTTTGTGTTCGTATTGAACCGAATTGAACTGCAATACTCCACCATGTAAAAATGTGCTGCATACAAAATATGCGGATAATTGGTAGTTGTGTACATTACAATATTTAAGTTCATCAGTGCTGAGCCAGTGCTCACTAAGACATAATAAGTTAAACTTATAGTTGTTTTCAATCAGAAATGCATCTGGTTGATTGAATTTATTCCGGAGGCATTGTACATTAAGAAATAGGTTATTTAAACATACACTAGAATGGTTTTTATTACTTATATTTTTGGCGCAGGGTTGATTAATCGTTTGCCGTTCCGAGGCGTTTTCTTCGAAAAAGAAATCGCTCAACAATAATCCCTTCGGGCCAGTTGTTGGGGTTGGTTAGAACCTGGTGGTGAATAAAGTCAGCGCCAATTTTAAATGCCGGATAAGTAGTATTAATTTTTTCACATGAAATATTGTTAGTTTATATTAATCTTTGAACGTTATTCTTCAAGTCATCGACTGTGACGTGTTTTTTAACTCTTTTAATAAATAACCAAGTTTTTTTTGGCTCAGCTTCCAAATTTGATTTATTGTTAGCGCCTGTGCCAATAAAGGTGTTTTTCATTTTGTTTGACTGTTTTCGTTTATAAGATTCGGTTATAAAATCATTTTTGGTCATAATCTTGCTTTTGACCTTGTTTTTATTCGTTTTTATTTATCAATACTTCGGACAGCTGATTTCCGATTGAGATGGTTTGGGTCAGCGGGGTTATTGGTGTCGCCAGAGATTCCGAACTATTGATTGTTCCTCAAAATACATCCCAAAACCTTAATGTACCCCCATTTTAAGGAAAAAAAAAACACAATCTGGCAAAACTGTTAACATACTATCGGCGGAAGGGTATTAATAATACCTTTTCCGTAGAAAGCTACCTTCAGGTTGTTTTGGCAAGTTGTAGATCCCTTTTGTACTCTTCCTAACGAAACAATTCAGTTGCATATGCATTTCCTGAAGCAATAAATGAGTGTTTTAAGCGATGATTTATTTATTATTATTTATGAGAAAATTGTTCGAGGTCCTTATCTCTTATATATAAGCTGTTTTCTTATTATTTTGTAAGAGGCGGAATTTATTTTTATCAATTGGAATACTAAACAAAACATCTATAACAAATATTTGAAGGGGGTTCATTGTGCAGATCAATATCTTGCTTATTACTCAATTATCCGAAGAACAAAAAATGGGATAGCGTGTTATGTATTTGCTAAACTGTGCACTTTTGAATGCGTTGCAAGTATCTAGAAAATTGAACCCTACAAACACAAGTACAATTTTTGTATGAAATCAGCAAAGGTTGGACAAGTGATCGGCTTCCTAAAAACCCCGGTTTCGAAGAACCTCAGCCATCTAAATCTGGCGTATATTTTTACCAAACTTCACAAATTTTCGGGTG